>CM075350.1:131540000-132140000 GCA_037693485.1 Kitagawia praeruptora
ACTAATTAAACCACCTTTATTTTAGGTCAGACTGAAATGGAATCATGGAACCTTAATGCCCTTAGTTAATACTCGGCCTGGACAGTCTTAAATTTGGCGTGACTAGACATATATATTAATGGAACGAAGTTGAGCACTAATAATACCAGAAGCGCATTACTCCCTCCCAAAATAATTGTCGTTTTGATTTCTTTTTACGTACTTTAAATCTTTTATATATAAAAAATCAAAACGACTACTGTATTATTTGTCGGGGAAATAGTGAACTACTCCGAATGAAACATCCTTGTGGATGTGATGACTGGTGCATGCATGAATGCGGTAGCTCTCTAGACAAGTGGTGGTTCTTTCGACATTTTGTCAGTATATTTTATATGTTCCCATCACTCCGTGTGTGTGGCAAATCGTTGCATGGTGTTATCACATCCCACTCGTTGCATGGTGTTATCACATCCCACCAAACACGCTTCTGCTTTTTATCATGGCCCCTGACCAAGGTGGGGACTTGGGTCGGGGTATGGCCGTTTCTGGTTAAGACGGACAAATCTGCGATTAAGATCCTATAATTTT
This sequence comes from Kitagawia praeruptora, assembly GCA_037693485.1. Classification (NCBI taxonomy): domain Eukaryota; kingdom Viridiplantae; phylum Streptophyta; class Magnoliopsida; order Apiales; family Apiaceae; genus Kitagawia; species Kitagawia praeruptora. The sequence goes on from CM075350.1 coordinate 131,540,571, forward strand.
TACAACTCCCCGATAAGCATAGATCATCTTATTATAGTCGAATCCGACGAATATTATCAGACATATAATTGGTTAGTACTATAAAGCGGAGTATCATTTAGCTTTGTTTGTCATTTGTTTTTTCATCCTTCATTATTTGTTACTGCTGCAGAGGAAACCACGGCCTCTTCAGAGGAAGATCTTGGCACTAGAGAGGTAGACTTGTTGGAATATGACCACATAAGAGAAGATCGAGAACTTAAGGATAAGCTACATCGTAAATATAGTGGGTACATAAGTTTACTTAAGAATGAATTTTCGAATAAGAAGAAGAAAGCAAAGTTGCCCAGGGAAGCAAGGCAAGTTCTGCTGGACTGGTGGAGTATTCATTATAAGTGGCCATATCCAACGGTACGTATTCATATTTTCTCACTTATCTCAAAGTATTGCTACTTGATCTTCATCTTTAAGCTCCAATATTTATTCTAAAATTTGGTTGCATCCATTGCGGATTCAGCATTATCTTTTTTGATAGCATCGAATACATTAATTCCTTGTTGCTTTGTTTTTATAATTATCTTGAGCAAATGATGAGTGTTCATATTTCACATTCATTGATGAGAAGGAAGCAGACAAGGTAGCTCTGGCGGATTCGACGGGCTTGGACCAAAAGCAGATTAACAATTGGTTTATAAACCAACGGAAACGCCACTGGAAGCCATCTGAGAGTATGCAGTTGGACAGAATGGAAAACTTATACGGGTCTTTGTTCACAAATAAAGAAGGTGGGATTTCATAGCATTCATCAAATATGTCTGCGAATTCATTCTTGATTTCATTTCCACACGCTTTTTATTAGTAAAAAAGTTGAGCTTGGGCTATAATAGCCGATGTAATATTTTTTTTTCCAACTGTTTACAGACACCTAAACATTGTATAAATGTATAATGTCGTTTATAAGCAAATCAAAACTTTGAAATTGTGTGCATGGAACTGGTACGTCGACATATACAAAATTGTACATAAGTTTCGCGCAAGGCATACAATCTGCATATTATCATTAATTGTTATCGATTGTTATTGCATTTTTTCATTAATTTTTACTTCTGAAGCAGGTAATTAAACAAGCTGTCTGCAACAAAATAATCTATTCTCCTACCAACGTCTTGCTAATTTTTGATAAACTGTGATGTTCATTTAATTTGAATGTGTTAACCAAAGTAAACCTTGGCTCTCAGAATTATTTGAATCACCTTTGTTCTTCTCCGGAGTATGATTATGTATACGTATATGTTTGCTAGCGTACAACATTTACAAGATTTTACTTGACTTCTATAAGAAGGCATCAACAGGAGGGACACTGTTCTGTTGCTGCAAACCGATAAACGGCATGCATTAGAATTTACCATAGATTTGTAATTTGATAAAGACGATTGAAGTAGTTGTTTGTGTCAGAGCATCTCCAAGGATGATAGTTTAGCTAAAATTATAAAAGTAGATTATTATGTAAAATTTGCTGAAACTGTAAGCATGTGTGGTATTGTGGTATTAGTATTGTTAGTACATAAGAACATATGACAAATGTATTTGTATATAGAGGAGACTATCAAACTTGGCTGCCAAAAGCAATGCTGTTTTATTCGATATCAAGGAAATAAATAGCTGAAATCTTACAACTGAAAGGCTGAAAACTAGGAAACAAAACAGCTCAATCTGATCCTAAACAGACTCCAACAGATTGACTCTATCTGTTCCTACAATCATGCTTACTGATCTGCTATCTTAACAAAACAAGATACTACTAACGACTACTTTATTCAAAAACAAAAACAAAACAAATAAACCAACTTAAGATTAAACCAACATATCCTCCCTTAATCTTAGAGTTGTCCAGACAGGTCCTCACTTCCAAGTAATCTCCTCATCCTCTCGAACTTGATTGTAGTCATGGCTTTGGTTAGTATGTCTGCCTTCTGACATTCACTACTCACATGCTTCATAATAATTTCCCCCCGTTCCACGCATTCCCTAATAAAGTGATAACGAACATGAATGTGCTTGCTCCTTCCGTGAAAAACTCGATTTTTAGCCAAATTGATTGCAGACTTGTTGTCGACACACAGTACTACTGGTCCAATATGTTCTTCTGTTATCTGGTTTAGTACATTTCGAATCCATATAGCTTGACAAGCTGCTGCAGTTGCAGCCATGAACTCTGCCTCGCAGGACGAAAGTGCTACACAGCGTTGTTTCTGGGACACCCATGTAATGAGGCTATCATTCAAATAAAAGCACATACCTCCAGTACTTCTTCTGTCATCCAGACTGCCTGCTAAGTCACTATCTGCAAATCCTGTTAGCACATTGTTCCCACTGTTTTTGGTATATATTAACCCAAACTGCAACGTGCCTTGGACATATCGAATGATTCTTTTAACCGCGTTCTTATGCATCACAGTTGGTCTCTCCATGAACCTACTTGCTATACCAACTGAATAGGCTATGTCAGGCCTAGTGTGCACCAAATATCTTAACCCCCCAATCATACTTTTGTACTCTGTAGCATTCACTATCTTCCCTCCTTCATCTTTGACAAGTTGTTCCTTAGGATCCATAGGGTATTTAGTTGGATTGCAGCCCTTCATTCCAGCCTTCTCAATGATCTTCTTGGCATAGCCTGACTGCTTTAACTGAATACAACCTCTTTCTTGATGCACCTCGATACCCAGATAGTAACTCAACTTGCCCATATCAGTCATGTCAAACTTCTGATTCATCTCGTCTTTAAATTTTTTGATCAAACTCACACTGCTTCCAGTTATTAGTAAGTCATCAACGTAGACAGCAACGATCAATCTATCCTCACCCTCCTTCCTGGTATACACTGCATGCTCGGATGGACATTTCTTAAAACCCAGACTTTCCAGATAAGAGTTTAACTTTGCATACCAAGCTCGTGGAGCCTGGCGAAGACCATACAAAGCTTTTATCAATTTATAAACCAGATTCTCCTTCCCTTTTTTCACGAAACCCTCAGGTTGCACCACATAAACGTCTTCACTGATTTCACCGTTCAAAAAGGCTGTTTTTACATCAAGATGATGAACTTCCCATTCACACTTTGCTGCCAGAGCCAACAACAGACGTACAGTTTCAATCCTAGTTACTGGTGCAAAAATCTCATCGAAATCCACTCCGTGTTCTTGAACATATCCCTTAGCAACTAATCTCGCTTTGTACTTTATCACATTTCCCTCTGCATCCTTTTTCAGCTTATAAATCCACTTCAAGCCTATTGTTTTCTTACCTGGAGGTAACTCAGTGAGTTTCCAGGTGTTGTTCTCTTCGATTGACTGCATTTCTTTCTCCATAGCAAGTATCCAGTTTCGATCTGTTGTGGCCTGCTTGTAATTCATAGGTTCTTCTACACCCATGAGGTACAACTCTTCGTCCAGAAATACTTCATCACTTTCAGCATAAATCTCAGACAATCTTCTGGTTTTTCTGGGCTCAGTGCTGTCATCATAGTCTTCATAATTCAGACCCTGGGACTGAAGTTGTATGTTTTGAATTGGTGTCTGCATTGTTGATGAAGTACTGGACCCTGTTCTTGTAGTTGAGGAGTAAACATCTCTCTGGGAACTTCCATCACTTTGAGTAGTATTGGTGTGAGTTCTTTGGGGTGTGGATTCACTGGATTCACTCATGTCGTTTGAGACACTCTCACCACCTTCCTCCTGATATTCACTTGTATCAATCAAATGTTCCACTGAAAAACTCCCATTTAGCTCTTCCTCATTTTTGTGATCCCAGGGCCACGATTTATCTTATTCAAAGATGACATCCCTACTCACATGAACTCGTCTAGTGAGAGGATCATATAGACGACAGGCTTTGGTCCCTGGTTCCTTCCCTAGATTGACCACTTGTTTACTGCGATCATCTAGTTTTTGAGTATGTTGACTTGGAATTTTCATGTGCCCAATGCACCCGAAAACCTTGATATGTCCTATGTGTGGTTTCTTTTCATTCCAAACTTCATACGGAGTCATTCCAGTAAGTGCACGAGTTGGCAATCGGTTTAGCAAGTAGATTGAGTGTCTCACAGCTTCACCCCACATAATGTTTGGCAACTTCATTTCTTTCAAACAGCTTCTAGCCATTTCAACTGCAGTACGATTCCGACGTTCCACCACTCCGTTTTGTTGCGGAGTGTAGGGTGCTGTGTAGTGCCTGTCTATTCCCTTCTCCTTGCAATAATTTTCAAAATCATTTGAAACAAACTCCCCTCCCCTGTCGGTTCGTAACATTCTCACCTTTCTCTCTGGTCCCCTCTCCACCAAAGCACAGAAGTCTTTAAAAACACTTAACGCTTCGTTTTTTGACTTTAAGAAAAATACCCACATATATCTGCTATAATCGTCCACAAGCAAGAAAAAATACCTTTTCCCTGAGGCAGTTTCTGGTTGTATTGGGCCACATAGATCGCCATGTACTAGTTCTAAAACCTTTGTTGCACTGTAGCTCGACTTCTCTGGAAATTGCTTCCTTGTTTGTTTAGACATGAGACAGCCCTTGCACACCTCATTTGGTACTTCAATTCTTGACATCCCATTCACCATCTTGTCTTTGTGCATAAGTGATAAGGCATGGTAGTTTACATGCCCCATACGCTTATGCCACAATTTCGACATCTCATCTTGCTTAGACAACATGCATCTCTGTTTTGCAGAATTGATAACAATCTTGTAAAGTCGGTTTGGAGAACGTTTTACCTTCATAAGAAGCTTGTCTTCTTCATCATACACCCACAGCATCTCTCCTTTAATCGCAATTCTGTTTCCTTGCTCTGTCATTTGTCCCAGGCTGATGATGTTGTTCTTGAGTGTTGGAATATAGTACACATCCTCCAGTGTTCGAGTTTCTCCATTTTTGCATTCAAAAGCTACTGTTCCCTTGCCTTCTATACGCACAGTAGATCCATCTCCAAAACTAACCAGTCCACGTGTCTGTTCATCCAGTTTTGTGAATTTGGACTTGAAACCAGTCATATGACTACTAGCTCCATTATCCAAATACCACACATTAGATTCAGTTTGCATCTTTGACATTTGTGATGGGATCACCTGGTCTTCTTTCAAGATAGTTTTTCCTGGATCCTTTTCTTCATATTTTGCAAGTAACAATGCAGGTTCATCATCCTCGAACTTAGCCATATAAACTTCTTCCTTTGATTCTCTGCTTCGTCTAGGCTTCTTACAGTCTATAGCGAAATGTCCAAAACCTGAACAATTAAAGCATCTCAGGTTACTTTTGTCTCGCCCTCCTCTAGGTTTGAAACCAGAAAACTGTCCATCTGTAACTCTTTTATTCGAACATTTCTGCCACTCTTCACGAGTAAGCAGGAGTTTGCTGTCGTTGCCTTCACGTTTTTGCCACTCCTCTTCAGTCAACATTAACTGTCCTTCATTTGATTCCTTCTTGCCACTTCCTTTCAATCTTTCCTCATGAGTTTTCAATGAACCCACTACTTCTTCTACTGTCAATTTTTCTAAGTCACCAAATTGCTCCAAAGTCGAGGCAATTTGTAAGAATTTACTTGGTACTGCACGAAGTAATTTCTTGACCACATAAGATTCAGTCATGGTCTCACCCAAAGCCCGTATATTAGTCACAAGACCATTCAATTTCAGATAGAAATCGTCTAACTGCTCACTGTCTTTCATCGTCAACGTCTCAAACTCAGATCTCAGCGTTTGAGCTTTTGCTTTTTTCGCACGATCTGCCCCTTGACACATCGTCTTCAGTGCTGTCCAGGCCTCTTTGGCCGTTTCTTTCTCTGCAATCGAAAGAATCATATCTTCAGGTAGTCCTTGATACAGCATAGCCAAGGCCACCTTGTCCGTCTTTTCATCAACAACCACCTTTGGATCTTTTTGCTCAATCGCTGTCCAGACTCCTTGTGCTTGCATGTACACCTTCATTTTCAAAGCCCAAGTAGTATAGTTGTTCTTTGTCAACGAAGGATAACTTAAGCCAATCGACCCCCCTGTCTTGACCTTGTTGACATCCTTGTTGATATCCATTGAATGCTCTGCGCCCTTTACTGAAAATCACCTCCGCTCTGATACCAAATATTGTTAGTACATAAGAACATATGACAAATGTATTTGTATATAGAGGAGACTATCAAACTTGGCTGCCAAAAGCAATGCTGTTTTATTCGATATCAAGGAAATAAATAGCTGAAATCTTACAACTGAAAGGCTGAAAACTAGGAAACAAAACAGCTCAATCTGATCCTAAACAGACTCCAACAGATTGACTCTATCTGTTCCTACAATCATGCTTACTGATCTGCTATCTTAACAAAACAAGATACTACTAACGACTACTTTATTCAAAAACAAAAACAAAACAAATAAACCAACTTAAGATTAAACCAACAATTAGCAATAACGGTTAGTTATATTTAAAAAATATGTTATTTTATTATTTTTCAAATTCTAACGATTATATTTTTAGATATTATTTATTTATTATGGATAAAACTCATAACTAAACTTTTTCTAAATTCAATAAAATAAAATTTTTGTATAAATATGTATATTAAATAATTAATTTAAATAACTTTATTATTTAAAAATATGTTATTTTATTAATTTAAATAACTTTATTATTTAAAAATATGTTATTTAATTATTTTTAAATTCAATAAAATAAAAATTTTATACAAGGATATATGTTATTTGATTAAATAAAATAGTTTTAATAATTAAAATAATTTAGGATGAAGTTAATTGAATAAATGTATAGATGTACTAGCAGGAAGGAAAGATAATGACGTGGAAAATTATAGATGACCATGAATGGATCAACAAATATAGAAGACCGGTTATCTAAAATTATTCCTAACAGCTGGGTGCGTTGGAGAAGCCCATTTTTTTTACATATATCGGAAATTCACCAGAACAGTTCAAGGTATTTTTCTTGAATTTTTGTTTTTTTGATTTTTTTTATTAAAATTCTTTTCTTGCATTAAATAGCTATTAATGACATTTTAATTAGTCATTAATTACACCTATTAAACATATATTAAATTTACTCTATTTAATTTGTTTAAAAATTAGCAAACTTTAGTTGAACATTATAGTTATTTTTTCAATATTAAATATTAATTATATATAGTTATGTTTATTTTTAGTTAAAATGACGAATAACAATTGTTTATATTACGTTATTTTTTATTCCCTATTCAAGATCACTATAATTTCTTTTCGGATGATCATAGAGTACACGACCTTAACTTCTCAAACAATTTTTATTATCAATAATTGTGAAAATCGTAATAAATTATGGAAGTACAAGATATTTATTTAATATCTGGAATTGTATACAAACAGTACAGATAGATTTTCAATTTTGCACATGAATAAATAATACATGAGTTATGATCAAATCGATTAAATTTAACAAATCCAGTCATTTATCGGAAGATAAAATTGATAAAAAAGCTATACACCTATTGTTTCGTTATATTGTGTTGAAATAATTTTTTATTGTAATTAAACAAATTCTTATACTATTATTGAATATGTATATTATGAGAGGATTGTCGGTTTTAAAAAACATTATTAACCAACTTCTCAAATAATCTTTATTATCAATGATTGTGGAATCGTAGTAAATTATGGAAGTACATGGATCTTTACTTAATATCTGAAATTTGTAAACAAATCATGCGCATACACACATGAGTTATGACCAAACTAATTAAATTGAACAAACTCAACCATTTTATCGGAAGATTAAATTGATAAAAAAAATTATATGCCCATTGTTTCATTATATTGTGTCAAAATAAATTAATATTCAAATTAAATAAATTCTTAAACTATTATTAAACATGTATATTATGAGAGGGGTGTCGGTTTTAAAAAACGTTATTAAGTTGTATTCAATATTTGTAACTTTTGATTGTAAATATTACGTTCATATTGTAATTTTTATTTTTATATGTTTGTGATGTTTTTAAGATTATCAAAATTTTAGATATATATATATATATATATATATAATAAAAATATTTTTCCAATTAATAATTCAAGTAAATTATTTTTAAATTAATTTTTAATAGAAAATTCATAAGAGACCAATCAATTTTTAAGAATAATAGAAATTAATTTATCTATTATAGTACCTTTATATAAAAATTTATTGTAATAGCAGGAAACTGGAGAGACTTGCACTCAGAAGCTTAAAAATATTTTTCTTGAATTTTCACATTTTTATTTTTTATTAAAATAATTTTCTTACATTTAATTAATAATTAATTATACCTATTAAATATATATTAAATACACTTTATTTCATATTTAATATAAAAGTTTAACAATTTTATTAGATCATTATTATTATTATTTTGTTATATAATATTAATGATTTATATAAAAATACCATTATTTTAAGATAAAACAATAAAATAAAATAATTTTTATCGTCATTTCTAATCCTTATTCAAAATCATTGCAAATTTTTTGGCAATAATTAATAGACAATTTTAACTTTTTGATAAATTCGAAATCAATGATCGTGAGAATAATCATAAGATACATAAGTATATATATTTTTCGATTAACATCCACAATTTAAATAAAATAATATCGTAGAATTTATATTTATACCTGACCAACTCGATTAAATTGAATCAAGTGGACCCTTTTTTCGTCAATTAAATCAATAAAAAAATTACCCATTCGTTGTTTGATTATTTTGTGTTGGAAAAATTAATATTCTAATTAAACACATTTTTATACTATTACTAATCAATTAATCATGCATGTATGTTATGAGATGGGAGACGGTGTTTAAAATCGTTAATTAGTTATATTTAATATTTACAAATTTTTATTATAGGAATTATGTTGACATTGTAGTTTGGTATGAAAAAAAATAAAAGGTGTTTAAGGAATTGATTTTTGTTATTTTAAACAAATTCTCACTTTTTGAACATTAAGTAAGGGTGTTATAAAACGAGTATCGGCTTTAAAAACAATTATATGTACAAATTTATTATAAAATTTAATAAAAGAATATTAGAATATATGAGTATCACTTTGATGTGTCCATGAATTTAATTTTAATGTTACAAACAAAACAGTTCTTATAAAATGCTCTGAAAAATTAATTAAATGTAGAGATACGGGTGTCGGATCACTCCAAAAAAAATATGAAGCATGACTTATAATATGCATTTGAATTCTGCTTTTTTCGTCATAAAACCAAATATATCGACAAGTGAAATCAATCACACCTCTCATCACATTTACGTACCTTCTAATTCTTTTCATCGTACAATCAATTTTACTAACAAATAATTTAATAACAAATTAAGGAATCACGTCTTTTATGATGTCATGGACAATTGAAAAGATTCACAAATGTTATTTTTACTTATTCAATGTCAAACTTTGCAAATGTTTGTCAATATTGGATTTCAAAAGCATTTTTTATGCGACAAAATAGGTTCGTCAATATCTTCGAAATTATTATTATTATTATTATTCAAGAATTTAACTGAAACATGTTTTTTTTCACCTAATTCTTTTCTCTTTAATTTTTAAACATTCAAATTTAATTACATTTCACGTAATTTTTAATTTATCATATTAACTTTCAAATAATAAAATTTAAAAAACAATAATGTTATGTGTATAATTTTTAAAAATATTTTCGTGTCGCGCGTAGCGCGACTTTTTTACCTAGTATATTATAATGCCTGGAGATCGGAAAGTTACCAGAAACATTTAAGGTATTTTTCTTGAATTTTCGGTTTTTTGATTTTTTTTTATTAAAATTTTTTTCTTGCATTAAATAGCTATTAATGGCATATTAATTAGACATTAATTATACCTAATAAATATGTATTAAATATATTTTATTTATTTAAGAAATCATAAACATTATTTCGAACATTATAATTATTATTTCAGTATTAAATATTAATTACATATATAATTAAGTTTATTTTGAGGCAAAATGACGACTAAAAATTGTTTACATTGCGTAATTTTTTATTCCCTATCGAATACCACTCCAATTTCTTTTCGAACAATTGTAGTACGACCCTTAACTTTTCAGGCATTTTTTATCATTAGTGATTATGGAAATCGTAATAAATTATAGAAGTATGTAAATGTTCGCTTAACACATGTAATAAAAATAACATGGGTTATGACCAAACTGATTAAATTGAAAAAAAAAATACTTTTTTATCGGTAGACTAAATCGATAAAAAAGTTATATACAATTGAAATAAATTAATATTCTAATTAAAAAAATTCTTACACTACAATTGAACATGTATGTTATGAGAGGTGCGTCGGCTTTAAAAAAGTGTTATTATATATAATATTTATAACTTTTGATCGTAAACATTATGTTTTTATCATAATTACTACTTTTTATGTTTATGATATTTTTGAGATTATAAAATTTTTAGATATATAAAGAGAATATCTTCAAACTTATAATTTATGTAAATTATTTTGAATCAATTTTTTTTAAAAAATTCTTAATTGACCAATCAATTTTTAAAAATAATATTTAGCAAAAAATTTTTTTAAAAAAATTAATAAAAAATAATTCATCTATTTTCAATATTTTAAAATAAAAATTTGTGAACCGCGCGAAGCGCGAATAAGTTGACTTGTATATTATAATAGCAGGAGATCGAAGAGCTTTTCACTCAGAAGCTTCAAAATATTTTTCACGATTTTTCACTTTTTTTGATTTTTTATTAAAATAATTTCCATACATTTAATAACATTTTAATTAATCATTAATTGCATGTACATGTTAAATCTATACTATTATATAAAAGCCGAAACATTAAAAGTTTTGGTACATGTTTTTTGGTACCTATATTTTGGTACCTATTTTTTGGTACCTGTTTTTTGGTACTTCGTGAATTTACTTATTTACCCATTAAGAAAAATATAAATAAAAACACCTAAAATAAATATTAACATAATATAATTAATGGTAATTAGTCGATTGCCTTTTTCACATTTACTTTTAATTGAAGATGTTACCTTTTATCATATCAACACTATTATATAAAAGCCGAAACATTAAAAGTTTTGGTATCTGTTTTTTTGTATCTATTTTTTGGTACCTGTTTTTTGGTACTTCGTGAATTTACTTATTTACCCTTCAAGAAAAATATAAATAAAAACAACTAAAATAAATATTAACATAATATAATTAATGGTAATTAGTCAATTGCCTTTTTCACATTTACTTTTAATTGAAGATGTAACTTTTATCATATCTATCTATTCTATTATATTAAAGCCGAAACATTAAAAGTTTGGTTGGTTGGCTGGTACCTATTGAATTTACCTAATTACCCTTACTTAACTATTAACTAATTACATAATTTCCTTTTTCATATTAAACATATTACCTTTTCTATTTGTCACTAACTAATTAATTTTCCTTTTAAGGTAAAGCACAATACCTTTTATATTTTATCTAACTAAAATTTCTCTTTTCTTATAAACACTACAAGCAATTTTGAAAATAACATAATTATATTATAATTACTATTAACTAATCAATTACCTTTTTCAGCCAAAACATGTTACCTTTTCTCTATTCTATAACTAAAATATCTCTTTAACTAAAATATCTTTTTTTACAAATATATCACGGGTGGTTCTATTTAATAAATAATAATATTTTTATACTAATAATTATCAATTACCTTTTTCAACTAAAACATATCATCTTTTCCATATTTTATAATTCAAATTCCTTTTTTCTAGAAATATCATGGGCAACATTAATTTCTCACAATCTAAAGACATTATGAACAATTTAATTTAGTGAAATAACATAAATTAAATTATAATTATTATAAACTAATCAATTACCTTTTTCACCTAAAACATGTCATCTTTTTAATTTTCACATTACATTTTCTATTTTCTCTAAATAAAATCTATCTTTTTTCAATTATATCACGGGCGGTTCTATTTAATAAAATAAAATAACAATATTATAATGTTAATAATTAACCGATTAAGTTTAAGCTAAAATGTATCATCTTTTCTATATTTTCTAACTAAAATATCTCTTTTCTTTAAAATATCACGGGCAACACTAATTTTTCCTTTTCTTAAAACTTTACGAGCAATTTTATTTAGTAAAATAACATAATTGAATTATAATTACTATAAACTAATCAATTACCTTTTTCACCTAAAACATGTTTCCTTTTTAATTTTCTCTAACTAACACCTCACTTTTTTCAGTTAAATCACGGCATTCTATTTAATAAAATAAAGGGCTTTTTTCATAAATAAATAGGAAAAAGTAAATTTTTGCAAATTTACTATCTTTAAGAATAGCTATTTGCAATATTACCAACCTAAGTTTCAAAATTGCAAAAATACTAGGTCCCCCTCCTCCCTCACTTTCTCTCTCCTCCTGTCCAGGAAATCAGCCGACTTGTGTCCTTTTTTTCTTTTTCTTTTTTTTTTTTTTAAAGATGGGTGCTATTTTGGGTTGGATGGCCCCGCAGGGGAAATATTCAACTTAATGCAACCACATTCAACTAAATTCAACTAAATTTCTGATTTCAAGTTCCATTGTTCAATTGTCATTTTCGACCTCTTTTTTGAACTCTAATATATATATATATATATATAAAGGAACTTGAAATCAGCAACTGAATGCAACCACATTCAACCACATCAACTGCAACAGACTTCAAAACCATTTTTTTTTTTAATGTGGGATGATTTTGGGTTGCATGGCCCCGCAGGGGCATATTCAACTTAATGCAACCACATTCAACTAAATGCAACTAAATTTCTGATTTCCAGTTCCATTGTTCAATTGTCATTTTCGACCTCTTTTTTGAACTCTAATATATATATATTAGAGTCCAAAAAAGAGGTCGAAAATGACAACTGACAAATGGAACTTGAAATCAGTAACTGAATTCAGTTGAATATGCTCCTGCTGGGCCTTGCAACCCAAAACCACCAAAATTAAGGTGGTCTGCTTTTGGCTTCCAAGGCCCCGCAGGGGCATATTCAACTAAATTTTAATGTGGTTGCATTTGGTTGAATATTGCCCCTGGCGGGGCCTTGCAACCCAAATCCACCAAAATCACCCACCTTTAAAAAAAGTTGAATGTGGTTGCATTTGGTTGAATATTGCCCCTGGCGGGGCCTTGCAACCCAAATCCACCAAAATCACCCACCTTTAAAAAAAGTTGAATGTGGTTGCATTTGGTTGAATATTGCCCCTGGCGGGGCCTTGCAACCCAAATCCACCAAAATCACCCACCTTTAAAAAAAGTTGAATGTGGTTGCATTTGGTTGAATATTGCCCCTGGCGGGGCCTTGCAACCCAAATCCACCAAAATCACCCACCTTTAAAAAAGTTGAATGTGGTTGCATTTGGTTGAATATTGCCCCTGGCGGGGCCTTGCAACCCAAATCCACCAAAATCACCCACCTTTAAAAAAGTTGAATGTGGTTGCATTTGGTTGAATATTGCCCCTGGCGGGGCCTTGCAACCCAAATCCACCAAAATCTTAAAAAGTTGAATGTGGTTGCATTCAGTTGAATGTGGTTGAATGTAGTTGCATATTGCCCCTGGCGGGGCCATGAAACTCAAATAGCATCCCGTCTTAAAAAAAAAAAAAGAAAAAAAAAAGAAAAAGAAAAAAAAAAGGACACGGCCGTGGAGATGAGTGACGTGGAGATGAGTGACGTGGAATGAGAGGGAAAGGGGGGAGGGAAAGTGACGTGGGAGGGAGGGAGGGAGGGAGGGAGGGAAAGGGGGACCTAGTATTTTTGCAATTTTGAAACTTAGTTTGGTAAAATTGCAATGAATTAAAGAAGATGGTATTTTTGCAAATATGAATTTTAAATCTAGTATTTTTGGTGAATTCCCTAAAATAAAATAATAATTTTATAAGTACTTATAATTAACCGATTACCTTTTTGAACAAAGATGTATTTTCTTTTCAATATTTTCTAACTAAAATCCCTCTTTTCATAGAAATATAACGGATAACATTTATAAATATTTTTTCTGCTAATTAACATTTATGTAATTATTATCAAATCATCTCATTTAAAAATTTAAACCTCTAAAATTCATATTTTAAAAAAAATAAATCGAATTAATAAAACATATTACTTAACTATTAACTAATTACATAATTTCCTTTTTCATATTAAACATATTAACTTTTCTATTTGTCACTAACTAATTAATTTCCCTTTACAGGTAAAACACAATATCTTTTATATTTTATCTAACTAAAATTTCTCCTTTCTTATAAACACTACAAGCAATTTTGAAAATAACATAATTATATTATAATTACTATTAACTAATCAATTACCTTTTTCAGCCAAAACATGTTACCTTTTCTCTATTCTATAACTAAAATATCTTTTTTACAAATATATCACGGGTGGTTCTATTTATTAAATAATTATATTATAATACTAATAATTATCAATTACCATTTTCAAGTAAAACATATCATCTTTTCCCTATTTTATAATTCAAATTCCTTTTTTCTAGAAATATCACGGGCAACATTAATTTCTCACTATCTAAAAACGTTACGAATAATTTAATTTAGTGAAATAACATAAATTAAATTATAATTACTATAAACTAATTAATTACATTTTTCACCTAAAACATGTTTCCTTTTTAATTTTCTCTAACTAACACCTCACTTTTTTCAGTTAAATCACGACATTCTAAATTATAATTTTATAAGTACTTATAATTAAACGATTACCTTTTTGAATACCTTTTTCAGCTAAAACGTATCATATTTTCCATATTTTATAATTCAAATTTTTTTTTTTAGAAATATCATGGGCAACATTAATTTCTCACAATCTAAAGACATTACGAACAATTTAATTTAGTGAAATAACATAAATTAAATTATAACTATTATAAACTAATCAATCACCTTTTTCACCTAAAACATGTCATCTTTTTAATTTTCACATTACATTTTCTATTTTCTCTAAATAAAATCTATCTTTTTTCAATTATATCACGAGCGGTTCTATTTAATAAAATAAAATAACAATATTATAATGTTAATAATTAACCGATTAAGTTTAAGCTAAAATGTATCATATTTTCTATATTTTCTAACTAAAATATCTCTTTTCTTTAAAATATCACGGGCAACACTAAAATATAACATAATTGAATTATAATTACTATAAACTAATCAATTACCTTTTTCACCTAAAACAAGTTTCCTTTTTAATTTTCTCTAACTAACACCTCACTTTTTTCAGTTAAATCACGACATTCTATTTAATAAAATAAAATTATAATTTTGTAAGTACTTATAATTAACCTATTACCTTTTTGAACTAAGATGTATTATCTTTTCAATATTTTCTAACTAAAATCCCTCTTTTCAAAGAAATATAACGGATAACATTTATATAATTTTTTTTTGCTAATTAACATTTATACAATTATTATCAAATCATCTCATTTAAAAATTTAAACCTCCAAAATTCATATTTAAAAAAAATTAAATCGAATTCATAAAACATATCATATAATATTAAAAGAAATCCGTGCATCGCACGGGTTTTAAGCTAGTCTATTCTATTATATTAAAGCCGAAACATTAAAAGTTTGGTTGGTTGGTACCTATTGAATTTACCTAATTACCCTTACTTAACTATTAACTAATTACATAATTTCCTTTTTCATATTAAACATATTACCTTTTCTATTTGTCACTAACTAATTAATTTCCCTTTTAAGGTAAAGCACAATACCATTTATATTTTATCTAACTAAAATTTCTCCTTTCTTATAAACACTACAAGCAATTTTGAAAATAACATAATTATATTATAATTACTATTAACTAATCAATTACCTTTTTCAGCCAAAAATGTTACCTTTTCTCTATTCTATAACTAAAATATCTCTTTAACTAAAATATCTTTTTTTACAAATATATCACGGGTGGTTCTATTTAATAAATAATAATATTTTAATACTAATAATTATCAATTACCTTTTTCAACTAAAACATATCATCTTTTCCATATTTTATAATTCAAATTCTTTTTTTCTAGAAATATCATGGGCAACATCAATTTCTCACAATCTAAAGACATTATGAACAATTTAATTTAGTGAAATAACATAAATTAATATATAATTATTATAAACTAATCAATTACCTTTTTCACCTAAAACATGTCATCTTTTTAATTTTCACATTACATTTTCTATTTTCTCTAAATAAAATCTATCTTTTTTCAATTATATCACGGGCGGTTCTATTTAATAAAATAAAATAAAAATATTATAATGTTAATAATTAACCGATTAAGTTTAAGCTAAAATGTATCATCTTTTCTATATTTTCTAACTAAAATATCTCTTTTCCTTAAAATATCACGGGCAACACTAATTTTTCCTTTTCTTAAAACTTTACGAGCAATTTTATTTAGTAAAATAACATAATTGAATTATAATTACTATAAACTAATCAATTACCTTTTTCACCTAAAACATGTTTCCATTTTAATTTTCTCTAACTAACACCTCATTTTTTTCAGTTAAATCACGGCATTCTATTTAATAAAATAAAATTATAATTTTATAAGTACTTATAATTAACCGATTACCTTTTTGAACAAAGATGTATTTTCTTTTCAATATTTTCTAACTAAAATCCCTCTTTTCATAGAAATATAACGGATAACATTTATAAATATTTTTTCTGCTAATTAACATTTATGTAATTATTATCAAATCATCTCATTTAAAAATTTAAACCTCTAAAATTCATATTTTAAAAAAAGTAAATCGAATTAATAAAATCAATGAAACTCTGTGATCTAGGATATATAAAAGCCGAAACATTAAAAATTTGGTTGGTTGGTTGGTTGGTACCTATTGAATTTACCTAATTACCCTTACTTAATTATAGATAAATAAAATCTTCTTTTATATTTTATCTAACTAAAATTTTCCCTTTAGTAATCAATTTCCTTTTCCAGGTTAAACATATTACCTTTCTTAGTATTTTAATAACTAAGCAGTTTCCCTTTTAGGGTAAAATATAATATCTTTTATATTTTATCTAACTAAAAAGCATATTATAATTACTATTAACTAATCAATTAATTTTTTAAATCAAAACACGTTACCTTTTCTCTATCTAAAATATCCCATTTTTCAATTATATCACGGGTTACCTTTTTCAGCCAACATATTACCTTTTCTATATTTTAAAAACTAAGCAGTTTCCCTTTTAGTGTAAAACATTATATCTTTTATATTTTATCTAACAAAAAAGCATATTATAATTAATATTAACTAATCAATTAATTTTTTAAACCAAAACACGTTACCTTTTCTCTATCTAAAATATCCCCTTTTTAAATTATATCACGGGTTACCTTTTTCAGCCAAAACAAGTTATCTTTTTTATTTTCTCTAACTAAAACCTCTATTTTTCAAATTATATCATTCTATTTAATAAAAATAAAATAATGACATTATAATGCATATAACATCTTTTATATTTTATCTAAATAAAAAGCATTTTATAATTACTATTACCTAATCAATTAACTTTTAAAACCAAAATATGTTACATTTTCTCTTACTAAAATATCTCTTTTTGCAATTATATCATGGGTTACCTTTTTTCAGCCCCGATACATTAAAAGTTTGGTTGGTTGGTTGTTGGTACCTATTGAATTTACCTAATTACCCTTACTTAATTATAGATAAATAAAATTTTCTTCTATATTTTATCTAACTAAATTTTTTCCTTAAGTAATCAATTTCCTTTTTCAGGTTAAACATATTTTATACCTTTTCTATATTTTAATAACTAAGCAGTTTCCCTTTAGGGTAAAATATAACAACTTTTATATTTTATCTAAATAAAAAGCATATTATAATTACTATTAACTAATCAATTAATTTTTTAAACCAAAACACGTTACCTTTTCCCTATCTAAAATATCCCCTTTTTCAATTATATCACGGATTACCTTTTTCAGCCAACATATTACCTTTTCTATATTTTAATAACGAAGCAGTTTCCCTTTTAGAATAAAATATAATATCTTTTATATTTTATCTAACTAAAAAGCATATTATAGTTACTATTAACTAATCAATTAATTTTTTAAACCAAAACACGTTACCTTTTCTCTATCTAAAATATCCCCATTTTCAATTATATCACGGGTTACCTTTTTTAGCCAAAACAAGTTATCTTTTTTATTTTCTCTAACTAAAACCTCTATTTTTCAAATTATATCATTCTATTTAATAAAAATAAAATAATGACATTATAATGCATATAACATCTTTTATATTTTATCTAACTAAAAAGCATTTTATAATTACTATTACCTAATCAATTAACTTTTAAAACCAAAACATGTTACCTTTTCTCTTACTAAAATATCTCTTTTTACAATTATATCATGGGTTACCTTTTTTCAGCCAAAACAAGTTACCTTTTTTATTTTAACTAAAACCTCTATTTTTTAAATTATATCGCGGGCGATTCTAATTAATAAAAATAAAATAATAATATTATAATGCTAATATTTAACCGATTATCTTTTCAGCTAAAAACATATCATCTTTTTTATTTTTCCTAATTAAATTCTTTTTTCTAGAAATATCACGGGTAACATTAATTTTTTATTTTCTAAAAACACTACGAGCAGTTTAATTTAATAAAATAACAATTAAATTATAATTACTATAAACTAATCAATTACCTTTTTCACCTAAAGTATGTCACCTTCTTTATTTTCACGTTATCTTTGCTATTTTATCAAACTAAAATCTCTATTTTCCAATTATATCATGAACGGTTCTATTTAATAAAATAAATAACAATATTATAATACTTGCTGTCAGAAAAACAATATTATAATACTAATAATTAATCGATTACCTTTTTCAACTAAAACGTACCATCTTTTCTATGTTTTGTAACTAAGATCGCTCTCTAGACATATCACGGGCAACATTAATTTCATCTTTTCTAAAAATACTACGAGCAATTTTATTTTGTAAAATTAAATAATTAAATTATAATTATTATAACTAATCAATGACCTTTTTCACCTAAAACATGTTATATTTTTAATTTTATCTAACTAAATCCTCTATTTTTGCCCTTTTATATATATAAAAATATTGATAATGTTTTATTCAAATGAATTATATTTGTAAATATTATAGTCAAACTAATTTTTATAAAAAGAATAATATAGAGCCCAAAAAATGAAAGCAAAAAATAGTTAAATGATAAAATTGAAATTTAGAAAATATGTATATATATATATATATATATATATATATATATATACTATCTTCTATACTATAAAAAGCGAAAGGGGGTATAATTTGTAGTTTGGTTACCCCCTTATTTTTGGTTATCCCCATTCTCAACCGTTAGATCTTCAACTCAAATAGATCATAACCGTTAGATATAACAATACTAAAAGTTGGAGATCTAAGGTTCGGATCCCGCCAACAACATTTTAATATAAAATTAATATTAGATTATGTTATATAAAAAGGTTGAAGGTTCGATTCCCACCAACAACATATTAATTTAGATTTAATATTAAAAATTATTTATATACAAATGTCTAAAATTTGAATTATCTCAACATATTAAAAGTAATATTTATAATATTATATATATACTAAACTATAAGTAAATTAAAAAAAATTAAAAGTAACCCGTGCTTTGCACGGGCTATAAGCTAGTACTATTATAGAAAAACCGAAACATTAAAAGTTTTGGTACCTGTTTTTTGGTACTTCGTGAATTTACTTATTTACCCTTCAAGAAAAATATAAATAAAAACACCTGAAATAAATATTAACATAATATAATTAATGGTAATTAGTCATTTGCCTTTTTCACATTTACTTTTAATTGAAGATGTTACCTTTTATCATATCTTCCAACTTTTATCATATATTCCAATCATTAATATTTTTCTTCGAATTAAAACATGTTACCTTATAAAAGTCAAAATATTAAAAGTTTTGGTACCTATTTTTTGGTAATGGTACCTATTTTTTGGTAATTCGTGAATTTACTTATTTAACCTTCAAGAAAAATATATATAAAAACACCTAAAATAAATAGTAACATAATATAATTAATGGTAATTAGTGAATTGCCTTTTTCATATTTAACTATTTTTTGGTACCTGTTTTTTGGTAATTCGTGAATTTACTTATTTATCCTTCAAGAAAAATATATATAAAAACACCTAAAATAAATAGTAACATAATATAATTAATGGTAATTAGTCGTTGTCTTTTTCACTTTTACTTTTAGTCGAAGATGTTAACTTTTATCATATCTTCCAACTTTTATCATATCTTCCAATCATTAATATTTTCTTTCTAATTAAAACACGTTACCTTTTTTATTTAAAACTAATCTTACAATTATTAATATATATCCGAAATATCATACCATATTTTCAATTATTAATAAAGTATATTAAAAATCCGTATACGTTTTTTATAATAAGGAAACATTAGTATAATCCGTAAATATGAGTATATTAAATTAAAATTTTAAAAAAATAATGATTATATAAAAACGTAATTGTAATATTTTGGTACATATTTTTTGGTATTTCGTGAATTTATTTATTTACCCTTCATTATAAAGAAAAATATATATTAAAACACCTAAAATAAATAATACGGAGTAACATAATATAATTAATGGTAATTAGTCGATTACATTTTTCACATTTACTTTGAGTTGAAGATATTACCTTTATCATATCTTCCAACCATTAATATTTTTCCTTTCGAATTAAAACACGTTACCTTTTTTATTTAAAACTAATCTTATAATCATTAATATAAACCCGAAAATAGCATACCATATTTTTCAATTATTAATAAAATATATTAAAAATTTGTATACATTGTTTATAATAAGAAACATTAGTATAATCCTTAAACATGGGTATATTAAATTATATTAAATCAAAATTAAAAAATTATTAAAAATAATGATTATATAAAAACATAATTGTTATATTAAATAAAATTTATAACATAATAAAAGAAATCCGTGCATCGCACGAGCTTTGAAAGTTTGTCGGTTCGGTTTTCGGCATGTTCATCCTATTTATTAAAATAAATAATAAAATAATATAATTAAGGATAATTAGCCAATTGCTTTTTTTAATTAAAAAAATGTTTACTTTTTAAAAATACCAAAAATATCATATCGTTCAATCAATAATATTTCTTTTTTAATTAAAATAAGTTAAGTTTTAATTTAAAACATAATCTTTCAATAATTAATATATACCCAAAAAATATCACACAATACCTTCTAATCACTAACAAAATATAATAAAAACCCGTATACTACGAATAATGACCGTTAGATTTTTATTAAAAAGTCAGAACTGTTAAACCTAATGATTAAATATGTTATACGATTAAATTAATTTACTAAAATTTCAAGGTTCGAATTTCATCAACGACATATTTATTTTAAAATTTTATAATATAATTTTTAAACCATGCATATTATTAATTAATTTTCTATAAAATTATTAAAATTAAAATAAAATATTATAAATAATGATTATATAAAAAATTATTGTAACGTAAAATAACATTGATTATATATCAAAAGAAATCCGTGCATCGCACGGGTTATAAGCTAGTACATATTAAATACACTTTATTATATATTTTATATAATACTTTAGCAATCTTTTTATAACATTATAATTAGTATATTAATATAAAATATTAATTATCTATATAAAAGTACAATTATTTCAAGCTAAAACGTTAATATAAAATTATTTATATCTTCCATTTCTAATTCTTATTCAAAATTAATGCAATTTTTTTCGGCAACAATAAATAGGCGATTTAAACTTTTTGATAAATTCATAATCAATGACCGTGAGAACGATAAGATACGAAAGTATATAAATTTTCCAATTAACATACATAATTTATATACAAGTAATATTGCAGAATTTACTTTTACACATGAATAGATTACACACTGGGTGTGACCAACTCGATTAGATTGAACCAACCCAACCCTTTTCTTCATTGATTAAATTGATAAAAAAACTTATACATTCGTTGTTTCATTTTATTTTGTTGGAATAAATTAATATTTTAACAAAATACATTCTTATATGGTTAATAATAAATTAATCATGCATGTATGTTTTGAGACAAGTGTGGTTCAAGAACGTTATTAATTTATATTTAATATTTATAAAATTTTATTATAAAAATTATGTTGACATTGTAATTTGGTATGAAAAAAAGAAAGTAAAAGACTTTTAAGGAGTTGATAACATGTTAGAGGATATCAATATCTATATATCTATATATATTATAATGCCTGGAGATCGTAAAGTTACCAGAAGTGTTTAAGGTATTTATCTTAAATATTTGTTTTTTTTTATTTCTTTATTAAAATTATTTTCTTGCATTAAATAGCTCTTAATGACATATTAATGACACTGCGTCCTTTTTTATTCCCTATAAATACCACTCCAATTTCTTTTCGGACAGGACAATTGTAGTATAGATGACAATTAATTTCTCAAGCAATCTTTATCATTACTGATTATAAAAATCGTAATAAATTATAGAAGTATGTAAATCTTCCCTTATCACATGTAATAAAAATAGTACAAATAGTTTTTTTATTTTTACACATGTGTTATGACCAAACCGATTAAATTGAAAAAATCCAATTTTATCGGTAGATTAAATCGATAAAAAGTTATATGCCCACTGTTCATTATATTGTGTTGAACTAAATTAATATTTTAATTAAATAAATTCTTACACTACAACTGAACATGTATGTTATGAGAGGGGCGTCGGCTTTAAAAAGTGTTATTATATATAATATTTATAATTTTTTATCGTAAAGACTACATTTATATTACAATTGCTACTTTTTATGTTTATGATATTTTTGAGAGTATGAAAATTTTAGATGTATAAAGAGAATATCTTCAAACTTATAATTCATGTAAATTATTTTGAGTCAATTTTTTTCAAAAATTTACGATTATCAAAATTTAAGATATGTAATGAAAATATTTTTCCAACTAATAATTCATGTAAATTATTTTTAAATTAATTTTTTTAGAAAATTCATAAGAGACCAATCAATTTTTAAGAATAATAGAAATTAATTTATCTATTTTCATATTTTAAGATAAAAAATTTATAAACCGCGCGAAGCGCGGATAAATTGGCTAGTATCTAGTATATTATAATGCCTGGAGATCAGAAACGCACCAGAACACTTCAAGGTATTTTTATTGAATTTTTGTTTTTTTTTATTAAAATTCTTTTCTTGCATTAAATAGTTATTAATGACATTTTAAGTAGTCATTAATTACACCTATTAAACATATATTAAATTTACTCTATTTAATTTGTTTAAAAATTAGCAAACTTTAGTTGAACATTATAGTTACTTTTCAATATTAAATATTAATTATATATAGTTATGTTTATTTTTAGGTAAAATGAAGACAAACAATTGTTTATATTGCGTTATTTTTTATTCCTTATTCAAGCTTACTATAATTTCTTTTCGGATGATTATAGGGTACACAACCTTAACTTCTTAAGCAATTTTTATTATCAATTATTGGGAAAGTCGTAACAAATTATGCAAGTACAAGATATTTACTTAATATCTCGAAACAGATTTTCAATTTTGCACATGAATAAATAATACATGAGTTATGATCAAATCGATTAAATTTAACAAATTCAGCCATTTATCGGAAGATAAAATTGGTAAAGAAACTATACACCCATTATTTCGTTATATTGTGTCGAAATAAATTTTTATTGTAATTAAACAAATTCTTACATTATTATTGAATATGTATATTATGGGAATGGTGTCGGTTTTAAAAAATATTTTTAACCTTAACTTCTCAAATAATCTTTATTATCAACGATTGTGGAGTCATAGTAAATTATGGAAGTATACGGATCTTTACTTAATATCTGAAATTTGTAAATAAATCATGCGCATGAATAAATTACACACGAGTTATGGCCAAACTAATTAAATTGAACAAACCCAACCATTTTATCAGAAGATTAAATTGATAAAAAATTTATACACCCATTGTTTCATTATATTGTGTCAAAATAAATTAATATTCAATTTAAATAAAATCTTACACTATTATTGAGCATGTATATTATGAGAGGGGTGTCGGCTTTAAAAAACGTTATTATTATTTTATTTTTTTTGACAAACAAGAAAATGTATTAACTTGCATCGACCAATCACAATCAGGACAAACCCCTGAACTGACACTACAATCTGAATGGAAACAAATAAACAAGCTAACCATATAGCCGCTTATGTTTATAGACTGTTTTACATCATGAATAACAATATTCTTCGAATTAAAAAAGATTTGAGTGATTTCCCGATCAATCAAGCCTGCACTAATCCTGGAACCAGTAATATCACTAATGACCCTCACATACGCATCACCTGTAGTCCAATGTTCAGAAACACCTCAGCTATCTACATGCCGAAAACCAGCTATAGACATGCCGAAAGTCCAATGATCAGAAACACCCCAGCTATCTACATGCCGAAAACCAGCTATAGACATGCCGAAAGAGATAGATCTCAAAAGATGAACAAATATTAGTTGTGAAAAGTAAGCTCTTGCAATATCCGATACCAGCCCAATTCCAATACACGCATTATAGATCTCCCACAAAACCACATAAATTATTTTCAAAGTAACCAACAATAAAACCCATACCATCAATAACAAAACTGACATTAACCTCCCAATAAAATGGTAGCAAGTCAGACCCACGTCAAAATACTAAGATCCAAAATTCAACGACCTCGGAATGACACCAAATTTGGGTATGATGTTAAGGAGGAGAATTTTAATCTAAAGGTATTTTTTATTTGCGGAATCGGATTCAAAACCAAGATAGATCTGAGAAATAAATTTTAGATGTTTGGCTTTGGTTCGATTTTTATTTAAAAAACTGGAACAAAACAAGAAACTGAGATTAGATGATTCAGAAGAGGATTGGAGGGTGGTTTGATGGGGGAAAATGGAGAAACTGAGATTAGATGATTAAAAAATGTTATTAAGTTGTAGTCAATATTTGTAACTTTTGATCGTAAATATTACGTTCATATTGTAATTTTTATTTTTATATATTTGTGATATTTTTAAGATTATCAGAATTTTAGATATATAATGAGAGTATTTTTCCAATTAATAATTTATGTAAATTATTTTTAAATTAATTTTTTTATATAAAATTCACAAGAGACCAATCAATTTTTAAGAATAATAGAAATTAATTTATCTATTACAATACTTTTATATAAAAATTTATAAACCGCGCGAAGCGCGGATAAGTTGACTAGTTAGATATAAATGGAAGCCACGTAGGATTTTTTGCTAACAGATAAACAGTAGGATTTTTTGCTAACAGGTAACCAGGGTTGAAGATGGTCTGAGCAAGACAATTTGGCATAATTTTTCCAAGCCACACTCCGTAACCATTTAGCGGTTCCTTTTTGTAAAAATACCAAAGAATCTTAAATGTTGCGTTCATTTTCCATTATTATCTTTTTTTTAAAGGGTAATTAACCAATAATGAAAAACCATACAGAATCTACAAATTTGATAAGCAATGCGACAGAAAATTGTACAAATAAATTTATTTGTTAAAATATCTTAATATTACATATTTATTATTATTTTAAAAAAAATTAATACCCGTTGAAGCCAATTTTCGTCAAGGACTTAGTTCCAAGATTAGATTTATAATTGGGTGTTCCGATAGAGATAGTAAGAAGGGTTTTTATAATTATAAAAAACACAATTAGGGTTTTAGATATTTCGGGCTGCTATTGAGAGTAATTCTCTTTGAGATTAGAGTTTTCCGATCTCTTCTCAAGGTGCCTATGTATCCTTTTATAAGGAATCAAGCCCACATAGTTCTTTTTCGTATTGATCTATGTTTAGACCCATTCTCCTATTCTTTAGGAGAAAGTTACCTATTTATGGTAAGTTCCTCGTATATCCGATCCATAATATATTAGATTTTTTGTAGTCGAAGACTAATGACATCATTATTGAACCGCCACAATATCCTAATCATACTTGTTTAGAAGGTCCAATGGGTCATTAGTCATTGGGTCTAAGAGTCGATCCATTGATCGTCGGGCACACGGGTTGGTTTATTGGTCGTCAGTATCAAATGTACTTCCAGTATCAACAAGTCCCCAATATTTATCGAAGACATAGACTTCGAAAATATTATATTGATTGATCTTCAATTCTTATCTTCAACCTACACTACGCCATAGATGACATACAGTAACACCAAGACTGTGTTACCTTAGACCCTAAATTCTGTTACCAAAGGACCAAGAAAGGCTAAGGTAGCACCTTAGCTGTGATAGTTTTGTTCTATGTAACCTTTGGGGTCTAACGTAACACTTCGACACACCTAAGCTAACATAGCCAAAATTGTTACCATAGACCTATACAGTAAAACACTAAGCATTCTATAGCAACACCAAATCTATGTTACCTTAGATGTTATAATTTTGCAAAATTATTAATCAGGTCCCACATGTGGGCCCCACAGACATTGTCTGTTTTAAAATTAATAATTCAAATTTAATTATTTTTCTACCATTTCCTTCCTCTAATATTCATAAAAAAATGCATAGATACAACAAAAAAATAAAAAACAACCAAATGTCAAATCTAAAATAAAACTACAAACTATAAAAATCATTAATTTAAATAAAAGTTTACAAATCGTACAACCGATTACATTTACTTAAACATCTCAACAAAAAGAAATATATCCCCCACAAATATTAACAATTTCACCAGGTTAATAACATCTAAATCCCATTGGCTTTTTTTGGTTTCAGCCTTCATCATCAAATATACCATCATCAAATGCAGTAAGTAGATCAGCCGAGTTGCAGACCAATAGACTTTATATACAACTAACCAAGCTGATGGAGCTCCTCCCCTGGCAAAATCCTTCATCTAATCCCATGTAGCTTGCATTCTCTTGCCTTTATCTAATCCCATGTAGCTCACGAGAAATAATCTGCAATCTGGATGCTCGGTAAATCTTGTGATTGCAGCATCAAATACAGATAAAACCTGTTGCAGATTAAAGAGAAAGATCTCAAATACTTTTTACAGCAAAGCTAATTACTACTGAAAATTCTCATGCTTTATACATTTTTCTAATGTGTCATTAATAATATTGATGTAGGTACAAACAATCAGGACTCAATGACTTCTTTAGTGAATGTCTTCCCCTGTCCTGATGTTCCAATCAGGACTGTTGGCTTAATAGCCTACAGTAACTTGAAATCAAAATAGAGATAAGAAATCAAACAAGAGACCAGGACGAGCTTGCATTTCAAATTGTTATGCCCAAAATTCGGTTCGAGTATTCTAAAATGGATTCGGGCCAGATATGGGTTCAATTTGGGGATTTTCAAGATAAATTAGGGTTTTCATAAAGGTTTGCAGAAGGAGGACGCGCCCTCACTTCTCGTACGTGGAGGGCGCGCCCTGTGAGACATAAAATTAGTCAGAAAGGATGTTTGTTAGTTTTACGAGAAATTAGACCGCGCCCTCTCCTTCCCTATAAGGAGGGCGCGCCCTTATTGATAAAATTATGTTGAAGATTTCTACTAAAGCTGGTTTTCCAAGGATTATTGAAGAATTTCCTCATGTCGTATCTCAGGAGAGGGATGTCCGTCGTAGAAGGCCTCCAGGGGTTTTCCTGGATTTAGGGACCTTTCTTATACACTGAGGGCGTGTTCTCCTCGGTGGAAAGATAGGTCTCTCTTTGGTGTGTGCTTTGGAGCTCTGTTCCTGTATTCAATGGGCGCGCTCTCATTGGGGAACTTTGGAGTAATCTGCACTTTGCACCCAAAAGCTATGTATCACCTGTCCTGCTATCTGGTGGGTGTTTTCCATTCGGGGGACAGGGATGCGTTCTACACTTGGGGTAAACCATGGCTATACCTACATCCTTTAAATCAAGAAATAGCTTGTAACAGATAGGACTAGTCCTCGACGGGGGAAGTTTCCTTATCTGTGAAGTCTTGAGATCTTGGATGAGCCTTGGGCCTTTTGTGGTTAGGCCTCATAGTAGAACATTCCGGAAGCTAGACCGACAATCCAAGCCCAATTGGGTTTCTTGCTCTCCAAGAACTACGTGGGCTTGATCCTCTATAAATACAGAGGTACGTAGGCAAATTGAAGGGGGATGGAAGCGAAGAGCTCTACGAGCCACCACCAAAAACCCTCTCAATCTCAGCCACCACACTCCGGCGACTTTTTCGGCAAAGAACCACCATCATAGATCTTGATTCTGGTGACGTACCTCGAATTTTGTTGTTACCAAATTCCTCCTTCAACACAAACCATTAAATAGAAAGATAAGATATATTACTAAATATTGTCTAAATCAAATTTAAAAGACGATGAGAACATTCCTCCAGACCTTGATAGCATCAACTAGAGTTGTGCAAGGTTCATGTTCATGAGCCCATGAATAAATTTGTAGAGAATAAATTTGTGCTTTTTTGTGGTACTGTAATGATATAAAACCTTTGCTGCAGCTTTTCGAACTGGGGAGCAAAGCCCCTGTCAAGATAATTATCATGCTCCCATCATTTTAACTGATATCTTACCCTACAAAACTTGTTAACTCTATAAGATGACAATCTGAAAAAAAAATAAAAAAAATTAAGTCCATCTCTTACCAAATCAGAATGCATATTCTCATTGGTAGTCGCATCACTACTTTCTCCTTTATGTAGACGTTCTTCAATCGATCATTTCCTGAAAGTTAAAAATATCTCATTTCTATTAAATCATTGAAAGCTGCAAATATTATACACCTTGTGTGAAGTTTGCTTGTGCTAATTATCCATTATTGAGTACAACAGATTCATCAAAATTTTATAGATATCACCTGAAGCAATCTCATGATTTCTGGACCATTCCACGGTCCTTTATCACTAAAGTGGCATCCTCCATATTCACTACATGTGCAGTTTCCACCCAAAAAGGATGGCAAATTACTGAGGATTCATTCATGATTAATGGTCAGACAAACAGAACGGATAATGACAATGATACATAAATATTTATCATAGGAGTAAATGCTAACATATGAACCAAATCGAAAATACTCAAGTCCATTATACACACAGGTCATTTACATATACTAATCTGTGAAATAAAAAGTTATACACCAGAAGCGACCTTGGATCAATAACTTCAAGCAGCTTACTGGTGTAGTTGCTCCCAAGTACCTGCACTTGTTATAAAAACCTTAGAATTACTAGTCGAAAATTGAGTATATGCACAATACTGTAACAGTAGTAAAAGTTATTTGTTTATGATGTAGGATATATTTACTTGTATCTTTGCTAGTGTCCGGTCATCAATAAAAGCTCTGAGCACTTTCCAAAGAGCTCTAAATCCAGATCCAGCATTCACAACAAAGACTTGATGCAGAGTCTACAAATAAACAAATGGAGATAAAGTAAATTGTAAAAGAGGAATAAACACCAAGCTAAAGAGCACATAAGCCATCAAAAATTCATTGCTGCCTAGGTATGAGAACTAATGGTCAATAAACTTCAAAAACAGGTCGTCAGTGAGAAATAATACAGGAGATCAGAAGTGTTCAAATGTTTAATGTTCTAAGTTCTAGTGAATATTCTGCGTAAAGATTCAATTATCATTTACCCTTAACAGAATATAATATCTCGTGACATGTGCCAAGCAGCAATATGCCAGTATCGCTTTCCAGTTCTTTTTTATTTAAAACCATGATAGTCATTTCCATTTATCGATGCCAACTACAGATCTGAACCTCTGCATAGTTTTTTAATGAAACTTGATCATGGTACAAATTTTTACCTCTTCATGTTACAAGAAAGAAAAGCAGAAAATAATAATAAAAAAGGCCC
This sequence comes from Kitagawia praeruptora, assembly GCA_037693485.1. NCBI lineage: Eukaryota > Viridiplantae > Streptophyta > Magnoliopsida > Apiales > Apiaceae > Kitagawia > Kitagawia praeruptora. The sequence continues at coordinate 131,570,707 of CM075350.1, forward strand.
ATATTCCACGTACCCCAGGATAATAATTGTTGTCAATCTTTTGGTTCCAAAACTTAAGCAATCATTGGAAGAAATGACAAGAGCCCATGAGGAACTTTTGGTCACTGCTTCATGTATCAATAGCTAAGGCTAAACAAAACTTCAAGTATCAGTAAACAATTACTAGATAATTAATGAAATATACCTCTCCTGTTTTGCAGAGTTTCTTGTACGGAACGAAGATTTCTTCGAATTTCACTTTCATTTCATAAAGATACATTGTGACCACATTAGCATCTAGCTCTTTCACCGGGATAGGATGTCCTGCTATTTAATCATGACAATGCAAAGTGAATTAATGTAGGCTAAGAACAAAATCATCAATTCGATTAAGTAATAAAAAAATAAAAAATGAATGTATAACAAGTAGATTATATCTATCTTACTCTGTCATATCTCTGTTCTTTGTCTACATTAAACAACAAGTTCCCTCCTAATTTTCCAACACCAAGTAGCACCTAGGCCTCTGTATTAGTCCACACTTCATTTATACATAAAATTAACAACAGAAATGATACAAAGCACACAACTAGTCCAAATTCTATTACATATATCTCACAACAAAATGCCTCCATTTGGTTTTTCAAAGAAACCCTTGAAAGCAAGATTTTCATAATTTTCACAAAGCCAAGAATGATAAACACCACACACACACACGGATAGAGAGAGAGAGAGAGGAGAGATAGAGAGAGATAGAGGGGGAGAGAGACAGAATGGAGAAAGAGATAGAGAGAGTGGGGAGAGACACAGAGAGAGGAGAGAGACGGAGAGAGATACATACAAATCGAAGCATGTAACACAAACTAAGCTAAATATATATACAAATCGAAACATACAAAGAGAGATTTGTACCTCAAATTGATATCAAACACTCTGAAACACTAAGGTTGCTTCGATTAAACGGAGGTCGAACCCTAATTAAACCCTAATTGAATCAAGTTCCGATTAATCCTTCAGAGAGAGAGAGAGAGAGTGAACGACGGAGTGAGAAGTGAGAAGTGAGAGAATGAGAGATTGAGTATATTTTCCCCCAATTTTCCCCAATTTCCCCCTCCTTGAATTTCTGAATTTTCGTTTGCCGCTCGGTACTATTTGTTTGCCGCTCCTCAATTCTCAGTACTATATCTCAATAATTTCAATATATGTTTTTCTTTTTTTCTTCTTTTTTAAAATTTTTAATTATTTATTTTAATATATTGAATATTAAATTATAATTATTGAATCGATTATTTCAATTATTTTGTTCTTACAATCTATTCAAAAATATATTATCAATATTAGTTTTTCCAAATTGTTAATTTCTCCAATAATTTTTTAATTATTTTAATTAAAATTTATTCATTTTTAAATATTTCTTTAATTATTTCAAAACTTTTTTATATAAATTTATGAAAACTATTTATAAAATATAAATAATACAACTATTAGAATAATAGTGTATAATAATTACTTCAATGTATTATTAAAATTACTTATTTTTCAAGTAAAATAATTATTAAATTATTAATTTTAAATGAAATTCAAAATTTGCTTACAATTAATCTAAGATAACACATCTCATGGTGCTCGTGTTGCTTAAAATAATAAATTTAATGACTTGATTAAAATTATTTAATTTTAAAATTTAATAATTATTAAATCGTTAATTATAAATAAAATTCAAAAATATGTTAATTATACTCTAAGCTAACACATCCCATGGTGTTACTAAGTTTAACACCTTCCACAGCTATGGTAACACACCTTTAAGGATATGGTAACACCAAAACTAGAGTGTTGTGGTAGGTCCAAAATTTCATAACTATGGTAACACCCCCCTAAGTGTTGTATAAAGCCATCTATGGCGTAGTGTTACCCTTCGATAATGCAGCAAACCAACGAGGACAAAAATGAACTTGCGTATGCACTACTACAAAATTAAAATTAGAACACACAGCTTGCATAGCGTTTCTGGAGAAGTGTTATGTAAGCACGTCACTTACATAACGTTTTCATTAAAAACGCTATGCAAGCTATTATATAAAAAAATATATATAAATTAAAAATTAAAAAAATGCAGTAACATAGCGTTTATGGATGAAGCGGTATAGTAGATTCCCCTTTCATAACGTTTTCACCTACCGCTATTGTAGTTACCATTTTTTAAGTTATATTTTATTTTTATAATTGATTCTTCGACCAAATTATTTTCTCCATCCCTAAAAACGCCTCATCCGCCTCTTTCATCCCATCTTCTTCATTGAGCATCTCCAGATCTTCAATTGAGCATTGGAGGGTTTTGGGAATCTCTCTCAACCTCTCTCTCTCTCTTTCTCCCATGGTTCCAGTCTTTCTCATTATTATTCTTCTTACACAGATCCAATTACAATTACACAGCCCAAACCCAACACACAAATACACACATAATTACACATATCTCTGTACATTTTTTAATTAAGAAATTGAAAATGTCAAGCGATAGTGACGAAGACGAGCTATTACAACAGGCTCTTCAAGAGCAATCTCAGCGCGAAGTTAATTACAAATCGCCCGGTAAGCCTGTTCAGAATTACGCAGCCGTCCAAGGTGTCACCGGCGCGACGAAGGATTTTGATGATGATTGGGAGGTGGAGATGTTGAGTATATCGTTTGGTGATGTGGATTAGTCGAATAATCGAACGGTTAGGCCTTTGAAAGGCGGTATGGATGATAAATGGGACTTCGTGAAAGAGTTTGTCCTAAAATCCAATCATGTATGATGATTTAGGAAGAACTTTCTTGTACTCTTATTTGATTTCATTAATATTAATAAAAGACTTATTTGTTTTTATTATGTTAGATATAATTGATGTGATTTAATGTCAGTGTTTAAGTGTTTCAGGTAAAGAGAGTTTAACTTGTTATTGAAAGCAGTGTTTAAGCATACGCTGATTGCTGGAAGCGCAAACGCTGACAGAAGAGAGCGTAAACACTGATAGCTGAATACATGGAAGCGCAAACACTGTTAGCGTGGAGAGAACAGAGTTTGCTAAAGTCTGTCTACTGGGAGCGTCTACAAGTCAACAGAGTTTGAAGATTAATTTAATATTAATATGGAAGCGATATCTTTGAAGATTGGATAGCTGTCAAAGAGATCGAGTTGACTTAGAAGACGTGTAGCAATCGTAATTGATATCAATTGTATAGCTTAATTTTAGGAGAATCAATTTACGATTGTACGTAGCTGTATATCTTATAAATACAGTTAGGTTAACCCTAGAAGGGTATCCATCGTGAACGAATATCATTCTTGTAACCTAAGCAGCTCTCTGTGATACTTTACATCACCGAGAGTGGAATTATTAATTCCAAACAGTTTTAAAGAGTTAAAACGTGTGTTCTTGTTACTTATTTATACAATTCTTGATTATATATTGTGTATTCGACCTAACAAGTGGTATCAGAGCCAAATCTGTTACTTTATTACAGTTAAAGATCCAAACACAATAGTAATCAATGGCAGAGATACCTCCACCATCTGAGAAAGCCCCTACTACTGTTAGCAGGTATGAAACAATTAGGGTTCCTATCCTGAGGCCGTTAGAGTATGCAATTTGGAAGGTGAAGATGACCATGTTTCTGGAGGCTACAGATCCAGAATATCTGGACAGAATTTATGAAGGTCCTCACAAACCTACAAAGTTATCTGCTGCTGCTGCTGGTGAGGAACCAAAAGTAATTCCAAAAGAGAAGAAAGATTTATCTGCTGAGGATCTTTCATCTATTGCAAAGGATGCAAAGGTAAGGCATTTACTTCACAGTGCATTAGACAATGTTATGTCTAATAAAGTGATAAACTGCACAACTGCAAAGGAGATATGGGATGCACTTGAGGTTAGATGTCAGGGAACTCCTGCAATTAAGAAGAACAGAAGGAACATACTCACACAGGAGTATGAGCATTTTGAGGCAAAACCTGATGAAACCATGACAGAAACATTTGACAGATTCTGTAAACTGCTCAATGATTTGTCATTGGTGAATAAAGAGTATGATTTGGAAGATTCAAATCTCAAATTTCTTCTCTCTCTACCTGAAAAGTGGGATGTGAAAACGACCACTATAAGAGATAATTATGAACTTGGTGAAACAGAGATTGATGAAATTTATGGTTTGCTCAAAACCCATGAATTGGAATTGGAGCAGAGAAACAAAAGATCTAGTAGAAAGTCAAAGTCTGTTGCTCTCAAGGTTGAGGAGAAATCATCAAAGAAGGAGGCATCAAGGAGAAAGGCAAAAGGGAAAGCCTTAGTCATCCATTCAGAGAATGAGTCATCAAACACTGATGTTGACTCAAACACAGATGATTCATCTGATTCTGAAGATGATGAAGAAATGATGCAAATGGCTGCATTGATGGTAAAGACCTTCAAGAAGATGGGATACAAGAACTTCAAGAAGGGAAAGAGATTCTCCAAGGACTACTCAAAGTTTGATAAGAAGAATTTCAAGAAATCTGAAGGAAAGGACTTCAAATCTGGAAAGAAAGACAAGTCTGAAATTGAATGCTACAAGTGTAAGGAGATGGGTCACTATGCTCCTGAGTGCAAAAAGGGTAAAACTGAAAAAGCACTCTACACCAAAGGCAGAGATTGGGCAGACACTTCAGATTCAGATGAGGAAGTCAACTATGCTCTCATGGCTACTACTCAGACTGAAAATGATGATCTTAAGGTACCTCCAACAACCTATGCTTATAATACTGATAATATAACTGAATTGAGAATTTATCTTAAAGCATTGCATATCAGTTATAGGGATCAGACATTAGAAAATGAGAGGATAAAGTCTGAGTGTTCTCAACTCAAAGAAAGAAATAAACTTGTTGAGGAACAGCTAGAGAACATGAATAAAATTCAAAAAGAGAGAGATGATGCAGTGTTTATTGAACAGGAGTTGCTAGGTAAGTATAAGCAACTAGAATCAGAATTGGAGGATAGTAAACACATCATTAAAACTTGGACACACTCTGGTAAAGACACTCAAGAAGTGTTTCAGTCAGATACAGTAGGTCTAGGTTACTCTGTAGGAGATGAACTTAGATTTGAAAATAAGGTAAAAGTAAGACCATATTGTTCATCTGAGGGTAATGTCATGGGAAAAGGTGGACCTAAGACTGAAGCACAGAAAAAGGCTGTTAAAGAGTCATATGCTAAAACTTTTGTTAAAGAGGCTAACATTGGCTTAATGACAGATAAACAACTCAAGCATAAGCTTAAGGAGATAAAATCTGTAAACAAACAGAGTATGCCTAAGAAAAACAGAAATGGAAAGGTAGGCATAACCTCAGGAATTAAGCCAATGCTTGCTTCATTAGCTCCCAGGAAAACATGCTTTAATTGTGGTAGCACTAATCATCTTGCTAGTTTCTGCAGTAAGAATAAGAACATTAATTCTTTGCCTTCTAAAACTGCAGTAAAGAGTGATTATGTGAGAACTAGACCACAGACTTTATGCAAACACTGTGGAAGTACTTGGCATTCTATTTACACTTGCAGAGATTATCATGCTATTTATTATAATTACTATGAACCCAAGCCAAATTTGAAGTGGGTTAAAGTAAACTCTGCAAATGAAAATTCTGAAAAAGTTAGCTTAAACTCTGTTAATTTGAATTCCGCTGCAAAAGCTAACAGATTTAAGAAAGCCAAAGGATCCAAGCAAGTCTGGATCCTTAAAACTAATAATCAGTGATTGTTTGTGATTGCAGGGCACCAGGGTAAGTACCTTAGTCGTGGACAGTGGATGTTCAGGACACATGACAGGAAATAAAGCCCTGCTATCAGAGTATGAGGAGAAGGCTGGCCCAGAAGTTTCCTATGGAGATGGCAACATAGGACATACACTGGGATATGGCAACATTAATCTTGGAAATGTCATCATCACAAATGTAGCTCTAGTTCCAGGACTCAAGCATGATTTGCTATCTGTGAGTCAAATCTGTGACAGAGGATATCATGTAGATTTTCAGCCTGAATATTGTCAAGTGATCAGCAAATCTACAGGGAAAGTTGCTCTAGTTGGAAACAGACACAACAACATCTATGAAATCAAATTGTCAACAAACACTGATGGCAAAGCAGTGTGTCTGTCTACAAGGATGTCCAGTGAAGAGAGTTGGAAATGGCACAAGAAACTCTCTCATTTGAATCTGAACAATATCAATGAGCTCATAAAGAATGACCTTGCAAGAGGACTACCAAAGTCATTGTTGAATGTAGAAGGCCTGTGTGATTCTTGTCAAAAGGCCAAACAAAGAAAAACATCTTTCAAGAGCAAATCTGAGTCTTCAATTGTTGATCCTTATCATCTCCTACATGTTGATCTTTTTGGACCAGTAAATGTCATGTCACTTGGAAAGAAGAAATATGCTCTAGTCATTGTTGATGAATACACCAGATACACATGGGTGTATTTTCTAGCAAAGAAAGATGAAACTGCTTTAACACTGACAGAACATATATTGCAACTGGACAAAGAGTCAGAGAATCAAGTGAAGATAATCAGAAGTGACAATGGAACTGAATTCAGGAATTCATCAATGGAAGAATTTTGCAAGAGTAAAGGAATTAAACAAGAGTTTTCTGCACCTGGTACTCCACAACAAAATGGTGTAGTGGAGAGGAAGAACAGAACTTTGATAGAAGCTGCCAGAACCATGCTAGATGAAGCAAAATTGCCAACATATTTCTGGGCAGAGGCAGTTCAAACTGCTTGTTTTACTCAAAATGCAACTCTGATCAACAAGCAAGGTAAAACACCATATGAAATGGTGAAGAAGAAAAAGCCAAATCTAAAATATTTTCATATTTTTGGATGCAAGTGCTTTGTGTTGAAGACTCATCCTGAACAGTTGACCAAATTTGACCTAAAGGCAGATGAAGGAATTTTTGTTGGCTATCCACTGTCAACTAAAGCTTTCAGAGTCTATAATCTGAGAACAAGAGTGATCATGGAGTCTATTCATGTGTCATTTGATGACAAGAAAATAACTGGACTTGAAGATGTTACTGAGCATGATCAACTGCGCTTTGAAAATGAAGACTTATTAAACTCGGATGATACAGATCTGACAAACACTGATGAGGTCAATTCTGAACCTCTACTGGTAAACACTGAAGAAACTATTCAGTCAGAAACAAGGGAAGAACCAGTTGAGGGGGAGCATGAAGAATCACATCAAAGTGATACTTCAAACACTGATAGTGACTCAATTGATAACTCTGAATCAAACACTGTTGATTCAAACTCTGATCATTCAAATTCTGAGCAGTCACAATCAGGGGGAGCATCTGAAAATGAAGAAAGACACCAAGAAAATCAGGAGAGCATGGATCAAGGGGGAGGATCACATGATGACAGAGGCAATTTGCCTTCTGCAAGAAAATGGACAAAGTCACATACACCTGATTTAATAATTGGTGATCCAGATGCAAGAGTAAGGACAAGAAGTGCAACAACAAATGAATGTCTGTTTCATGCATTCTTGTCACAATCTGAGCCAAAGAAAGTAGAAGAAGCTCTTAAAGATGCTGACTGGATAACAGCAATGCAAGAAGAGCTAAATGAATTTGAAAGAAATGAGGTGTGGACACTTGTACCAAGGCCCAAGAACAGATCCATTGTTGGTACAAAATGGGTTTTCAGAAATAAAACTGACAGTGATGGTGTGATCACAAGGAACAAAGCAAGACTGGTAGCTAAAGGCTATTCACAGCAGGAAGGAATAGATTATGATGAGACTTTTGCACCAGTTGCCAGGTTGGAGGCAATAAGGATGTTTCTTGCCTATGCTTCTCACAAGAAATTCAAGGTTTTTCAAATGGATGTGAAAAGTGCTTTTCTGAATGGAAAACTTGAAGAAGAAGTATTTGTTGAACAACCACCTGGTTTTGTAGATCCAAAATATCCAGATCATGTCTACAGGTTAGACAAGGCACTCTATGGACTTAAACAGGCACCTAGGGCATGGTATGAAACACTTGCTAAATTTCTGCTAGAAAGTGGGTTTCACAGAGGTACTATTGACAAAACTCTGTTTTACTTTCAATCTGGTAATGACCTGCTCTTAGTACAGATATATGTAGATGATATCATTTTTGGATCTACTAATGATAAACTCTGTAAGAAATTTGCCAAGCTCATGCAGTCAAGATATCAAATGAGTATGATGGGAGAGTTAAGCTACTTTCTAGGCTTACAGGTGAAGCAAACAGATGATGGAATTTTCATTAATCAAGCTAAATATACCAGAAATCTACTCAAGAAATTTGGCATGCTTGACTGTTCATCTGCAACAACTCCCATGGCAACTGCAACAAAACTGGACAAAGATACAGGTTCATCAGTGGATATGACAAGCTACAGAGGGATGATTGGTTCTTTACTTTATTTAACAGCTAGTAGACCTGATATCATGTATGCCACCTGTCTGTGTGCAAGATTTCAGGCAGATCCAAGAGAACCACATTTAACAGCTGTGAAGAGGATTTTCAAGTATCTCAAGGGAACTGCAACCTTAGGACTGTGGTACCCAAGAGAATCAGATTTTAAGCTACTTGGTTACTCTGATGCAGATTTTGCTGGATGTAAGATTGACAGAAAAAGTACAAGTGGAAGTTGTCAATTTCTTGGTGACAGACTAGTGTCTTGGTACAGCAAGAAACAAAAGTCAATATCTACATCTACAGCTGAAGCAGAGTATATTGCTGCTGGTAGTTGCTGTGCACAGATTTTATGGATGAAGAATCAACTACTGGATTATGGGTTGAGGTATAGTAAAATACCTATTTTCTGTGATAATCAAAGTGCTATTGCAATGACAGGTAATCCAGTACAACACTCAATGACCAAGCACATCAGCATAAGGTATCACTTTATCAGAGAGCATGTAGAGGAAGGCAATATTGAGCTTCACTTTGTGCCTACAGATCAACAACTAGCAGATGTTTTCACAAAGCCTCTAAGTGAAGCAACATTTACAAGACTGGTCAATGAACTAGGGATGGTATCTGGTTTTGACTAAACATGTTGGTTAGACTCAAACTCTGTTGAATAAAATGTGTTGCTCATATCTCTGCAAATTGCTAAAGTGCTATGTGAACCTTATTAGTTAAACTCTGTTAGCATGATTGTTGGTCATACACTGTTAATACGTTTGATAAACTCTGTGAATTCTGAGTTGATTTTTGTCTGAATGAAGATACCGATGAAGAAACATGTATAGAGCATGATTTTCAGTGATAAATCAATATTCTTTTTGAGTCACTGTAATCTAATCAGAAATTGCACAGTAAGTTAACACAGCATGATACTGTTTCATATTTAGAGCATCTATTAGTTTATTAGATCCTAAACTCTGAATCTATGAATACAGTATGCATTGCCTCTCATGAATAATACTGATATTGATGAACTCTAAACTCTGATTAGTGACACTCTGTTTTCAAGTCATACTTGATTCTTGATGATTCTGTGTTTGCACTTGTGAAAATTTTAAAACTTGAGATGTGTCATTGTTCATTTTGGTGAGAAACAGTTCATGACTGAACCCTGTGAGATTTTGAGCCGAATCAGTGATTGATACATTTTATATCAATCAGAGTTTATTGTTGTGCGATATTCATCAGTAAGTATGTTGCTCTAGAACTTGCATTAAACCATTTTGGGACTACGTGATATATGTGTGCATGAAGATGATAAAGGCATTAGGATTAACCATTTTTCTTCAAACACTGTTCACAACATCTTTGAACACTGTTCATAAACTCTGTTCATAAACATGACCCGTAGTAAACCCTTTTGAGCCTAATTAACTGCTCATCTTCTTGAATACTGAAGTATTAAGAGCAGTTATCTTCTTTTGTTAAATCTGATTCAAACAGGTGAGTATTTCTCAAGAAAAGATATCTTACTCAGTATATATATATATATGTCAATAATAAAAAAAAAAAAAAAATAAAAAAAAAAAAATAAAATAAAAAATGTATATATACTGATCATCTTGTACAAAAATGTACTAACCATTTGACTGAACATTTTGATCAAATAAATTGTTCAGTTCGAAATTCTCATTCGAAAACATCTCTTCTCATCTGTTTGATTTCACTCAATTACAACCCTGAACAAAGTCCTTTTGATTTGTGCATATATGTAATCGAGGTGGTATAAATTTGGTGGACATTCAAGCTTATGGTAGTATCTGCTTTTACTGATTGAATCTGAGAGTAAACACTTCACCTAAACACTTGTGTGATGTGAGAGTTTGTGAGAAAATCCTTGAAATGTAACTCACTGAATGATGCTTTGATGTTTATCTCCTGATCTTTTTGTCTTTAATGACTGTGTGCTTACATGGATACTCATGATCATAAATTGGAACAGGGATATTCAGATTTCTGTAATTAAGGAACTACAGAGTTTAGCATTCATCATATACTCTGTGTTTAATATGAGAGTTTGTGCATTCAGTGTTTATTGTTTATGATTTATGGATTTTATGAAATATTAGATGCTATAAAAATTGATTTGGTAAACTCTGCTACTCACACACGAAAATCACGTCTGTGCGTTTTTGAAAGGGTTTTTGTGATAAAGATTGAAAATTGGACAAACACTGATTGATTGTGCTACATACTCTAAGGTATATTTTCATTAAGATAATTTGAAAATTTTGGAGTAAATGGAGTAGTTGACAACTGTTAATTAGTGTCATTAGTGGTAACGTGTCTTGAAAAATGGAACGACAGCGGTAATAATGGCTTTTACTGCGCCTGTCTTAAGTGAACCGTTGCATGTGTGACACCTGTCCCACTAACTCATCATTATGTCTACTTTTTTCACTTTTCAAGGGAACAGTTGCGTGTTTTCAAGTAAAAACGTTTGAGTTTAGTTTTTAACTACAACTCAAATTACTTTTTGTCACAATCATTTTTATCCACACGTATTCACTTTACCAAAACAGAGAACATCCTTGTTTTTCACTTTGGCATTTTCACAAACACCTTTCTTGCAAAACCATTTCACAGTTGATTGTTACTTATTTCTTGATTCAATGGCAACTAAACCTTTCACTGTCTTTGGTCTACGTTTTGTGCCTAACAACTATGCAGCTTTACTTGAGAATGACCGAGCACCAGAGCCGTTTCATCTTATGCAAAATTTTCTTCGAGATTCTGAAATTGGGCAAGCGCTGGTTGAACCGGCTACTCTATCTGCTTCCCAAGTCGTTAATTTCTGGCAAAACTCGAGATATATAGAAGGAGGAGAGAATGGAACTCCATCTATCATTTTCTCTCATGAAGAACAAGAGTTTGTGATCACTCCACAAACTGTTCGCGAAGTCATGGATTTTGACACACATACTTCGTATGCTGTTGTCTCTGAGCAAAATCTGAGGGAAATGCTCACAGAAATTGGGTACATGGAATCACTTGCCAAGCTGGGCAGTGTAAGGCGACCAAACTTGCGAAAAGAGTGGAATTTTTTCTTTGATTGCATTACAAGAACATTCCAGAAGAAGGTAACCAATTGGGATGCTATTCCAATGGACAGTCTACAAATTGGGTATTCTCTACTCTATGGTAGTAATTTTGATTTTGGTAGATATGTCTTAATGAATTTGGGTGATAAGTTGTCAGAGTCTACTACTGTGTACTTTGCTAGATTTTGTCAATTATTGTTCAATGCATGTGTTCCTGGTTTAACTGTTGATGAAGCTGATGAGATTCAACCGTTTCGAGTCACAAAGAGAATTTTTACTGATATGTCAAACAAAGATGTTGGAAAAGACTTACCTCCTTTAGCATTGCCACTTGCTTTGCAAAATTTTGTTAATCAGCCACAAGACAATGATACACATCAACCACAACAACCAGAACCACAGCCTATGCCTGAACCTTTAGCCACTGATCGTCCAGAAAACATACCATCTCAACCTACTCAAACACCTGAGCCCACACCAACAACCACTGAATATCCCATATCACCACCAACACAAACAGAACCTCAAACACAACCTGACCAAACGAACACTGAACCAACAAACCCTGTCTCTACTACTCATCCACAACCACCTCCAAAGCCAAAAAGGAAGAAACATACTGCAATCAACACTGAACGTGCTAAGGCTAAACAGTCAACTCCAAAGGCTGTTTATTCTAGACGATTCATACAAAGGGCAAACAGACCTTCACCACCTTTGGTTGAGGAAAGTTCTAGTGAGAGTTCCAGTGAAGCTGCAGAACAGGTTGCAGTACCTCAAGCTAAGAGGAGGAAGCTTATTCTGACTGATTCTGATGATGAGCCTGTTGCAGAGGCTCAAGAGAAAATCTCATTTGATATTCCTACTGGTGAGCCAGAGGTTATCATAGAACCTGAAATTCCAGAATCAGGAGTCAAGGTTGCTGAACCAGAAGTTGATAAGGCTCAAGACAATGAAGATGCTAGAGATGTTTTGTCTCCACTGGAAGAGTTTGCTGAAACTCCAATTTCTTTTAATCATGAAGCATCTACTCCACAACACATGGAGGTTACAATGTCTATAGATACTGGTGTTGCTGATGGGCCTACTGTTGTTCTTGAAGACACTGTGGTTGCATCACACACTGAGTTGAACTCTGATGCCAATAATATTTCTGCTCATGGTGAGGAGGTTGATAAACCAGAGAAGGTTCTTTCTTCAGAGCAAATTCCAATTGATAAAGGAAAACAGGTTGCTCAAGAACCTATTGTTGCTCAAGAACAAATTGCTCAAGAATCTAGTCTTTCTGTTGCCACTACTAGTGAATCAATGAGTGATTCTGTTGAAGCTAATAGTACAGGAGTTGACCAACCACAAAATCAGCCAGATGGTCAGAAAACAGGTGAAAAACCAGATTTTGCTGGGCCTTCTAATAATGAAATTGATGATGGTTATTTGGCCAAGCAAACTGCTGAATGGTACAAGTCAGACTGTATTTTTCCTCCTGGAAGGGCAGAAAAGTTTCTTGAAGTCAATTCTAAAAAGATTACAAATCCAGAAATTTTCACTTGTTTGCAAGGCACGGTGATACAGATCAAAACTTTGAATAATAGATTTGATGACACTCAGAAATCTATTGTTGATCTTCGCACAGAAGTTGCTACTCATGAGGAAAAGGCTCAACTAGCTAATGCTAAACTCTTTCAACAGTTTGCCAAAGCTCAATCTAATCTTAATGACAGACTGAGTACAGTTGAAAAGAATCAGACTTTACTGGCTGAGAAAGTTGATTCTATAGCAAATTCTCTTGAGTTAATAACCTCCATATTGATTCAAGACAGTGATGATGTCAAAAAGGGGGAGAGAGTTTCTAAAACCAAGTGTAAGAAAGATCAAACTCTGTCAAAGCAAGATAAAAATGATGATGAAGAAGCCAATGCTGATAAGGGCTTAAGAAATGTGAATCTCAGACAAGGACATGGGAGGTCTTCAAGGTCAAAGCCAAATTTGGTGATAGATTCAAATGCTCAGAGTACTTCAGGTTCAAAGCCAAAGGATTTGTTATTCTCTGACAATCCACAAACTGATGAAGAATTGGCTGCAAAACTTTTTCGAGAAGAGAATGCTGAAGCTACACTTGAGGATATTCAAGCTGAAGAAAAGCTGTTGCAGAAAGAACATTTAAAAGCTGTGAAGTCCAAGAAAGTGAAGAAAGTAGTTAAAACTTCAAAGTCTGCAAGGCCTGTGATGAAAGGAATTGTAATTAAAGAAAAACTATCTGGTATTCAAGAAGAAGAAGAAGAAGATACTGGGAAGCTAGTTAGAAAGTCTTCTCTTGATGCTAAGTTGAGATTAAAAGAGAAAGTTGATGAAGAGAGCAAGGGCAAAATGATAGTTACAACCTCTGTTGCTACACAAGTTGTACAGACACAAAGTAAACCCTTACCTGGTTTTTCAAGGGCAAAGATTCCTGTGCAAGAACAAGCAGGAGTAACTGGTGATTATCAACATAATAAATCTTGTTCAGGAAAGCCACCAGGGAGAAATACTTCTGGATTAGGTGCAACAAGAGATTTGAGATTTAGTAACAGTCCAAGAGATCCCTCTGCACTTGTATCTCTTGGTTCTGGTATTAATCAAGAAAATCTAGACAAGTTGGAATCAGTTCAGGTAGTTCATCAAAGAAGCTTAGATATTCACTTTCTACTATACTTTATGGCAGATGGGTCAGTATATAGAGTGAATGAAGAAGCAATCAAGTTAAAATTATTTGAGGAACTTCAGTATGTCTTGGATATCTTCAGAGTTAGAAATCAAAGAACACAGCTTATTGCTAATTCTATAAGGGAGCATATGCTGAAAGCTAAAGTTGCTACAGGAACAAAGTCTGCTGAAAAATATGTTCCAAAATACAGAGACTGGAATGGAAATCTGATTGAAATGCAGAAGGGAACTACAAGGTTGAAGACTGATCTTGGAATTACAGTTCTTGATTTCAATGTAAAGTCTGAAGAATTAAAGTACATCAGATTGGGTAATGAAATGAGGAGGAACAAGATCTATGATCTCAGGGCTGCTATTTTTCAAACGGATGAAAATGATCCAGAGTTAAGAGAGATCAAGCAAGCTATGGAGATTGAGCTTGAAAATGCTGAAAGGAGGTTGTTAATTGATTATCTCAGAACAACTCCAGATCTTGAGGAGGTTAGGTAGACAGAATTTGTAAGTGATTCGTATTTTCTGTAAATTTTGCTAAGTCAAGTTTAAACTCTGATTATATGTTAAACACTGTGTTTTTATTTGTTAGTTTTGACATCATCAATTATTATGAACTTGTACATTTTTCTAATGAACAAGTTGGGGGAGATTGTTAGATATAATTGATGTGATTTAATGTCAGTGTTTAAGTGTTTCAGGTAAAGAGAGTTTAACTTGTTATTGAAAGCAGTGTTTAAGCATACGCTGATTGCTGGAAGCGCAAACGCTGACAGAAGAGAGCGTAAACACTGATAGCTGAATACATGGAAGCGCAAACACTGTTAGCGTGGAGAGAACAGAGTTTGCTAAAGTCTGTCTACTGGGAGCGTCTACAAGTCAACAGAGTTTGAAGATTAATTTAATATTAATATGGAAGCGATATCTTTGAAGATTGGATAGCTGTCAAAGAGATCGAGTTGACTTAGAAGACGTGTAGCAATCGTAATTGATATCAATTGTATAGCTTAATTTTAGGAGAATCAATTTACGATTGTACGTAGCTGTATATCTTATAAATACAGTTAGGTTAACCCTAGAAGGGTATCCATCGTGAACGAATATCATTCTTGTAACCTAAGCAGCTCTCTGTGATACTTTACATCACCGAGAGTGGAATTATTAATTCCAAACAGTTTTAAAGAGTTAAAACGTGTGTTCTTGTTACTTATTTATACAATTCTTGATTATATATTGTGTATTCGACCTAACATATTACGGGCCTTATCTATTTAAAGTGTTTTAAATAAGATATTCCATGGTTTAAAGTAAAGCTTCTAGAATTGTAATGAGATTATAATAGTGAGATCTAGAAGATGATAACTCTAGACTTAAACAGTTCCTGATCATAGGATAACTAATCGGAAGTTAATGAATCCGCAAAGATTGGCACATACTATGCTTGCTCCTTTCAGGAGGATGTCTGTTCTCATAGGCATTTGTGTGGTGACACTATAGCTAGTATGTAGGTGCTTATTAGGGAATAAGTTCACTGAACATGACTCGATAAGTTGAACAACTAATGGAGTTTACTCACGTGTCGATAGTTGTTCACTGAGTGATAGTTGTACAAGTGTCCTTAGACTCGAGATCGTTAGAGTAATCTTGTATATAATGAATTGTGCTTTGGTTTAGTCCTTAGTCTCAAGGACATCCATTAGGTCTATTCTGGGCATAGGGATTTGTGTATGGAGATAGTTAATGGTCAATAAAGGATCTACCCCTTCCAGTAAGGAAGTGAATATCCTATGTTATTTTAGTATGCGAGTTCTGGAATCTCTGGCCAGAGTGTATGAAATTAGAAAGGAGTTTCTAATTTGCATTAATATGAACTTTGCATTATGAATAAGAAATCATATGATTAAATTTGATAGGCTTGACACGAGATCCATGCCTTGTATTTAATCGGGATATTATAGGGTAGAAGGAATTGATTGTACCGTAACTAGTCACTGACAGGTTCTTGGTATTCTAAGCAGTGATTTCATATTATCCGCATAGTCGCGATATGTTGAGAAGCATCACTCACGATGTAGAATAAATATAATTAATCAGTTAATTATATTTAATGAATTATTAGAATTCAAATAAATAATAAATAAAAAGTTTAGTATAATTTATTTCTACTACCGGCTTAATATTGAACCTACAGGGTCACACCATAAAAAGATTAATTTATTGATGAAGGTATTTTGAGAGAGCAAGTTGTTTTAATAATGATTAAAATAATTTTAATTATTATTTAAACATTTTATAAGATAAAGTGAGGGATTTATGTAATAGTATATATTTAGATATTAATTATACTAAAACCTACTTATCCCCTATATAAAGGATGAGATGAGAAGATGCTAAGCTAAGAAAAGGTTTTTGTGAAAAACCTAGTTGTCACCTTCTCTTCTTCTTCATCTCTTTCTCTCTCTCTCTCTCAAAAGCAAAAGGGTGCCATTTTTATAAAGCTCCATCTTTATAAAAGCTTCATCGAAGAATCAATCTTGGTGGATACCGGTAGAGTGCTTCACACTCTGAGAAGCAACTGCTTGCAACCATCGATTATAAATCTTCGATTTTAAAGGTATGGTTACGATTCCTCCACTTTCGTTTTTATATGATTTTCTATATGTGCGTTACATGGTTTTTACGGAATAAATGTTATACCACGCTTCCGCTCGTCCGTAAATTCCTTCAATGGTATCAGAGCTAGTTTCTGCATATAGAGATTCATATAAAAAATTTCAAATTTTTTTATGCATGTATGGATTTATTATGATTTTTGCAAGGTTATTTGGATTTATTATGAATTAATTCAAAACAAAATTTGCATGAAGTTTTGACCACAAATCTGGGTTCTATAAGTGTTGTAGATCATCTAGATATTTTTTTCATAATTTTGTGATGTATAGATTATTTGTTATGAATTTTTTAAAATTGTTTTAATTAAAATTCATAAAATAATTATACATGTGGATAATATGAATTTTTAAAATTTGCACTAGGACCCCTGCCTGCTCTAATAATTTTATTGCTGATGATTTTCAGAAATCATGTCCTATAATTTTTTAATAATTTATTAATTAATAGTTAATTAATTCATTAATATTAAAATTGTAAAGATAAATAACAAAGTTATTAGGGGAGTTATTGTAACAGTTACAAAAGTTAAACAACGGTTACATAGCACCTGATGTGATATAACGCGCCTGACAAACGAGAAAAAAAAACTGATGCAGCTGCTGTCTCGCGCGTGTTGTACAACTGCGGGAAAGGAGGTCACGCATTTATGAAATGCGTTACAGGGTAGTGGCGCATGATCTGAATGCGTTACAAAATTTAATTGATTTAAATTGTTGTAACGCATATCTTAAATTAATGCGTTACAGCCCTTCTGTCCACATTAAATTTGATTTTCTGGGAGTTTCGTAACTCCGTTTTGGGCATGCAATATATCGTTGGATTCGTTTTTCTGAGACGGATCTAATGGAGTGGTCAAATATTTTTATATAATATTTTTGAAATATTTATATTACCGGAAGTGTTTTAAAGCATATTTTAATTGTTTTAAATTGCTTTTAAATACTATAATAAATCCATACATCATTATATCAATGTGTGACATGATATTGATTGCATGCCTACTTGTTTATTTATTTTTATATATGAGATATATGCCTATGTTTACCATGCGATGATAGATTTAGGTGAACTTAAATCAAAATAAGGCTGCTCTAGAAAATCTAGAATATGAATCGTTTCTTGTCTTAATAATAATATTATGAATACAATCATGAGATTCTTGTGTTTGTGAAACACATAATTAAATATGAATTTTCAATATTGAGAGAAAGGATGATTCTGTCAAAAACATATTTCGATCTGTAAGAAAGGGGTATTAAGTGACGTCTCTTGACAATGCTCCCCCCGATCTGAGAATCATCTGATTATCGATTTGAAATATTTAATTGTAGAAAAGAATCTCTTTATAATATGATTATAATTGTTAAATAATATTAGTTAATTAATAATGGCTGATAATTATTTATTTATGAAATAAATAATTAGTTAGCAATTTTATTAATTGATTAAATGAGATTTAATTTATTATAAAATAATTAAGATGTGATATTAATATTATTAATTATTTATTTAATTTAAGAAATTATATTAAGGGTGAGATTAATTTTCTAAAGAGTTTAGAAATAGAATTAATAACTAAAAGAGTTTTAATTATTAGTTAATAACGGAAAGATTTATTTTCTAAAAGGTTTAGAAATAATTTAAATGATTAAAAGAGTTTTAATTATTAATTAATTGGTTAGTAATTATGATACTTTATAGAAAAATTTATTTGAAATTTTTGTCTATAAATATATATAATTATAAACCTTATAATAAAATCCCTCTTAATAATATCAAGGAGTAATTGGCCAATGACACAACGGGCTTGTGTCGGTCATAGCCTTCCAACATGGTAGAAAGTAGTTCTTATTTTTAAATTATTGTCGTTTCGTGCTACAGCCGAGGGCTTTGATTTCGAAATTAGAAATACTTGTATATTACATATAGATGTGTACAATGAATTAGAATCTAATGGTCGTTACGTGCTACAGCCGTGGGCCGTTGGAGACTGATTCAATTGTACGAAATGTTGGGTTAGACTTGACTTAGAATTTTGAGTTTGTCGTGCTACAGCCGTGACTCAATTATTCAAGAGGCTAAAGTTTTATTAGGGAATAACATAAGATGTAATTGACAAGAGTTATCTGCCTATTGAACATCACATGACGTTTCGTGCTACAGCTGAGGTTGTGTGATGGAATGTAGGATCCCTATTCCCACTAGCATTTCGAATGCTTTTTTATTCACTTAGGGGGTTGTATAAATTAGATAAACTAGTGGGAGCCACTTATGAATAAAGACCCGATTCATATAGTGTTTTGAAATGAAATTGAATATTTGCTAAGTGTTGTTATGTGTTTATAATTTACAGATTTACTATATACATTATGTCTTCTGCACTATCACTCCGGAGCATACTAGATGCTCACAAATTGACTTGTCCGAATTATGCTGACTGGCTTCGAAACCTGAGAATTGTTCTCAGGGTTGAGAAGCTGGAATATGTGCTTGACTCACCTAAGCCTGCTGAACCTGATGACGATGCACATAATGATGAACATGTTGTGTATCGTAAGTGGATAGATGATGCTAATGTTGCTCAATGTATCATGCTAGCTTCCATGAACGTTGAGCTACAGAAGCAACATGAGCTTATGGATGCTCACACTATCCTAATGCATCTACAAGAGTTGTATGATGTGGCTGGGAGGACAGCTCGATATGAGATATCAAAGGAGCTGTTCCGCTGTAGGATGTCGGAGGGATCATCTGTGAATGACCATGTACTTAAGATGATCAATTTGATTGAACGTCTTGGACAACTTGGTTTTATCATGGATAGGGAGCTAAGTCAAGACTTGGTCTTGCAATCACTTCCCGGTTCGTTTTCGCAGTTTGTTGTGAACTTTCACATGAATAAGTTGGACGTCAGCCTGGCTGAACTCCACAACATGCTGAAGACTGCGGAATCGAACTTTCCCTCTAAGAAGAGTTATGTTCTTCTAATTGGTGAAGGTTCCAATCCTAAGAAAAGGAAGAGGAACCCTCCCAAGAAGAAGAAAGTAGGTGAGGAAAAGCCGGTTCCACCAAAAGCTGAAGACCCCAAGAGCAAAGCTGTTTGCTTCCACTGTAACAAGGTGGGGCACTGGAAGAGGAACTGCAAGGTTTACCTTGTAGAATTGAAGAAGAAGAAGGGTAGTGAGACTACCACTTCTGATTCAGGCATGTTCATGATTAAAGTGAATATGTCATTAAATCAAATTTCTACTTGGGTATTAGATACCACCTATAGTTCTCACATTTGCAATTCGTTGCAGGGACTAAGGAGAAGTAGGACTCTTGAGGAAGAGGAGGTGATTCTACAGATGGATAATGGAGCAAGAGTTGCTGCTGAAGCGGTAGGATCATTTGATTTACATATGCCTACGAGCAAGACTATTTTTTTAAATAATTGTTATTTTGTTCCCTCGATTGTGAGGAATATTATTTCTATTCCCATGTTAGACTTGGCTGGATTTTCGTTTGTTATTCAGAATAATAAATGTTAGATTCTGAAGAGATAACGTTCTTTATGGTAGTGGTATTTTAAATAATGGTCTGTATGTATGTGACGTAGAGCATAATTTACTACAAATTGAATATACTAATAAAAGGGGAAATCGAACTTTGTTAGACATGGTTCGGTCCATGATGAGCTATGCAAATCTTCCAGTAATCCTTTGGGGTTATGCATTGGAAACCTCAGCATATTTACTGAATAAGGTGCCTTCCAAATCTGTTCCTCAAACTCCATATGAGATATGGAAAGAAAGGAAACCGAGTCTTAAACACGTTAAGATTTGGGGATGTTCGGCTTATGTCAAGAAAGTTGACCCTGATAAGCTGGAATCTCGATTCGTAAAATGTAGTTTTATGGGATATCCTAAAGAGACTTTAGGGTATTACTTCTACACCGATCATAGGGTTTTTGTCTCCAGACATGCTACCTTCTTGGAAAAAAAGTTTATCCTTGAAGGAAACAGTGGGAACAAAATAGAACTTAATGAAGTTCAAGAAGCACAAACTACTACGGTTCAAGAGGAAACACCTATTAAAACTGAACAACCTTCTGTGGTACAGCCCATTCGTAGGTCAGAGAGAGTGTCTCGCCAACCTGAGAGGTATTATGGCCTTGTCATTGAGAATGACAATGAGTTGTCAATCATTGATGATGACGACCCTATGACCTATAATGAGGCTATGAGTAGTGTTGACTCAGAGAAATGCCAGAGTGCCATGAAATCCGAAATGGATTCTATGTATACCAACCAAGTATGGACTTTGGTTGAAGCACCAGAGGATGTGAAGCCTATTGGGTGTAAATGGGTATACAAAAGAAAGATTGGAGCAGATGGCCAGGTGGAGACCTATAAGGCCAGGCTCGTGGCAAAAGGATTCAGACAAAGGCAAGGAATTGACTTTGATGAAACTTTTTTGCCTGTAGCCCTACTAAAATCAATTCGGATTTTGCTTGCGATCCATATATGGATTGAAGCAAGCTTCTCGTAGATGGAACATCCATTTTGATGAGACAATCAAAGAGTTTGATTTTATCAAAAACATAGATGAACCATGTGTCTACAAGAAGGTTAGTGGGAGCGCGGTAACATTTCTTGTATTGTATGTGGATGACATACTTCTTATAGGAAAAGATATACTGATGCTACAATCAGTCAAAGTGTGGCTATCGAAGAACTTCACTATGAAGGACTTGGGTGAAGCATCCTACATTCTCGGTATGAAGATCTATAGAGATAGATCTAGAAGAATGATAGGTCTTACCCATAGTACATACATCGAGAAAGTGCTTAAAAGGTTTAGCATGGAAAACTCCAAGAGAGGTCTCATACCGATGAGCCATGGAGTATCCCTTTCCGAGAAGATGTGTCCTAAGACACATGAGGAAAGAGAGCGTATGAGTAAGATTCCTTATGCTTCAGTAATAGGATCTATCATGTACGCATTGTTGTGTACTAGGCCTGATGTTGCTTATTCAATTAGTGTGACAAGCAGATATCAGTCCAATCCAGGTGAAGACCACTGTAAATCAGTGAAGAACATCCTTAAGTACTTGCGAAGGACTAAGGATATTTTTCTTGTTTTTGGTGGATCTGAGTTGAAAATAGAGGGTTATACTGCCTCTAGTTTTCAATCAGAAAGTGATGATATCAAATCCATGTCAGGGTATGTGTTTACTTTAAATGGTGGTGCGATTAGTTGGAAGAGTTCCAAATAGTCTACAACGGCTGACTCAACAGCGGAAGCAGAGTTTATAGTTGCAAGTGACGCTGCAAAACTGTTTTGTGGCGCTTTCTTCTGATTAGGGAGATCAATGAAAGTAGAGATGTTAACATTGAGAGAGTTGACACACATAACAACATAGCAGACCCACTCACTAAGCCGCAATCTCAGATTCACTTCGATCGTCATAATGAGTGAATGGGTATTAGATACCAGAGTGATTGGATTTAGTACAAGTGGGAGATTGAAAGAGTTTGTCCTAAAATCCAATCATGTATGATGATTTAGGAAGAACTTTCTTGTACTCTTATTTGATTTCATTAATATTAATAAAATACTTATTTGTTTTTATTACGGGCCTTATCTATTTAAAGTGTTTTAAATAAGATATTCCATGGTTTAAAGTAAAGCTTCTAGAATTGTAATGAGATTATAATAGTGAGATCTAGAAGATGATAACTCTAGCTTAAACAGTTCCTGATCATAGGATAACTAATCGGAAGTTAGTGAATCCGCAAAGATTGGTACATAATATGCTTGCTCCTTTCAGGAGGATGTCTGTTCTCATAGGCATTTGTGTGATGACACTATAGCTAGTATGTAGGTGCTTATTAGGGAATAAGTTCACTGAACATGACTCGATAAGTTGAACAACTAATGGAGTTTACTCACGTGTCGATAGTTGTTCACTGAGTGATAGTTGTACAAGTGTCCTTAGACTTGAGATCGTTAGAGTAATCTTGTATATAATGAACCGTGCTTTGGTTTAGTCCTTAGTCTCAAGGACATCCATTAGGTCTATTCTGGGCATAGGGATTTGTGTATGGAGATAGTTAATGGTCAATAAAGGATCTACCCCTTCCAGTAAGGAAGTGAATATCCTATGTTATTTTAGTATGCGAGTTCTGGAATCTCTGGCAAGAGTGTATGAAATTAGAAAGGAGTTTCTAATTTGCATTAATATGAACTTTACATTATGAATAAGAAATCATATGATTAAATTTGATAGGCTTGACACGAGATCCATGCCTTGTATTTAATCGGGATATTGTAGGGTAGAAGGAATTGATTGTACGGTAACTAGTCACTGACAGGTTCTTGGTATTCTAAGCAGTGAATTCATATTATCCGGATAGTCGCGATATGTTGAGAAGCATCACTCACGATGTAGAATAAATATAATTAATCAGTTAATTATATTTAATGAATTATTAGAATTCATATAAATATTAAATAAAAAGTTTATTATTATTTATTTCTACTACCGGCTTAATATTGAACCTACAGGGTCACACCATAAAAAGATTAATTTATTGATGAAGGTATTTTGAGAGAGCAAGTTATTTTAATAATGATTAAAATAGTTTTAATTATTATTTAAATATTTTATAAGATAAAGTGAGGGATTTATATAATAGTATATATTTATATATTAATTATACTAAAACCTACTTATCCCCTATATAAAGGATGAGATGAGAAGATGTTAAGCTAAGAAAAGGTTTTTGTGAAAAACCTAGTTGCCACCCTCTCTTCTTCATCTCTCTCTCTCTCTCACAAAAGCAAAAGGGTGCCATTTTTATAAAGCTCCATCTTTATAAAAGCTTCATCGAAGAATCAATCTTGGTGGATACCGGTAGAGTGCTTCACACTCTGAGAAGCAACTGCTAGCAACCATCGATTATAAATCTTCGATTTTAAAGGTATGGTTACGATTTCTCCACTTTCATTTTTATATGATTTTCTATATGTGCGATACATGGTTTTTACTGAATAAATGTTATACCACGCTTCCGCTCGTCCGTAAACTCCTTCACTTCGGAGTGCCATGGAAGATTATGGTTGTTTCATTGAAGTGTTTGACCAAGTTTCCACCGAGCTAGACACTGCTCGAGGTTCAATTTGTTTTAATTCGATTCATCACAATGGTGCTCGAGGTTCGTAACCATATAATGATGTTCTATTGAAGAGTGGTATTTCAATCAGAAGATAGATTATAACCAGAAGATAGATTACTTGAAAGATAAAGTTCAGACATCATTTGTCAAAGACAGCAGGGCTATGACGGTAAAGAATTTGTTTGTAAACAATTATAGTTTCTGTCAAAGCATCTACCTATCTTTAACTTTTATTTATCCTTTTTCAACGAGAGTACTAGGAGTTTAAAATTCGTATCAATGGCATTATTTCTAAGGCCCTGAAAGTTCCCGAAGAAGGATGGATCATGCAAGATGGCACACCCTGTCCTGGAAATAATACGAGGGATCATCCTGGAATGATACAGGCGTGTTTTAAACAATCATTATAGAAATCTTTTACATGAAGCATGATCTTGGTAGCTGCACAAATATGTAATTAGTTTATGTGATCTTTACTAGGTTCAATTTATTAGAAAATTTATGATAGATAATTCAGGGTTCAGTCTGAAGCCATAGATATTATATGTTTCTTCGCTGTAATTTATTTACGTTGCTTTATTCTGGCTTCTTTGATGAACATGCTAGCATTGTCAAAATTTAATCTTTTCCTCAACTATACTAGGGGCACTAGGAGTCGAGACTTTTTGTGTGACAGTTCACTTATTCCCCTAAGCCTGGAGTAAATTATATATTAAAGTGTTGACAATACTTATTACTTTCAGGTTTTCTTGGGCCAAAGTGGGGGTATTGACACTGACAGTAATGAGCT
The DNA here is from genome assembly GCA_037693485.1 of Kitagawia praeruptora. Classification (NCBI taxonomy): domain Eukaryota; kingdom Viridiplantae; phylum Streptophyta; class Magnoliopsida; order Apiales; family Apiaceae; genus Kitagawia; species Kitagawia praeruptora. Next base: position 131,595,563 of record CM075350.1, read on the forward strand.
TCTTCTTTGTGATGTGTTTAAGATTTTATTTTCTGCAATCCAGATACTTTGATGGCCAATCTTGCAATCATGTGTTTAAGATATATGTTTCAAGTGAATTATCTGATAATCCTATACCTATTAACTGAAGCAACAAAATTTTCATAAGATAAAAAATTTCTCTTGTATTTAAAAATTTGCATTAAATTAATTGAAGCTTTGATTTGAATGGTTAAGAATACATCGGCATTGTAATGTATGTCTCATGCTTTGTTTCTGAGGACCTTAAATTTTCAGGTTGGGAAAAAATTGTCTGAACTTATTCGAGATCCAGGTGGTCAATCCTCTGCAAGTGAGCACGGAAGGTGGCAAGCCGAACTGGCACAGGTCGCAATTGAGCTTATTGCGGTATGTAGTTGTTCTTATATCTACAATGTTATGGATTTTAAATTTTGATGTCAACAAACTTACCCAATGGGCCTTTTCTGCTCTATTATTTTAACCTGTTATTAAAGGCCTTACAACTCTGCAGTGACTGGTGTGCATATATTTTATAGTGATTATATCTCATTTTATTAGGGTGAACTGAGCCCATTAGGGGAATCATGCCTGTACTTTTCCTTTGCTCACACTATAATTGTTGTGCTTTTTATTATATTCCTCATCTCCACATCTACTGCATTTCAGGAGATCGTGGTCCAGCTGCAAAATGGCTTTCAATCATTCGACAAGCTCTAAATAATAGCACCGATGATGCTGAGGCCAGCGAAGAAGGAACATGTCCACTCAGCTTCTCAACAAAAGATGAAACCAACGAAGAAGATTCGCCTAATCCATCTTTCTATTCAGTGGAGCAAGAGAGTCACTTGCAAAGTGAGTATACGTCAGTAGCAAGTTAGCAAATGGTGGGAATTTTGTATGCATGTGGGTCGCTCAGATTTGCATCATCATATCAACAATTTAAAAGTATCCTGTGTTGGAAGAGGCATCCTGGATACCTTGGAAATCCTTACTTATTTTGTAATGCATAATTGTATAATGATTGACTTGTGTAATTAGTAATTTCTTTTAACGGAATTAGTGATATATTTTAGTTTCATAAAAGTTTATATATGTGATTTATTCAAATTATATTTTAGTTTACCCTGACTTGTGTTAATTTTTTATTGTATTTTTGAAAATTTTAAGAATATCCCAAATAAAAATCAAATCCAGAGAAATAATTAAAATATAAATTTTCAGAAATTAATCACTTAGATAGCGTTCTTTCAAGTGCTATTGAAGTCCATTCACTTGGGAAATGCTTACTTGCATAATGCTTATAAAAGCGCTATGGAAGTGATGTTCTTAGAGAGCGTATATAAAAACGCTATGCAAGTGCAATTGCACTTCAATAACGCCTACTTGCATAGCGTTTAAAAACGCTATGCAAGTTCAAATATAAATGCTATGCAAGATCGTTTTTGTAGTAGTGAAGGAAGGTGAATAAATGTTGTTGGATTTGATGTAATCAAATCAAAGACATAGGTCACTAGTGTTGAATTCGGAGGCAACCATAGGTCACTAGTGTTGAATCCAACTAGTCTTATGTTGTAAACAAAACCTTCGATTTTGCATGAGACCAACGGGTCTTTGGCTGTAAACAAAAGCCTTCGGTTTTGATTATGTCGAAAACCAACGAGTCTTCGAGATGAGAATTTCCTTCTAGGAATTGGAGGTAGGCGCTTTGGTATTCTTGTAAATCAATGGGTCATTGGTTCTTGATCAGTTCAACCCATATGATTAAGTAGTCCCCAGTTAATTGCTATAGTTATTGGTACTTGGAGTAACTCATATTTGTATTTGGCATTAGCACAACCAACAAGCCGTTGGTTTTAGCTGTTTCCGATGACTAGCATATCCAACAAGTCATTAGTTCTAGCTATTTTCGATTTGAGATCTTACTCCTTTCAATAATAAGAATCATTGTAACCAAGTCTTCATCAACTATGTCAAAGACCTTCAAGAAGAAATATCAAAGATGAAGAAGGGCAACGACAAGCCATTGGTTTCATCTGATAAAAATCACTAAACCCATTGGCCTCATCTGATAAGTTTCAGGTGCATATAAAAAATGAGCCTTTATCTTGAAACCGATGGAGATAATTTTCTTCATATAGTCTGAAGGTACACGTTTAGTCTTGTTAAGACTTCTTACCTATCTTGTATTGTTTGGCCAAACCATCATAGCATAAATCGCAATTTTTCGGTTCAACTTCTGCATCCAATCCTCAAAAGTCCATACGAGTACCTTTGGTTCGGATTGTGTAGCGATGAGATATACTCTGTGATCTATAAAATGTTAAATCTAAAAAACTGTAGATCACCACTTTCTCATCTCCCAAAATTAAAAGTTGGCGGGTGGACCATCATAGCTTCGCAGTGAAGCGTATATCCGGCCCTATATCTCCTTCCCCCCAAGTGATGCAGTACTTCTATTTTGAAGCGGTGTATCACTAGTTTGGGACCGAAGATTTTCTTGTCCCCAAGTGAGTGTCGATAAATCAAAGTTGGGACAATGAATTGATATTTGCCCCCAATTGATTGCCGATGGGTCACGAGTCTTGTGAGTGTTGATAGATTATAAGTTGGGACTTGTCAAATTTTTGTCCCTAGTTGATTGTCGATAGGTCACAAGTTTAGGATTAGATCAGTTTGATGCCCCCTAAGTGTTTGACGATTGGTCACTTATTCGGGAGTCCATCGAATTTGTTGCCCCCAGTGACCATCGGTGAACACTTGTTTGGGTTGGATAAATTTTTCAGTCCCCAATGGCTTGTCATTCACAAGGAAATTAAACCACTAAGTTATATCATAACAATAAATCACATATGCATATCAACAATTATGAAAGAAATTGAAATTTTATTAATAACTATCTCATATAGCATTATTAACAAGAAAAAAAATCCAAATAAATATTAGAATATATTTCCTATTGAAATAGATAGATTATAAGCTTATCAACATCAATTTATTTAAACTTATCTGATAATGATGATGCCGATGATAAGCTATTGATAGTACTTCATCAGTTTCGGGCTTCCTGTGCCAAGGGCTTCTTCTCTTCGGCGTATGTTTTCTGCCCTGGTGTACATGTCATTCAAGCTTGCAGGAGGAAATTCAAATAGCGATTTCAACAACTTTTTGCTTCTCTTGTTGTCTAGGCCACTGTAGAAGAATCCCATAGCTTGATTTTCATCCAACGATGACACCTTTTCACATTCTTGCTTGTAACGCTTCATATAAGATGTTAAAGACTCATCAAATCTTTGTTTCACATTGTTGAGAGAAGCAGTCATCTGGTCGATCCTTCTATTGTAATCATAATGCTTCAGAAACTTAGACCTTAGTTGTTCATAGGAATAAATTGAATTGGGGAGAATAGTCTGGTACCAGCCTTGTGCTCCATCTTTCAAGTAAACTTCGAACATGTTACACATGGTAATTTCATCATGGCCAGCACACTTCATATGCCTCTCATATTGGGTGACATGCTCATAGGGATCAGTTTTTCCATTGTAATAAGTCATCTTTGGAATAGCATGACCAACCCTTGGTACATAGTCTCTGATATTTCTGATTAATGGTGATTCTATTGAGTAGTCTTCGTTTCCTCCTCCTCACATCTTTCTTTCCAACTTTTCCAATTGCTCTCGTAAAAGGGTTGCTTCATCAGATTGTTTGTTATTATAGCCTTTACCATCAACATCATACCCATTCATTCGATGATCTTCATCATTATCTCTCCTTTGGTAATCATCATGCCAAAGATGGTAATCATCATCATCGTCCCCATAACCACCATTATTGTTACTTCCACGACCTCCACCATTATTACCATACCCTCCACCGTGGCCTTCATTATTCCATCTACCATTGTTTCTACGATCATCATTGATAAGTGGATTTTATATCCACTTGGAGCATTCCTTATCGGCTTAAATTGATTCACTTGGCCTCAAGTTTGTTGCGTTTTTTATGTGTTTTGTGTAGTTGTGCATGTTAGTAAAATGTCGGCTAGGGTTGTTGATTTTCGTCGATCTTGGAGTTGAAATTGAGCATTGGAATGAAGGATGGTGTATTTCCCTAGGCTACCATGAGGATTCATAAGTCAAGAATTGAATAACGGGAAGTGGCAAAAGAATCGGAAGAGAAAACGGATGAGAAATGAGCAAATTGTGGAAAATTCGGATTTCCGGGTAGGTTGCGCAGTCTACACTGTTTTGGCCATATCTGGAGTTCTAGAAGTCCGTTTTCAGCGATCTTACTGTCCACGCGAAGCTTGGGAAATTTACTTAAAGAATAGAGCAAAATCAAAATCTGGACAGAATGTGACCGCGCAGGGTGCGCACCCTAATTCTCTGGGAAAAAATTCTGGTTTATTGTTTGGGCCATATCTTGAGTTCTATAAGTCCGTTTTGGACGATCTTACAGTCCACGCGAAGATAACGGAATTCTCTTTCATTCTAAAGTGCTCCAGAGGTCCAATTACAAATGGAACGGTCTAGAAATACTAAAGAAAAGTCAGCTACGAATTTTCCTTCAAAACATAATCAGTTTAGGAAACGTATTTTGTGCTAAACTGCAGAAATTCTATTTTAACTTTATTTTGGGGAATTTCTTGTTGGGCAAGACTTATAGGGCCTATATAAACACATTGTAACATTGTAATTCACATCATTACATATCATAACATAGAATTCATATCTTGTTTCATTATCATGGTTTCACTTGATCCCATGATGACGAGAGGTTCAATTACGAACTAATCGTTGTCATGGGATTCTAACGGATTTATCTATGTAACTTAGTAGTTTGTTTGCTTTAAAGATTTGTGTGTGGTGAATTCTTGATATCCTTGTATGGTTATGCTTAATTGATAGATGCGTAGCTAACATCTAGATTGTTAATCTCTTGTGAAGCGAGAGTGGATCTTGAGATTTAGAACTTGTCATGCTAGCATAGGATAAGTTGATGTACGTGTGACATCATGATTTGTAGCGTAAATAGAGATATATTATGCTGCCCTATGTGATCAATATGGATAACTTGTTTTTCAACCGTTATGTTTTCAAATTCTATAGAGATATAGGGTCTAAGCATAATTGGTGTCTATTCATCTTCTATCTCTTTTGTGGATGTATGTTTAGTTTGGTGTTCTTATACTGAGAAGTAGCGTGTACTTGTTTCGTGTTGTCTGATTAGATATCATAACCATCACATACTTTGATTAAAGGCATCAACTCTAAAGCGAAGTATTTAATGAAGTTAGGATCCCATGTTTTCTCTTGCATAAGTAATTCGATTTTAATTATCATTAGTTAAGTAATCATGAGTTTTGATAGTTTGTTTCTTAGTTAATTTAAATAATTAAAACCCAAAATTGTTAATTGTCTTAGCAGTGAATAAAAACCATACATTGTTGCATAGGTACATGAACTGAATTGAAACCTAACCAGATCTCTGTGGGAAAGAACTTGACTTATTCATATATTACTTGTGACCACGTACGCTTGCGTGATTTAGTGCAAACAATCATCATCACGGGGTGGAGTACCCCTACGAGATGGTGATCCGCCAGGTGCTATATGATGCCGATCCCTTGATCTAGATCTTCTCCTCCTTGGTGATCGGTCACTTATGGGAGATAGTCGATTATATGATTGTTAGGTCCAAAATAGTTTGTAGAAGGGGGGGTCAAATACAAACTATACCGTTTTATCGAAATTGTCCTTTGTGTGTATATTATTTTAAACAAATCGATGCGGAACAAAACAAAGCCAAGATTCAAGTTAAATATAAAATTTATATTAACTTGGAGGGGTGTGTCTAAATACACGGGTAAAGATTACAAGGTTTGATGACCAAACTAATTATTACAAATTCTATAGAAAATTCAACATGAACTTTTCTATATTTGTAATAAAAAGGTCGAAAGCTAAAAGCATTTCGAGAGATAAGTTCTAGGAGTCAAAACTCGCTAGATAGTTCCAAGGTTACAAGTAAACTATTTCTATCGGTTTAGATTTAACAATACAGCTCAGAAATAATTTACAAAAATTTAAATATGAAGCGTAGGAACTATTCTCTCTTGATCTCTTCTATATCTCTCTCTGTTTCGTTCTGTGTGTGGAGAGAGATGAAGAAGTGAAGATATTATTGTGTTATGTTGTTGACAGCCGCCTTGATCATTTTATGTTGAATTGGTCTTCAAAGTCTTTGTCAAATTGTAAATTGTAAATTGTAGATCAAAGACAATCATCAAGACAATTGAACTCACCAAGACAATCTGTTTAACCTTGCCAAGACAATTGCCAAAACATTTCTGAACTACCAAGACAATCGGCAATACATTACTTGAATCACCAAGACAGTCGGTAATACAATCTCTTTTCAAGATATTTATGAAATCTGACTTGCCAAGACAATCAAGCTGATTTTAATTCTTTTGTTTCATGCCATTTTGATTACACGCGACTGCCACCTTTCCTTTTTAACAAAACAAATACTTTTGTTAAAACAAAGCACCTACACTTTCCTAAATCAACAAAAAAGAAACCGGCCATACAATTTAAACTAACCGGGACCTAAAAGTATCTCCAATGGCGTTATTTACAATGATTAGCTAAAATGATATAAAATATTGATTATGTAAAATTTGTTGAATCTGTAAGGTATTGTATTCCAATTTAGTTGGCTATAATGATTTTTGATATTTTAAAAATAGTATGTTATTATTATTTTAAGTTGTTAAAAATAGAATTTTTTATTTTAATATGGTAATATATGATGTGGAGTTTTATTACAGGTCTCTAGAGGTTCGACAAATATAGCCAATATGATGTCGTTATCTAAAATTATAGCTACCAGGAATGTTCCATTGAAGATGATTTTTTTTACATATTCTTCATAATTCTTATTTATGGTAATTAAAACCTACTTTTAACTAAGGGTTCTCCATGGTTGGAGATGCTCTAATTTGTTTTATATGGACGGGTTTCGTAGAAATGCTTTTTAATCCGCACTGTTTCTAATCTTTAATTAATAAATAATTAATGTAATTCAGAAATTATAAAAATAAATATCTAATATTATTAGATATTTATAAATATAATTATCTAATTAAATAAAATATTTATTAATATAAATAAATCCTTACGGTCTAAGCTGCGGTCTCTTGAGGGTCTAGAACCGGACTACTTTTGCTTAACAAAAAAATATATCTATTCCAACCGGGGTTCCAGCTTTAAGAATGTATCACTTTGAATTTCTTTGTGATAATTCTTTTTCCTCATAGTCAGTCCATGTGTAAGCTACGGTCTCTTGAGGGTCTGAAACCGGACTCCTTTTGCTTAGCAAAAAATACATTAATTCCAACCGGGATTCCAGCATTAAGAATATATCACTTTGCATTTCTTTGTGATAATTCTTTTTCCTCATAGCCAGTCCACTTGATAGTAAAATCCTTGTGGTTAATTAATTTAGCACTTTTGTTGCTTGCACAATGATTTCCCTTTGTACCAGTCTTGATAGCTTGAACCACTGAAGTTAATGACGAACAACCACTGTTTAATGTTGACACTCGAAACACGGTCTGGTTCATGAGTGACTAACCGCAATGACTATTCTTCATATACAGTATTGACTTTAAAGCTGTGGTTCATGTCATCCTTTTCTTCACTCTTTATTCAAACCTTTATAATCTGTATTCTATCACTGTAGGAACCTCTTGTCACTATAAATAGAATCTACTGTCTTGATTATTACACCGACGCTTGATCAACTGAATGAACTTCTTCAAGTGTAGTATACCTCAAAACTGTAGATTGACTTTGTCTAATTTCTTTTGACAATTGTAGCATCTTGAGATCCCTGTGACAGTATATATACTATTTACTATTACATTCTTATTTAAGTTGAGTTGAATCCTCGATGTTTACAAATAGGGTAAACATATGACTTTCAGTGACCGACCACGTTGGGGTGTTCTTCCGCCTAAGTTCTCTCGAAGTCGGCGTCGTTCATCGGCTAGTTCGTTTTCACGATCTTCCAATTCTCTAATTCTCCTCTGGATTTCTTCATCACGGATCCTTAAAATTTCACGCTGCCTTGCTTTCGATGCTTCTCGATCCACGTCGCCCGATGCACGATTGAACTCTAGCTCAAGGTTTTTTCCCCTTATGGGTGTATCTTCTCTCCTATCCTGAGTATTGGATCTGCCTCTTAATGCTAAAAGGATATTTCTTGCATCCCTAATAGGGGGTTGTTGGTCACCTTGATGACGATGCCCATCATCGGAAGCTCTATCTGGAGGGATTGCGTGACCATCGTTGTCAACAACGATTCGGGTGATGGTAGATCTGACATGTTGAGACATTTCGCCTACAATAAAGTTGCCGAATGGATTGTAGGTACGAATAGGAGTTTGGTAGGATGTTTGACGAGCCATTGGTGATTGCTTTCGGATATCTTAACGGTGACTGATGAATTTTCTTCTCTTTCTCTAAACGATTCCCACAGACGGTGCCAAATGTTGAAGCCAATTTTCGTCAAGGACTTAGCTCCAAGATTAGATTTATAATTGGGTATTCAGATAGAGATAATAAGAAGGGTTTTTATAATTATAAAGAACACAATTAGGGTTTTAGATATTCGGGCTGCTCTTGAGAGTAATTCTCTATGAGGTTAGAGTTTTCCGATCTCTACTCAAAGTGCCTACATATCCTTTTATAAGAAATCAAGTCCACATAGCTTTTTTTCGTATTGATCTCTGTTTTGACCCATTCTCATATTCTTTAGGAGCAAGTTACCTATTCATGGTAAGTTCCTCGTATATCCGATCCATAATAATATTAGGTTTCTTGTAGTCGAAGACTGATGACATCATTATTGAACCGTCACAATATTCTAATCATACTTGTTTAGAAGGTCCAATGGGTCATTAGTCATTGGGCCTAAGAGTCGGTACATTGATCGTCGGACATACGGATCGGTTTATTGATCGTCAGTATTAAATCAAATGTACTTCCAGTATCAACAATACCACAATGTGATATTTATGTCCGAAGATGACAAGTACAAAAGATTCTAAAGAAGAAAGCTTGAAAAATGAAAAGAGTAAGTTAAAGTTACACCTTCGTTGATCCACAAAGATCCAAATGCTATAATGGAGATAGTATATTTTTATTTTCGATAAAATAATAAATACTATAAAATAATATTTTTTCGATCCCAAACATATTATTTTACAAAAGTTTAACTGTACATTTTTAAAAAAAGAAAAGCGGCTAGAAAAACATAAAAGATTCCTAAATCTATACTATTATATAAATTCCGAAACATTGAAAGTTTTGGTACCTGTTTTTTGGTACTAAGTGAATTTACTTATTTACCCTTCCTTATAAATATATATATATATATATATATATATATATATGATATCTATACTATTAAAACTTCTAAAATAAATAATAACATAATATAAATTAATGGTAAATAGTCAATTGCCTTTTTCGCATTTACTTTTAATTGAAGATATTAACTTTTATTAACTCCTAAAAACATCAATCGTATCATATCTTCCAATCATTAATATTTTCTTCCAAATTAAAACACGTTACCCTTTTAATTTAAAACTAATCTTATAATCATTAATATATTAAAAGTCTGACTTCGAGTGGGTTTTTGATGATTTTGATTACATATATGCATAGATTGGTGCATATAAAGATGTTGTGTATATATATAGATTAATATAATATCATATTTTTCAATTATTAATAAATATATTAAAAATATGTATACGCTGTTTATAATAAGAAAACATTAGATGAAACATTAAAAATTTTGAAGTTTATTTTTTGGTATATGTTTCTTAATATATCGTGAATTTACTTATTTAACCTTTATTATAAAGAAAAATATATACAATATCTATACTATTAAAACACCTAAAATAAATAATAACATAATATAATTATAGTAATTAGTCGATTGTGTTTTTCACATTTACGTTTAGTTGAAGATATTACCTTTTATAAACACCTAAAAACATCAATCATATCATATATTCCAATCATATCATATCTAGCAATAATTAATATATACCAAAAAATTTCACCTCCTCATATCTTCTAATCATTAACAAAATATAATAAAAATCTTTATACTACGAATAATGACCATTAGATTTTTAATAAAAAATCAAAATCATTATATCTAATGATTAAATATATTATATTCAAGGTTCGAATCCGATCAATGATATATTTATTTTAAAATTTTATAATATAAGTTTTAAATCATGCATATCATTAATTAAATTTATATTAAATTATTAATATTAAAATTAAAATTAAATTAAAATAAAATATTATAAATAATGATTATATAAAAATATATTTATAATATAAAATAAAATTTATTACATATCAAAATATGTGCGGTTATAAGCAGTATGAATAAACTTTTGTTGTTAATGAAGTCGTTATCCTGAGGCTTATCGCGATATGATTAGTTACAGAAGCAGCACACAAAAAACAAATGGCATCTTCTGCTCTTCACTGGAACTTTTCTCAGGTTTTTGGTGAACGTAATCCTGCCGACGATGTTCAACCTAGTATATCCTCTCTCTCTCTCTCTCTCTCTCTCTCTCTCTCTCTCACACTCTCTCTCTCTCCCCTCTCTCTCTCCCCCCCCCCCTCTCTCTCTCCCCAGTCTCTTCCCGTATATGTACACACGCACACACTAAGCAACATTCAAACACATATGATTATGAATTAGAAACATACAGATAGAATCTAATATCAATATTTTTTGTTTAAACTGTAGAGTCTTAAATTCATTGACTAGTTGTTCGAACTGTAAAATGTAAATTCAGTTTAGTACCGCAGTACAAGATGAGTAGAAATATGTCAAACATAAGCCCGACTCGTAATATCTTGGGGGTTTTAGGAGAGCTGATAACGAATATTCATAACTCCAAGCTCTGGCGTTTCTCAATTATTTAACATGGACACTAAGGCTAATTATTAGCCTGCAATATGTGTTTCTAGTGAGCCACTCTTCAACCCAAAGATGGGGTTTAGGGTGAGGGAGAGACGGATAGTGTTAAACCTAATATGTGATCTAATTAAGCTCTCCTCACACCTTGAGATTTTACGAGAGTATTTGTGAGGAAAATCGGAAGGAATTAAGTATTGGAATGAAATGGATTTGTGCAAAAATGTGGACAATATTTTAAATTTATGTCTTGTTCCCACCGGCCATGTCCTTGTTTGTACCAAATGCAACCTTTGATTCCTGGTCAGCGATTTTATCTTTTAGTTGCTGCGTTACTGAATGGGCTTTATGTCTACTAGATACTGCAAAAGATGTACTTTAGGACCTACTTAATATAATTCAGAGGTGAATACTTTTTAAAATTAATTAGCAGAAAAAAGCGATATTGTTTGAAGTTATAATTAAGTTATCAGTTTTACAGTGTGAGAAGTAAAATGAAATCATGATAAAGCAAAAAGCACGATGAAGCTTGGCAAAACAGATTAGGAACAAAATTTTCAAATCATGTACTCGAAATATTATCAGTAGCTGAAAGAGCTGATGATTGCTGGAGATGCTATCATTAGATAGTTTTGCAACTAGTTTAATGTTGCAGTATCTCTCTGACCAATTTGTGTTCCTATGTCATATCTAATACAAAGTATTTCCATATAGTGGATGTCATATCAGCAATTGAATTTGAAGACAGTGGTGATCATCTGGCTGTCGGTGATCAAGGAGGGCGTCTTATAATCTTTGAAAAGACACCTGGTAAAGATGTGCGAATCACAGTTTAACCTCAAATTATCTATGTGTGTGTTTTGTTTGTAAGAAATTTATATCAGCAATTGTAGGGTTTATGTGCGCTACAATTGACCATCTGCCTTTACAAGATGATCTTATAGGTGATAAATGGCTATTTTCCTCGGAAAGAATTGGAGCAATCAGATCTCAGTGACACACAACATCCTCAATATCAATACAAAACAGAAATTCAGAGTCACGAACCAGAGGTATATCTTGCTAATATTGATGCACACGAACTCATGAAGCTCTTAATCCTGTATTCGTATTATACCCGTCATAGTTGAACTGGTGTGTATATTTTCGATTTAAATGTACATTTTAGATTCTGATTGTGTATCACTTTTTATAGTTTGATTATTTGAAGAGTGTGGAAATAGAAGAGAAGATTAATGACCTTAAATGGTGTGCAAGGCCCAACCAATCACTTTTTGTTCTTTCAACAAATCACAAGACAATTAAACTCTGGAAGGTATATTTTCATCGTACAACTGTAGTTCTAGGAAAGATCACATAAGTCCAAAAGCATTGGAATATGAACTAAGTTCCACAATAGTCTATTGTGTAGTATCTATCTTGCCTTTCTTTTCATGCTTGTCCTTTGTTGTTTACTTAATATCAAATAAAATAGAAGGCTGTGAATAGTATGTTCTTCCTTTATTTCATTGGTAAACATGTTTGTTTTAAACTTGACATGTTTTATTGATTAGTTTATATTCTCAAGTTAAACCATAATACGAAAAATAAAACTGAAATAAACAATAAGATTTGGCTTGTGCACATTAAAGATATAATCCCGGGTCTATCTAGAATTTGCACTCAATTTGTCATACTTTATCCTTTAAAATAATCATAATATGCATTTTAATTTTCAAAATCTAGTTTATCTTGGGGTATTTTGTCCCATCCCCTGATCCTCCTCCCTAGTTATTATTAATTCCATGCCAAAGTACTAAAAAGTGATTGAAATTTTGTCCATGGGATGGGATACCTTCGGATAACTTCAGGAATGAATATAGTAAAGATCAAGAGCAGGTATGTCAATAGTTGGACAATTGTTAATCACATTAAACGAACAAACATAGTCTTAGTGCACTTGAAGAATAGCTAAAAACAGAGAAAAGAATAGACCGTGCATCTTTTGAGCAGATGAGAATGTGTATAGAGGTGAAAGTGAAAATGATAAATTTGCAAGAGAAAAAGAAGAAGATTGCTTTTGCACACTCTCTTTTTTGGCTTCCAAATGCTTACATGGAAAAAAGTTGAGAGAAAATGAAAAATTTTCAAAACAAAATATTAATAACAATGATCTGTATATAAATTTTCTTGAATTTTTTTTTTCTTACCTTTTTTTCTTGCTTTTAGCTAGGTCAAAGAACGCAAGTTGAAGAAAGTTAAAGTAATGGACCCTGATCCTCTAGTCTCTTCAGAGAATGCTCTTTTGGCTGGAAAGAGCTACATTGGTGCACAAAACATATCATCTTTTTCTAATGGTAATTTTTTAGAATCAGGAAAAAAAATGGACAGTTTTAGGACGCAGCCAAATGACGGACATAACAGAGTATGTATTAGATACTCACCATACAGAAACTTAAGATACTGCTTATGCGAAATTCTGTTTTGCGTGTAATCCTTTTTTTACAAGGTATTTAAAAGCGTTTACCTATTTGTTATTAACTAGGTAGCTAACCTTGAAGATGATGCTCCTGCAAGGTGTCGGAAGGTGTATGCACATGCTCATGATTATAATATCAACTCTATCTCGAATAATAGGTAAAACTGTATACAACAGTAAATTTTAATAGTAGGGACCTTCATTTATGTTGCATATTTAGTGTCCTCTATACTTAAAAGTATTATCATGACAGTTAGAGTGGTCCACTTTTATGTTTTAGCAGTCTAAAGAGTGAAAATAATGAGTTGCAATTGCAATCGCAAAAGCATATAGTTATTGGCAGAAGTCAGTGGACAGTTTAAGAAAAACTCTTTTGTATTTTTTTGTGTAGTGACGGTGAGACATTTGTTTCTGCGGATGATCTTAGGATAAATTTGTGGAACCTTGAGGTCAGTAATCAGTGTTTCAACATTGTTGACATGAAGCCATCAAACATGGATGATCTTACAGGTAGTGCTCCCTTTCTGTTGTTTAACACACAGTAGACTGTGTTTCATCTCTTATAAACCTATTGACGTTCGTGTTCTGTCTGCACCTTTTCAGCACTTTTGTCATACACATGAAATTCAGAGTTTTACGAAGAAATAGCGTTTATCAAATTTTTCTCTGTGCCTTAGATGCAAGTCTACATCGTATTGATTGCATTAGCCCACAACTTTAGTAGATCTAATTAAATATCCTGAATGACGACAACCCTTAATATGTATAGTATTAGTAGGACAAGACAACACAACATATATGCAACATTCTTGGGAGGTATTCAACATGAAATGTGGTTGATACATGGTTGTTGGATAGATGAGGAACAAGGAATGCAATGAAAGAAAGCATAAATCATGCAAAGCTAAAATTTTATCCGTTTGATGGTTTTAATTATTATACATGGTAAATCTTGTAACTTCTTCTAAGTCTTGAAGTAGTTGAAATTTCGGTTATGTTTGGCCTGTCACAGGTGATGCCATTCAGTTCTAGCAGCTTCATGTTGAAGTTTTGTTGGTTTATACACGTGCCTTTCTTTATCCTTTTGTCCTTTCTCTATGTGTAGGTGCATAGGAGAGTGAGTGTTCCCCTCGCTCGGATTTAGTTGTCCTGTTACTCCTACAATAATGTCATAAGGGTAAATGGCTTTAAAACTTGTTTCAAGCTTTAAAAGTCTGTTCGAGGTTCTCTAAGCATCCTTATATAGTAATAGCAATCGGATTATTAACAAGTGAAGTAGTAAAGTGTACAAGCTCGTTATGCCACTTAGAAGTAGGAGTGCAGTTGAGGCTTAGGTGCTTTGAGGGGAAGTCACAGGGACTAAGGTGTGAGGCTCGGTTGCTTCCCTAATAGGTCTGTATAGTGTGGTTTCCATGCTTATAGCTGTTGCATTGGACATTACCATCCCAAGGATATTCCATGATGTTTTACAGAGATAACTTGTAGGGTACAAATTGTAGATGAGTACTAATTTTGTTTCAGAGATTAGCTGACAAATTTAAGCTGTTCACCAAATCAACTGCTACATCAAAATCAATTTTGCATCGTCAGTTCTTGAAAATAAACTATTGCCAAAAATTATTGGCTATGATTAATCTGTCGGAGAGAATAATTTAGTGGCACATCTAATACTTTGTGCTTCTCTTTTATCATTTTCAGTCAATATCTTGATGATTGAAGTTTTTTTTTTCTTAGAGGTGATAACATCAGCTGAGTTTCATCCACTTCACTGTAATATGCTTGCTTACAGCAGCTCAAGGGGTTTCATTCGACTTGTTGACTTGCGGCAGTCGGCACTATGTGACCACAGTGCTAAGATGTGCGTTCTGCCAAAATTTTATTTCATTCATAATTTATATTAATTTCAGATTTATCCCATGTCAAATTGCTAATTACACGTTTTCTTGCCGTTGGAGTGTTAACTTATGCTCATATTCTGCTTTACAGATTGCATGATGGTGTATCTAAAGGCCAAAAAACATTTTTCACTGAAATCATTACGTCTATATCTGACATGAAATTTGCCATGGACGGAAGACATATATTAAGTCGCGACTTCATGACATTAAAGGTCATTAACTACTATGCTTCAAAGGTCTTTTGATCCTAATTTGCATGAGACTTGAAGGTCATAAACTACTTTGCTTTAAAGGTCATCTGATCACTAATTTGCATGAAGCTTTTAAATTACCTGCATCATGGCAGAATGCATTATTATTTTTATTATTATTCTGCTAAAAATTAATATATCAGAATATAGTGTTAATGGCATACGGTAGCTGGTAATGGATAACAAATTTACCTGATCGAAGTATTTTATTGTCAACAAAGGTTCTTGTTCCAAAATGGTTTATATATTTTTAGTCATTGTATCGTTGTCAAAATGTTCACATTGAATCTCATCATGTCATATATAGAGATTCTTGTGGCTTGCTTATCCTCAGTTACTCTGAATTCTCAAAATTCACAATTACTCTTAACAAATATATCCTTGCTAACTATTCGCAGCTGTGGGATACCCGCATGGAGACTTCACCGGTTGCAACTTATAAGGTTCATGAACACCTTCGTCCCAAGGTAATTAACAGATCGTGACGAACTGCATAAACATTGTCATGTTTCATGGTATGCAATTCTAATATTTACATGTTCCATATCCCTATGTTCTGATTAAACCCTTAATGAGGTCTCTGTTTCTAGGATCAATTTTACATATCTGCCAACGTATAAAGATTTTGTTGGTCAAATAATCAATATGTGCTATCTGATGTGGGAAGAATCTTCTCAAATCAGATGGCGTGGGGAATAGAAATAAGAGAGGATTCAAGAAGAAGAGAGACGAGTGGTGAGAGAAAAATGACTATCCGCAGCAGGAGGCATAGGTGGAGAGTGGTGGAGTCTAGAAACACAGTAACAACTGTAAATCAACATGATAATTTCTTTCTTCTTCTGTACACCTAAGACTCCTAGATTTTTAGGTCCCCGTGATTGGTAAATTGGATCATGTTATGCAGTAAATTGGTACGATGTTGACCCGTGTTCTGGGCCAAACAATCCATTTTGCAGTTCCATGGGTTGACCCGTGAACCATGTAACACTGGGAAGATATACTCATCTTTACACCATATAGTTATTTACTTGTTTTGCATATCTTTTACCACATTTCCACCCAATAAATTTACATTAACTACCTCTCATGGGCTACTTGTTTCAATGCATTTACAGTTGTCCGACTTGTACAATAATGATGCTATCTTCGATAAGTTTGATTGCTGCATAAGTGGAGATGGAAGGCACTTTGCTACAGGAACTTATAGGTTTGACATTTAGCTATAGTATTGTTCAAAATCCAATGCTAAGTCATGGTGCTGCTAGAGTATATCTCGTTTTTAGCTCATGCAGATCTCAAAAATTATTGTTTTCGTTTTTCAATTTAGCAATCTGATAAAGATATATTCTTGTGGACTTGGTGGTGAGGAAGGAACTATGTTGGAAGCTAGCAGAAATCCAAACAGGTACACTTCCATATTTCTTCTCATGAATTTCAAAACTTTAAGTATCATGGTGCTATAAGCTACCAACCATATCGGAACTATGAATATGAGTACTGTTAGCTTTCAACAGATTTTTGCTCTCCTTTACTTGTATGATGGGGGCAGGGAAAAAAGATACACAAATTGAGGGCCTCCCTTTATCTATTCCATTTATCTATTAACATCGATTGCAAAGACATCTAAATATCCGGACACTTAAGAATACCCCACTAGTATACTTTTTTTTTTATCCTTCTAAACATTAGTATACTTAAGATTTTACTGCACATATAGCATTAGCCCAATTAGTCTAAGATGCAGGTCTGTGATGTTCCTTTTTCTTATTTATTTTCAACTTTTTTGTCAGATGATCTTGTACTCTATATTGTAGACTTATCTACATCTTCAAGCAACTTGTCCTTAAATTAGTTTTTGGTTGTTAACTGATTCCAATGCTAAGGAAGACAGATGTATTAATTAATCATAAAGTCAAGTGCCAATCTATGAGGAGTTTTAATTGTCCTGAGAAAAAACAAGTTACATTGTACGTATTGCAACAAAATTATTTTTCAAGATGACTATATAAAGAAAACAGAAGGAACTAATGACTAATGCAATATGTTACTAATTTGATCTCCCCTTGAGACATTTTTAAATTAGCGGTGCAAATGAGTCAAACTCTTCAGAAACTATTTGAAAACACTTGAATCTGGTTCAAGAAATAATCAAGCCGAGCTCGAGCTATTTGAGTACTAAATCGAGCCGAGCTCAAGCTATTCAAATACCTAATCGAGCCAAGCTCAAGCATTAAGTTACGTGGCTCGTGAGCCTCTCGGGCCTAATTGAGCTTTTACTCCCTCCGTCCCTCTCATTTCTTTACAGTTACTATTTTGGGGTGTCCCTCTCATTTCTTTACATACCATAAATAGTAAGTTTCTTCCACTATTACACCCACTACTTTCCCCCACTATCTCATATTTAATAATAAAAAACACTATTACACCCACTACTTTCCTCCACTATCTCAAATCTATTATTAAATATTGATAGGTCCCACCACTTTACCCACTTTTCAACTAACTTTACTCATTTTTTATACATTTTCTTGGTCTCCGTGCCCATTCCCAATGTAAATTACCCAGAGGGACGGAGGGAGTATTATATTTCTCATTTATATATTACTAATACGGACTATAGTTTTATCTAAATATTGAAAATTAATATGTATCTTACATATCTAATCAAGTCGACTCAATCTCGAGCATATTTAACTTTGGTCAAGCCAAGCTTCGAGCTTAAATTTATGGTTCGGTTGTGCTTGAGCCCGAACTTTAAGTCGAGCTTGAGCCTGGCAATGTTGGCTCGACTCGGTTTGATTACACTCCTACTCTAAATATAATATAAACAGTTACTGACCTAATTTTTTACAGTAAGGCGCATTATCAAGCTGCTCCAAGGGCCAGGAGATCATCTCTTGGCAGCTTAACACGAGCTATCTACAGGCACGGTAAGAGCTTCCATTTCCTTATTTTAAATGTAGCAATTCCTTTCTTTCAATCTTTTGTGGAATTCTTTCATATAAAGAGCTTCCTGCTCTTTTTTTTTTTCAGGGCATGAGACGTCTGATCCAAAGAGTGTTGAATTTCCTGGCAACCTAAACTCCAAGTTGCTGCACATGGCTTGGCATCCAAAAACAAATTTTATTGCTTGTGCTACTGGAAACAGTGTTTATATGTATTATGCGTAGAACTCTACCACCAAGTTGACACTAATGTCAAAAATAAGTAGCACGGTTTTGAATTAACGCAAATGTAGGGGTAGCAAGAAAGAAAGATTTAACAAGAAATGAAATCAAGTTGGAATCCTATGCCGTCGTAGCAGTACTTGACTTCTCATAAAACTCAGCTGACTGCTGAATGTCCTGACCTGGTTCATGAAGGCACATAATTATTCCAAGTGTACATAAGTTTCATCATGCTTGAGAATGTGCAAAAGTAGTTGTAATAAACTCCAGACCATTCAACCTTTAAGATAAATAAACTTTTGTGTTGTGTTGATTAAAATTTTACCAGCCTCTATTCATTCTTTTATTATATTGCTAATGATTTTCCGATAAGCACCAAGAAAAATGCTACATAATCCAAAGCTTTTTCCAAAATTTGTCTCAAATGTCTGTGTCATTCGTTTAATTAGTAATTTGCCTAATAAAAAATATAAGATCCCATGTACATAAATATGCACATCAAATCAAAACATATCATATGTCACATTATTTGGGATAATTTTTTGAATTCTCCGGTATTACTCAAACACCAAATGACATACATTCCATTAGAAATGACTCATGAGGCTGGAGAAGAGTGTGCTGTAAAGATAGGTTAACAGATTGGGTCTACGGTTGACATAAAATATCATAAATTTTGTTACAATATAATACTACATTAAAATTGTTTTTTTTTTATAAAACTACATTAAAATTGTTAATTTTTTCATGGACATTTGTGAAAATATAGTAAAAAGTATATTTTTATTCTTTTTGTTTGAATATATTTAATTTACATTTTAATTTTTAAAATAAAATTAAAAATAGATATCTTTTAATTATATATTCAAAACACATTAAAATACGTATAAAATATAACCAGTTCACGTAACAAATCAAAGAGAATATATACGATATAAGTATTTCTGTTATTTCTATGGAAGTTTAATAACTCAACCATTACTATTTCAAAATGTTTAGTAACGTAACTATCAAATATAATTATTCCTGTTCTAATAAATTGTAAGAGTATCTCCAATCGTTCAAAACCCTTAGCTAAAAGTATATATTATATATCAAAATTAAATATTTTAAAGAATATGTAAAATAATTACATCTCCAATGGTACATTCCTGCTATCTAAAATTATAGATAACCTCTACATATTGGCTATATTTGTCGAATCGCTAGAGACCAGTAAGAAAACTCCACATCATCTATTACCATATTTGAAAAAATATATTTTATATTTAACAACTAAAATATTTATAACATACTATTTTTAAAATATAGCCAATCATTATAGCCAACTCCATTGAAGTATAATTCCTTACAAATTTAGCAAATTTTACATAATTATTATTTTATATAATTTTAGCCAACACCGGAGATGCTCTAACGAATTTATTATTGAAAACGACATATCTATTTTGGGTAACAATCTTGAGGATCATTAACGTGTGGCTTTTATCTTGGATAAATTCGTGCTCTTTGTGGGCTGGGCTGGGCCTGGCCCGTCCCTCCAAATAAAGAATACTGTACAAAACGATTTTTGGCAACTTTACACGACATCCGAGGTTTAAAACACAAAAATGGACATTTATTTGTTCTTGTTCTTCCAGGTCATCTTTGTCTTGGTGATTCACGAAGGAAAAAAACCAAGGCACGTGTAGGGACCAGACAGAATCAGAATCTCTTACATTCGATACTTCTGTAAGTCTTTCTTTATTACTCTATTTTGTCAGCTTATTTAATTTAACAAGTTACAAGTTCAATTTTTTAATTATTTGTTAGGGTTTAGGGTTCATTTAGGGTACTGATCTTGAATCTTCAAGCATGATGCCACTGTTACGTATTCCTGTAATAATTGAAGGTCGTGTTTGGTGTAACGATCATGTGTCTATTTAGGTCATGGTTAGTAGAGTGAGAGGAAGTTTCACTCTACGAGATGGCTTTTGGGGTTGAGGTAAGTCAAATAGCACCGTTATAACTATCTCTAGATAGGGCTTTAGTGGGCTTAGGGAGGGGTATAGGGTTTTATTTGAGACTCGTTGTCCATACTTGCAATGACTATTCTATCTCAAAGAGTTAGCTACTTAGCAAAGTATGTTGTTTATGTAAAGATCTCATATATATGATCAACATGGAAATAAAAACCAATTTTACCCTAAAACTAGAAACAAACTCAAATCACCCTTTATAAATAAAGAAATCACCAATCCAAATATCATTCATCGTCCGTGTTTGGCAATAAACGGTTAGCTATTAGCTGAAGCGGATTGAATTAATTGTTTTGCCTAGCGGATTGAATTAGTTGTTTTGCATGAAAATGTTTGGTAATTAGCTGTTCGAATTAGTTTTTTATATTTTAACTAGACACTTTTACAATCATCTAATTGAAAAAGCTCCTACAAGTAGCTTTTTCAAAATAAGCTTATTGAGCCCAAACCGCTATTTTAATCCGCTAACTATCAAATACCCATATTAAAGGTTTCATTCGTTCATACCCCAAATTTGGCTCAAACCTCTAATTTTAGCTTAAATTCTAACTTCCAAATAGGGCTTAAAAATCACCATTTCCCCCCAAATTACTTATTTAAAAGTACGAATCCTTAAATTTGTTTGTGAATTACTGTGAATTGCAGGTAATTTGTATTCAAATCAAAAAACAATTCGAAAACAAATTACAACCACCATTAAAGTCGTAGTTCTAGTTTCCTTGTTTTTTCCCTAATATTCGATGATTAAATGGGTTAGAGAAAGAGATGGTTAGTGCAATGATGGTGGTAACTGAAGGTGGTGGCGATGGTAATGGCACTAGGCAACGGTCATGATGTTGTATACATATCGACACAGTGTGTATATATATATATATATATATATATATATATATATATATATATATATATTATTGGGGTATAATTGGTCGGATTTTTAAATTATAGTTCAATTGTTAGTTGTCCAAAAAAAAGCATAATTGGTGGTGATAGTTGTAATCATGGCTAATAGGAGAAATCAAGATGTTAAGTTAAGGGTAAAAAGTAAACCAAGAACAATATGGCAACTCTAATAATTGCGTTCACCTATATGTTTATATGTGTATGTTGGCAAGAGTGATAATAAAACCAAAAAAAGGTTACTAAGAGTAATAATAACACAAAGAATAGTTTGACAATTATCTTGGCATGGAGAGGAATTTTTTTAATACTTAAGTTGGAGCAAAAAATATAAATGTTAGACTAGTGGTTATGTATGTAGGGACCAAATATTAATTTATTAGTAGAATATGAACTATCAAATTATCCTTTTGGTGGAGATCTATATATATATATTGGGTTAGGCTCCAGAGAGAACACCCTTAAAAAGAGAACGAGAGAACACATCATCTAACCATTGAATATATTAGATCTAATGGTCCCGCCAACAACACCCAATACAAAAAAGTCTTATAATTTTACCCTCTATCCATTGATTAAAAAAAAAATTAAAAAAAATAATAATGATGATGATGTCACTGTGACGTCACAACATGTTTTTAAATTTTAAAAAAAAAATTAAATTTTTTTTAAATGAATGGATAGAGACTAGAATTATAAGACTTTTTTGTATTGGGTGCCCCTGGCGGGGCCATTAGATTTAATAGATTCAATGGTTAGATGATGTGTTCTCTCGTTCTCTTTTTAAGGGTGTTTTCTCTAGAACCTTGACCTATTTATATATATATATATATATATATATATATTTGTCAAGATGGTTGAGGTATATAAATATTTTTTTTTATCAAGATGGTTGAGATAGACTTTTTTTTTTGTCAAGATGGTTGAGATAAACTCAATAACACTAATTTAAAGGTTTGAGCTCACGTGAACCAATATGATGCATTATCTTCATGGGAGTGCAAATAGAGCTTTCTCCAGATAACTCCTTTAAAAGGAGATAGTAGAGCTTGTTAATATCAAGATCAATGTGGAGTTAATTAAAGCTTAATAGACATGTAAAGTCCCCGTGTATAGAACGTGTTTGGAGAAGCTTTAAGAAACTTACATATCGGTTTTAAGTGAAAATAATCCTTAAATTAAGTGTAAATTAATCCTTAAATTCATGTGTAGTTGTAGTTAGAGAAGCTTTAAGACACTTACATATCGGTTTGTAGGAACATAAGAGCGTAGGATTAAGAGTCCTCTATTGGCGAAGAAGGTTTATGGGTTCAATTGTGAAAAGAGGTAAGTCTGAAAATGATCAAGGAAATGTTTACTTTCGAACCATCACCTCATTTGCAAACTCACGACTCTTTAAAACTGTTGTGCAATATGCCAGCTCTTGTTTACTTTCTAACACGCTCTTCCTTTTTGAAGACAAATTCTTTAAAAATGAGGTACCACTATCAATCCATCTTATTATCTTAATAATACTCAACCAACGTTGAGATCTCGAACCTGAAGGTGTCCCTTCTTTCCTTGAGCACACACTTGTTTTACACCCATTTTTATATTTGACCTTTGTATTCTCTGAATTACAAGTGAAGGAATATATATGTTTTGTGGTTTTCTCATTTGATTCTCGACGACCAATGCCATATGCACATGACCTTTAATGGCATGGAAGCCCTTGAATAAATTTTTGATCCAAACACTCTTTATATAGTTATCTTGATGTGACATTATTGCTTTTATTGAGGTAGTTATTAAGTACTCATTATCTCATGCACAAGCTAGCAATATATTCAAAGTTGTGGTGTGATTAGGTTGCTGCGTCAATCACATAATACATTCATATGTGATTTTTGTAGCTTCCTCCTTGCGTAACATTTATAGCCTTTTTGTAGCTCTCTCTATGCTTAACATTTATAGCTCTCTCAAGACCCCACCTAAGCCAAAATGGGAACTGCTTCACCAAGCATTTTAATCTATATCGTTTCAACATCATTGATCTACGACTTTGCCCATCATGTGAAATATTGTTTTACACGGAACTCATCTTTTGGCACATATGTGTTACATCGATCCATTATCCAATGTCCACTCATCTAGAAAGCTAGATATTTTTGAAAAAAATGCAGCCACCTTAACAATCAAAAATGAAAAGTAATGATAATTGATGTGTTTCTCGTTTTCATGAGGTTAAGTTCTTTACTTCTTTTATTGTCCTCTTTTGGCTTCCATACTACTTCGACATTTTTTATTGTTCTTGGATTTATTTGTGGTAGATTGGTCTTGTGTCGCGGTCATCACCTCAATGTTTGTTTTTGTAATTTAATATTGGTGATGACTTGACCTATCAATCTTTACGGTCTCCATGTTATGTAGCGTTCAAATTGTGAAATGAATCTGCTAGAGAAGTAACAAGATTCCTTTATAAATTGATAAATGAATGAGGGGTCTCGCCATGTCATAATGGGATGGGGCCGTGATGGGAAATAATTTATATTCCCTGGATAAATATGGGGTGGGTATGGGAATTGTGATCCTGTCCCTATCGGGATCCTTCTTATATTGGCTGATTTGACATAACTTGATCGTCGATGAGCTCGTGGTTGCACCATGATGGAATAGTTGCTATTATTTTTTCTTGTTTGTGGTTGCTAATATTTTCCAGGTTTTTTCCTTGGATTAGTAATTTAGAAGATGATCAACTTTTGTTTTAATCATTAGCACAAATAGAGGTCTTCATATTAGTTATTGACAACGATTTCAGTGTGACTAGCTCTTTTTTCCTTGTATATTTAGTTGATATATTTGATGTTTAGGTGGAGGACTCGAGGAGAGGTGAGAATTCAATGCTAGACCTTTCCGAACAAGCACCTTTGTCACCATTTGGGCACTCCTTGGTTTGCGTGTTCTTAAATTTTTAATGTTCCAAAGGACTAAGTTAATGTTTTAAGCAATCCTGTTTAAATGAAAAAAATGTAATAACTATTTGCTCGTAAATGACAAAGTAGTCTAGGGTCACTAAAATGCCTCATGTACCAAATCCAGCTGCCAAAATAACACTTATGTCATTTACAAGTAAAAGATCTTGATTTGTTGTTGCACATAAGAGCTGGATTCAGATTGATTTATTGGTGCACATGAGAATATAGTTTGTATCATAAATTAATGAACTCACTTTGATGAGATTATAGATTTGAGATAATACTAGTTGAGTTTTCAAAAATGCAAATTGAATGAAAATGGACAGTTTTCCAGTTCAGGACATTGAGTCTTTAAACTAAACAAAACCTATGCACTGTGTCGATGCACTTTCTCATTCGGGTTGAGATTTAATGACCTATGAAATGCCTAAGCCCAAATTCACTACCAAGTAACACCAACTTGGGATATCCACAAACCGTGTTTGTCCTTCATGGTTTTTTTTTAATTTTTTTTTTTGTGACTTCTGGTTAAAATTTAGGCTTATTTGCAATCACATTTAACTAAATAGTATACGGTAAGTATATACTTTTTTATGGGATGTTTGCAGTTAGGGATATGATTTGTTTTCTTATAATTGATTGATTTTCGGTATTATGATATAGCTAGATCAATTAGGAATATTCTAGATCTTCTATATATGTTTATAAATATTTATCAGGGTCTTATATGTGGTTGTGTAAAATAGTGAACTAATTTTAGAAAGTAGATTTTTCCATTTACCAGAATCTTTAATTTTCTTCCAAGCTGTAAAATCTTTATATGAACAATAAATTGCTGAGATCAAAGCTTGATACTTCATTTGTGAGATGTACTTTGTAACTTCTCAATTATGTAATAAATTAAATAAATGCATAATCCTTTATTCTTATTGAGCTATGGAATGAAAACATGCAATTCAACATTTTTATAATCACTCTACTAGTCCAATAGAATATATTTTTGTGAAACATTAAAAAATTAATTAATGTCAATATCTAATATCTAATCTTTTAAATCTGGGCTATTACATTGTTGAACTTAAAGAATAATCTACTTACTGACTACTGAGTACCATTGTTTTATATTTACATTGTTCTCTTGTGCATCATATATGGTTATTGGGATGTTAGTTTTCTGATCTCTTTTCGTGCATGTGAATCTAGCTGCTAATATAAGTATTGGTTTAGTTTACTTAACTGCCACGGATGATCTAAGTGATCTACAAAACTGTTACTTTTCAAGAGAGTGAAGTGGCTATGTTGAATATAACTTTTTTAAAAGAATTTATGCTGAATAATTGTCCCCCGCATATATATGTTCGATAATAAATATGAAGTACAGAAGACAAACAAACTTATGCTATTGCTTTGAATAGATACAATTAAAAAGGCGACTTTCTATTTAGCAAAGAAAAGAAAGGCGACTTTCGTGCCTCGATGTAGATATAAACTGTTAATAACTTGGGCCATGTGTGGTTTCCAGAAGTCTTCAGGTAGAATTAATTATTACCTTATCGAGGGAGTCTGCTGAAAGAAACAAAAGAAAACTCTGAAATTTAAATATTCACCTTTTTTCATATATAGTAATCGTACACCTCCGTTAGATCAGTAAAAGCATCAATGGTGCTGCTGAAGCTATTGTGATTGCTAGATTTACGAGATTTTTTATTGTTTTACTTTCTTACGAAGTTTTCTTTACTTTCTAATTCTCTGTTATATCTACTACATTTTATATTGTGTTATATCACGTAATGGAGATTTGATATCCCATGAAGTTCATTGTACCCATGTTCATTCAGTTTTCCTGTTTCAGGTTGTCACTATGAGGAGAGGAGACATTGGTGACTTGTGTCGTGAACAATATATTGGAGAGGTTGTAAAAACTGTCAAAGTGGAGCCAGATGTGGTTGGAAGGTCAATGGAGGTTAGAGCACAAAATAAACCTGTTCTCGATAACTTTAAGCAGTTCAAAGCTCATCATGGACAAGAACCGGAAGATTATAGGAGCTCAAGCGCCATTAGTACTAGTCAAAGTGGCACTAGTGCGTTGGATCAAGAGCAATCTCAGTTTGATGATACAAGCCCTTGTTTAACATCACCAATTAGTTCGGCACCTCAGTGTCGGCAGTTTTGGAAGGCTGGCAAGTATGACGATGGAGTTGCACCAAAATCCAATCTTCAAAGTACTCATCTGTCTAAGATTATATTACTGTTTGTGATTTGTTCTAGATGACATTCATGGTGTTTTCTTAAGTCGGCTATTGGCTAACTTCACTTGCGGCTATGTGTATGTCAATTTGCTTGTGGCTGTATGCTAACAGCTATCTGACAATTTGATTGGTGGTTAACAGATGGCACAAATCACCTGCATATTCACCCCAAATTCCTTCATTCAAATGCTACTTCGCATAAATGGGCTTTTGGTGGTATGTTTAGCTATTATTATCATCGCTTGCGAGTACTTCTAGCAACTTAGCTTTGCAGCATCAAATTTTAATTACTTCAAGCAGTTTCATCTTATCTGTTGCTTAATTTGTGCAGCCATTGCGGAACTAATAGATAATGCAGTTGATGAGGTACATTAATGTTTAAAAATTTGAGTATATCTATAAAAAAAACTCAGAAGTTATTTGGTTTGTCCGTATTTTGTGCACGTATGTGATTTGCCCATAACTGTAACATCGTTTATTTCTTCTGTGGGAGGAGGGACATTGCCTAATGCTTGCTATCACCGTAACTTGCCACAAAATTTTTATGACCTTCCTACCAATATTTTCAATTGTAATAAATTGACCTTCAGAAAATAAATGATTTTTGCCTTACAGTTTGTGGGAAATGTCATCTTATTAAACTGAAAGTGTTTCATATTGCTCAAAGTTACATAAATTAGAGAAATCTCATGGCAGATGGTATAAGTAGTGAAAATAGTGTACAGTTTAGGTTTCACTATACCTTTTTTTAAATGAAATTCTAGCTTTCTCATTTCTGCAATCTGCATTCCATCTTTTGGATAGGTACAAAATGGGGCTACGTTTGTGATTATTGATAAAATTTTAAATCCAAAGAATGGAACTTCAGCATTGTTAATTCAAGGTATACCATGTTGATCTTCAATTTATAAAAAACTCTTTATGGATTGGCATCGATGTTATTTTTTTTTATTTTTTTTTCATATTTACAACAGATGACGGTGGTGGAATGGACCCAGAAGCAATGCGACGCTGCATAAGCTTTGGATTTTCATTTAAGAAGTCTAAATCAGCCATTGGACAGTGTATGATACTTGTGCTTATTTTTTCCGAATGATCTTATGTTTGTCCTTGCATAAATTGGTTGAATTGTAGCCTTTCAGATGGAAATGGGTTCAAGACCAGTTCAATGAGACTTGGAGCAGATGTCATTGTCTTCAGCCGCTGCATGAAGAACAGGTTTGACAATGATATCTTTGTTTTTGTACTATTACTAAGACAGTAAGAAAATGACAGGTGGCAGTTCACTCCAGTTAAAAACTCCATATCGGTCTGCATTTATGTGGTGTGTCCATGTAAATTGCGTAAGAACATCGGGGAAATGATTGTATGCTAGCTGTGGTCATATCATTGCTTTTGTTCATCATTTTACTACCATGTATGCAAAGTTTAGCGTTAAGAATTAAGAATCTGATCAGGCATGCTCAGTAGAAGTGTGTCATGATCTTCTGGGAAGACCATGATTATAATATCAGAGGACGATCTGGTGTTTAAACTTCGTTTTAGCAAGTTTCTAATGATCTTCTGTGATGATTGCAATGATAATTTCAGAGGACAATGTGGTGTTTAAACTCCATTGACTTGAGAGGATCATTATAATAAGTTTTGGAGAAGGAATATTATATGCAGTTTATTGTTGTCAGTTGTAAACAGCAATTACAAGAAAATTATGTGAAAGTGTTTCTATTAAAAGGTAATTTGCACAAATCATTATTCCTCAGATATTGAAAGTATTATGCAATGACTATTATTTTTTTATGTATAATTTGTAAAGATTTTTCAAGTGATGCCTTTTATTCATTTGATTGTCATCCTGTCTTATATGTTGTTCTTGTTCGGGCTTTCAATTCCTGCCTTGTTTTCAGTGCTTAAAAAGGTTTAGGGCCATTTGGCTCCTCAGCAAAGATAAGTGGTTAATGGTTATACTAAAAACTTAGATTGGAACAAGGATTTCCTATTTACATCCTGAGAGCTAAAGAGCCTCATAATGTAATATATTTTACATATTAATGCCAATTGTAGTTGCTCGTCATGCATAATGGATAGCACTGGCACAAATTTTAAAAAGTTGTTATCTGCTTTGTAATGAAGCTCCTCTCATTATTATCTCTCCCAAATTGACAGGAATATAACACAAAGCATTGGTCTCCTGTCCTACACATTTTTGACACAAATGGGGCATGACAGAATAGTGGTTCCTATGGTTAGTCTTGTTGTTCTCTCTTCCACTATAGCTATTTAGCTGCTCTGGCTTGCATATATGGCTGTTAAGAATTAAAATTCTTTAAAAGCATATCTATACTGTCAAAAGATGTCTGCAACAATTATCATAAACATGAATATATGCCATGCTTCATTGTAATATCCTCCTTGATCAAACTGCACAGTATTATGATTAAGGTGTGTATCCTACCTGATCAAGATGAGTATATCTGATCTTTTCACTTCGCTATCCGTGGACGTTGTTGTTTTCATCTTTTATTGTTTCATATACATATTTCTTGAGATTGTAGAAATTACTGCTGGGCCTAGTGATGAGGAACACTTCTTTTTTTAACATCTCAGAAGTTATAAGATTTATGTTACTGGTATTCACCTGACTAGATATGTGTTTCTTATCTGTTTCTCACCTATGCCGCAGGTTGATTATGAGTTAAACACATCGACAGACACAATGGATTTCCTACAATGGCAGAGCAAGGAAAAGTATATGCACAACCTTTCCATTTTGTTAGAGTGGTCTCCATACTCGACAGAAATTGAACTTCTCAAGCAAGTAAGCCACCATTCTAAAATGTCTAAAATAATATACATATATATATATATACATATATATATGTATGTATGTATGTATGTATGTATGTATGTACATGTTTTATAATTACTGCTTACCTGTTATGTGTCTATTTGTTACGAGGGGAGGAGATTTTGGGCTATTTTGAATTCTAGCCTTTTCTTTTAAAGCTTAGCCACTGTATCGGTAGTTTATGTTACATGGAACTACTAGATATACGTTTCTTAGTTTTCATCAGAAACCTGTGTGCTTTCTGACTAGTTATCTATGTAATGTTCCCATCAATCCATTTCCGGTGCTTACTTATATTGAGAGTACATGTCTTTCCTATTTTGGCTACATATTATTCCCTGTTTCTTATGAAGTTGCAACTTACAATTGTGGCTAGTTAAATTGACACAATTACCACTGTTGCGTAGGATATCAATCAAGAATATTGACTTTTGGAATATGAATTCATAATGGTAAAAATGTATCACTCAAATTGGATATTGTGATGGAGGGAGTATCTGTTTTAGCAACTGAATATTCCGTGGTGTATTTACACACCTATCTGTTCCAAATTGGCAAATTAAAAGATAACTAAAAATGCCTTTTACAATATGAGCCAGGATATAATTGGATTACATTTGCCTTTATTACTTTAACACAGAAAATTGTGTTAGGTTCATAATTTCATATTTTATGTTCTAAGTTTCTTGAATGATTTGAGAATAGTGTAGTTACTATGGATAAGTCAGTTCTGAAATTGTGTATAACTAAAATGGATTAATGCACTTAGTGATTATCATTTTGAGTAAGGATTATCTTTTTCAAATAGAGGTAGCATGTCTTGACCACCGATCTATTTCAAAGTCAAGAGAGTACTGTATTTTAATTGTAACAACTCTTGAGAAGCGGTTAACAGGAAGTGATTTAATTTATAATTAAGTTCTTTAAATCACGGATGAATACATATGTATAATTATATTTTCTATTGCATTATTTTGTTCTACACTTCTACTACAATTCGTAATTAAGTTATAAGCTTAACTACTGAACTACTGGTCTCTGATGAACTAGACCCTTTATGGAGCTTATTTTCTGTGTATAATTTTCAATTTTCAGTAGCTTATCTGTCATGTAATTTTGCATTTCTTTCCAACCTACCCTTGCAAGTCTTATGTTTTAAGGCCTTCGACTTGCATCAGAATAGACTAAATTATTATTTACTACGAGGATTATAGGATCTGGTTGAGACAACCGAACATGAAACTTTATCTTTGTAATATTCATTGCTCTGTAAAATTTTTTGGTATTCAATTTAATGACTGTAAGTGATATGGTTGTTTATGAATACTTTGTAATTGCAGACCCTAAGATGAACATTGTATAAAAATCTGGGCTATAAAGACTTGGTATCTGAAAATTTATATATCTTTTCGATATTTCTAGAAACTGTTATAGATTCCACTACAGTTAGATTAAATATGGTAAATGGAGCTTCTTATTGAGTGGGGTTTTTTTTTGTAAGGGTGAGGGGATCAATTTGGGATGAAGTGCAGAAAATATATCATTGAAAGTATTGAATGTAAATAAATTGGCTTAATGGCTGCTGTACTAATATGGTGTTATTGCTATTGTTAAAATTGAGTGAGGGATGCTATTGCACTTTAATGGCATTGGTATCATAATGAAACTGGTACCTGGTAAGTGTTTGTATTTCGTTATCCACAATAAAATAATGTAAAGGTATTCCGTTACTAGAACAATCTTAGAATGGTAAGACTTAAGAGGACATTTCTGTTGAGCCGTCTAGTGGAATAATTGAGGAGCTAAGAAACTCTATCCTTCCAGATTGCAGCATTTTAGTAAATTTTTCTTTTTGTTCCAGCTCTTTTTTTAGAGTTGTGAAAATATTCGCTGGGTTTTCCAGCTGCATCTTTAATAAAGCAGTGATTCCTATTCTACCTTACATAATTTAAAATAATGTAATGGACAGTTTGAGGACGTTGGCTATCATGGCACAAAAATTATCATCTACAATCTCTGGTTTAATGATGAGAAAAATTTGGAGCTTGATTTTGAATCAGACATGGAGGTTAGATATCATCAAGCATTTTTCTATGTTTACCTTTAGTTACTGTATTAAGCCATTCCAGGTAATGTGCATTTTATGTGCTGCAGGATATTCGTCTTGATGTAGAATCCAATAAGCTTGAGAAGGGGGAGAAGCGGAAGTTAGCAACTGAACAGCATATCGCGAATCGGCTCCGTTTTTCTCTCCGTGTAAATTTAATTTCATTACTCTGTCACAGTTTAAAATGTTTATTTGTTTGGCTTGATAAATATGACTTTCTTTCTTTGCAGGCTTATTTATCTGTCTTGTATTTGCGTCTCCCCAGTAGTTTCTGCATGTTATTGCGTGGACAGGTGGTTGAGTATCATAATATTGCTACCGATCTCAAGTATCCAGAATTCATCGTGTATAGACCTCACAATGGTCGTTGTGTGGAGGTTGTAGCCATTTCATTTTGCAAACCTTCTACTATCTTAGACTATCCAATTGCAAGTCCCTCCTTTTCATCAGAATCATAAATTAGTGGGACATCATGATTAACCATGGATCCTATGCTTTCCAGTTTAACATTGATATTTGTTAAATAAAACCTAAAAACTTAACATGCTTCGATTAAGTGAGTAAGTGTTGATTTGAAGTAGGGGAGAGCACGGTTCGGTTCGGTTTTTGGATAAAACCGGAACCGAAACCATAACTCTTCGGTTTTAAAAATCGAAAACCGCAACCACCGGTTTGGATTGTTTCAAAATCCCGGTTCGGTTTGTAACGGACCGGTTTTAAAACTGGATGAAAAGCTTACAAAAAAAACTTAGTACAGGAGAATGGCTAGACTATTGTTACAACTCGCTGCGCTAACATTAATCTTCACGATTTCACTCTTTACAGTTTACTAAACTTTTTTTTTGATGAAGTTGGCTTTTTTTTTCCCCTAACTTCACAATCTAATAAAGTATGAAATTGCTAGTGGTTATTCATTATGGCTTGCAAGATATGTGGCTGTTGATTTATCTCGATTTGTTCTGGTGCCAATCATTGAGTAACTACTTATTTCCTTTATATGTGTCTACTGTATTCCCTACGACGAGTACATGACCCTTTGGTCAAATATTTCTGTTTTGATGTATTGATTGTAGGCAGATTGTGTATTACAGATTTCTTTTTTGGACAATAATATAGATGTCGATTTTAATGTTATTGTGCAGGGTGAAGTTATTACAACGATAGGATTTCTCAAGGAAGCTCCCCACGTCAATATCTATGGTTTCAATGTCTATTACAAGAATCGTCTAATACTGGTACCTCTTTATGGGATCTTTATGCTTATTTTCCTTGTAAATATGCAATATAAAACTCTTTTATGTTTCCTGTAAATTTCAATGCATATTTTGTGCAGCACTTGAATTGAATAAAAAGATGTGTTGACTGTTTTTGGATTTCATTTGAAATAGTAGGTCAGTTCAAAGAGTGGCATAGTCATTCTGCTTGCCAGGAGTCTAAAATATCCAAATATTGACGTAAAAATCCTTCTTTCACTCCACCTGATCTGCTGATCTGCTCACAATAAAGAAATGTTGTTATCAATCATAGTTTCACTTTATCCATTGATTTCCGCAAATGTTAATATTGATCATTGGCATTGAAGTGCCCAACATAATATACCTTCAAAATAAATTACAATTAAATCTATCCTAACTAATAACATAAGATATATACAACCTAAATGTTTTTATTCTTTGTTCAGCATCAACTAGGCTATCCCCAAATCCTCTCATGCATCCTTCAATGATTATGTTCCTCCATTTTCTTGTTTCCTTGTGCAAATGTTAAAGAAAATCTGTTGCAACAATTGTGATTGTAAGATGTTTTAATCATGCTTGCTGTAATTTTTCATCCTGGTATGTTTTTAGGGGCTGCTTGTGTTGTTGTGGCATCAATAGTTTTACGGAATCATTCCTTGTCCTACTTGAGTTGTTTTACTAATTTTTTATGCATACAAACACACACAACACTAAAATCTGTGCTTATCTCATCATTTTCAGCCGTTTTGGCGCCCTGCGAACTTTACATCTAGCAGAGGCAGAGGGGTTGTTGGTAAATTTACATTTCCAGTTCACATTCTTTAGTCTCAAAAAATGAGTTGGATTATCCTTAATTCTTTTATTCTTCAATAGGTGTCCTGGAAGCGAATTTTATTGAGCCTAGCCACAACAAACAAGATTTTGAGAAAACCAGCGTTTTTCAAAAGCTTGAAGTCCGCTTGAAAGAAATGACATTGGAATACTGGTAAGCTAATCTGTGAATCGTGACTATATACTGAGCTTTTGTTCTCTGTGTAGCCAACAAAGCACAGGAGAAGCTAGATTTGATTGTTAATTGGTTTTTCTTATATATACAACCTGCAACTAGAAACTATTGCTGAGTACGTTTGAATTTAAAATTTAGTCAAAAC
Organism: Kitagawia praeruptora; assembly: GCA_037693485.1. Taxonomy (NCBI): domain Eukaryota; kingdom Viridiplantae; phylum Streptophyta; class Magnoliopsida; order Apiales; family Apiaceae; genus Kitagawia; species Kitagawia praeruptora. The sequence goes on from CM075350.1 coordinate 131,629,818, forward strand.
GGTCTTTACGATCCACCGAACGCACACATCTGTGTTTGTTGTCTTTTGTGCTTTTCAGAGAGGAAGACAATTCGTTCTTCATAATTTGCACATATTTTTTAGAGATCCTTGTCTTCTTGCTATGCTTGTTACCACCAGAAAGCTGTTTCTGGTAGTACGAATCTCTTATATCGAGACGTGTGAAGAGAGATGTGTCTTAATTTGAGATGCGGTCTTCTAAAGGTTACTGACTGAGGCTAAAGACCAGGCATATCTTAAAGGGATGGATTTACTGGATGTTAATTAGGCTCCTTTCTTATAAATAAGAAATGGGAATTTTTTAATGTGGGGAAAAGCAAATTTGATATGGGTCTTCATGTTTCTACGGCTGTTTATACATCTTTGCTACACCATCTAGAAGTCCCAACAATTTTTATTTGGTGAGACCACAATTATGAATTTGGCAACTAAAGTAAATGAAGTTCAGTTTAAAATAGTCAATAAAAGTTTCAGCCTTTCAGGTAAGAAATTTAATTATATAAAGTTTGAGTTCTCATTATTGTTGTATGAGTGTTATCTTGTTAGGAACCATTAAGGTATTTACCTGTTAATCAAATAGTTTCATGTTTCAATGCATTAAAGAATCTCATTTGCATGATAAGTAATATACCGGGCTTGCTTTGTAGACAATATCTGTGATCATGCATGGTATAGTGTAGAGTGTGAGTTCTTTTTCAGTTAAAGCGCATAGTACATTGTGATGCATTAAGGCCCAACAGGGGATCAAGGCCCAGTTATGATAGTATTTTCTTGACGAAAGCCTAAAGGTAATTGGGTCAGCAAAGTGACAAGGGCAAAAGAGTCAATGAACACAAGGGGCGGGGGGATAAAAGAGACGGGAATGAGGAGGATTAGGTATTCCGTATTGTGTTATTGCATTTCTGGATCTGGAGAGGAGGCGCCTCTCGAAAGCTGTATTTCGTATATTAGTATGAATTAAACCTGTAATAGCGACGTGACTTGTGGATTTAGGTAGTAAATTGCTTGTTTTTCTGAGTTATCGTTGGATTAATTAGTAAATTGCTTGTTTTGCTGAGTTGTTGTCCAATTAATAAGTAAATTGCTTGTTTTGCTGAGTTATCGTCCCATTAATTAGTAAATTGCTTGTTTTGCTGAGTTATCGTCGAATTAATTAGTCAATTGCTTGTTATGCTGAGTTATCATCGGAATAATTAGTAAATTGCTGTTGGATCTATTACATACTTGTTTGACCAACATTGTTAAATATGGACAGGGATCACCATTGTGGATACCTTGGGTTTTCAGTCACGAAAAAACCCCGGGCGTTAATGACATCACACATCAGATCTGATTCCAGCATGCATGGTGCAATACAACCTGTTATGTTGAGTAAAAATTTTGCTTCTTCTGGTAAAGCACTTACTGCAGCTGGAACGTGTGTACCCCCGGTGGTTGCTTCTTCAAATGAATTAGGAAGGATACCAGGTCCCCAGTTGTGCAACAAAATAACCTCACAAGAAGGTAGAGTTTTGAATGTAATTTTAAAACTTAGGCACTAAAACATTTAACTTCCCTTTTCATCAATACGAAAAATACGTTCATTCTTGAGCAGGAGCGAGTTTGAAGAGGAGAAATTCTGAATGCCAGGAGTCTGAAAAGGTGAAAAGGAAGGCTGTGGTGAGGGATAATGTTATCAGTACTAGCCGACGTCCAGAAGTGGAGGTATGTTTTAAGTGTAATTACGCAATTATAGTGGTGTTTAAATTTTTGCTTGTGCAATCTTACTTTTAAGCTGCATACATGTATATCAGTGAAAATTGCGGCGGAAAATAAACTATAAACCTACTATTCTGAATCTGTGATATGAACCCTTCAGATAAATCTACTGCTAAGATGTCACCTTTTTTTTGCAGCCTACCACTAATACCGGTGAATTGCTGGAAGTTCAAGAGCCCATAAACCTTATGCAAGAAAAAGGAGAACTTCTTTCACAGTGAGTAGTACAGTATACTGAATATTTGTATATAATTGACTTTTGTTGCTCAATTAACTAGGATAAATGCATTTGATATTGCACATATAACTATAATTGTTCACTATAAATATATCCGTTATGCAGGAAAGATTCTAACAGACGAACTTAACTTAAATCTAATTAATGTGTTTACTACTTTACATATCTTAACTGCGCTACTTTAACTATATGATGGGGCACTGCTAAGATTTGTCGCTTCCTAGTACTGAATACATACAGTTAAGGTCACTCTATATGAAGAAGAAAAAAGAACAGTAGGTGTATTTTGATATTATGTTGTTTACTCTATGAGTTAAAGAATCCATCTATGGATAGGTGGTACTGCACTAAAAAGAAAGATTTGCCACCATATTGTCTGCAGATAAATCATTAATTAGTCTTTGTCTTTGATAAGAGCAAGCTTTATCTGGATGTTAAGTTACGATATGTTACCTTTAAGTTAAGAAAATGTGTGTGGTGTAATAACTAATAAGTGAACAAGTCACTTTAAAAGTTAAAAGGAGGTACTTTTTGATCAAGTTATATTTAGTTTGCAGTCCTGATTTGATAAAAGTTGATCTCATCATCCAAGTGTACAATTTGTAATTTTTATTATTTTAATTTCTAATAACTCATAAATTACATGTTAACATTCAAAATACACCTTTACCTTTTCCATTTAGGTATAAATCATACATATTCTTCTTAAGCAATACAAAAATGGACTCTAAATTGTTAGTAATATGCACAGTCAAAGACCATTCAGCAAGAGAAGTTCTCATCACTAAGTTTTTTTTTCCCTTCAAGGTGCCTTGACAATGAGAGGACGGGAGAGGTACTAAAAGAAAAGGTACTGCCTCTGAGTAGTTCATTCTCTACATGAGTAGATAGCACCGTGATTTTCTTTCTTTATATATGCAAAACTTGTGGTTTCTTTTTCTTGTAAGCTTTTCTAGTAATTACTTGTTATATTCTTCAAGTTATTTCAGTTTTAATGGAAAATAGTAGTTTAGCTAGTTCACCGTAGGAAGAAAATAGCACACTAGGCTTGAATGATTATGACTTAGTTGAGTAAGTCCCCTTCATTGAGGAAGTTAGTAAATAGATGTCAAAACATTGGTACACTTTTAAAATCTAGCGCTCCATTCGGTTGGGTGGATTGTGGAATGAGGTGGATATGAAAGGAAACATAACAAAAAATATAAAGAAGTGGAAGTGAAGGATGGAAGTTGTAAGAGTGAAGAAATTAATGTTGCAAGTTCTTTATGATAAGATGTGAGAAGGATTATAGTACAAAATAATGTGCATTAACACAAAAATTGACAGACTGGACTGTATTTTTTAATTGTGGAATTGAATGGAGGAATTAATGTAAATTTGTATATACATAGTTCAAATGAATTTTGCCACCTCACTCCATCTTTTCATCCAAATTGAATCGTACATGAATGGCTCTACTAATATTAGCAACCACTTGCATGAGATGATGAAGTGATGTAAATTTAAGGCTAATTAGCCTTTTTGATTTCATAATTCCGTTCAAATCCGACGATATTTTATTACACATTTATCTGGTAAATCTGAGAAATATTCATGCATATTCCCAGGTGATAACACATGTTTCGCCTGATTCCAGCACACAGCATGGTGCAAAACAACCTGTTATATTGAGTAAAAATTTATCTTCTGCTGCTAATGCACTTAATGCGGCTGGAAGTTGTATACCTCCGGTGATTGCATCTTCAAATGAATTAGCAAGGACACCATGTCAACAAATGTTCCAAATAAACTCACAAGGTAGAGGTTTTAACGTAATTTAATACTTAGATGCTGAAATCTTGGATTTTCATATTCATCAATATGAAAGCATGTTCATTGTTGTGCAGGAGCAAGTTTGAAGAAGAGAGATTCTGATTGCCTGAGGGAGTCTGAAAAGGTGAAACGGAAGGCTGTGGTGATGGCCAATGTTCTTGATTCTAGCCCTTGTTTGGAAGCAGAGGTCTGTTTCACCTTTAAGCTGTATACAAGTATATCATTGAGAACTGTGGCAGTAAATAAAATATAACTCTATCATCTTGATATGAACCTCCAGATAATCTGTTCTAATATATCAGTTCTTTGTTGCAGCCTACCACTAATACTGGTAAATTGCTAGAAGATCAAAGGGCCATAATCCTGATGGAAAAAAACAGAAAACTTCATGCAAAGTGAGTAGTACAACTTACTGAAGATATGTATATAATTAACTTTTGTTGCTCAACTAGTAAACACACATTTGCTATTGCACATATTACAATCATTGTTTATTATAACATACTACCGTTGTGCGTAAAAGATTTATAACGGACGAACTTAACTTGAATCTGTTTTAATTTTTAATGTACAGTGCTAATTCACATTTCATAACTGCGCCACTTAAACTATATGATGGATGCACTACTAAGATTTGTTGCTTCCTAGTTTAGAAAACGTAGAATCATGGTCACTCCTATTAGAAAAGAGACAAAAACAGTAGGTGTATGTTGTTATTATGTTGCAACTCTTTGAACTGGAAAATCCAGCTATAGTTATGCTGTGCTATTCTACCTTCAAAAGGGGATAGGAAGTATGCTGTGCTATTCTACCTTCAAAAGGGGATAGGAAGTACTGCACTGGAGAGAAAGATGTACCACCATATAATCTGCAGATAAAGTAATCTCTGATAATAGCAGACTAATTCATTAGGCTGATAATAGCAGACTAAGTCATTAGGCATATGCACAAAAGATCATTCAGCATGCGTAGTTACTATCACTAAGCTTTCTATTTTTTCCCCTTCAAGGTGCCTTGAAAATGAGAGGAAGGAAGCGGTACTAAATCAAAAGGTACTATCTCAGATCTACCTAAGTAAATTTAGTAACCGTGAGTTTTTTACTTTATGCATACGCCAACTTTTCTTTTTGTCAGGTTTTCTGACAATAACTTAAAATTTATTGTGTTCTTGAAGTTTTTTCAGTTTGTTGAAATTGTAGATCAGTTAGTTCCTCATAGGGGAAAAACACTGCACTGGGTTTTTTGAATGATTATGACTTGGTTGAGTAAGTCACCATCATTGAGGAAGTTAGTAAATAGATCATAGATGTCAAAAGATACGACCACTTCTAAACTCTAGTGCTCTAGTTGTTTGGGTGGGAATGAGGTGGAATAAGGGGCTGTATGTAAATTTGTGCACGTTTGGTCTAAATTCTAGTCTATTGACGCCTCACTCCATCTGTTTCCTCACAATAGAACGGTAATGAATGGCTTCAGTTATATTAGCAGCCACTCGCATAAGATTGATACATACTTACTTTAAATAATGTCATATGCACCCTCTGTTGGGTTATTCAGTAGAGTTTAGGTGATGTATATGTATATCTATGGTAGTTAGCCTTTTTTATTCCATTCAAACCAACTGATATCTATTTTTACACTATATCTTGGTAAATTTGAGAAAAATTTATTTTTTTCCCCAGGTGGCAACACTTAAAGATGAGTTGAGAGAGGCTCAAAATCAGTACGCTCGGCTGTTAGCTGAATCACAGTTGTTGGAGAAGTTCAAGGTAGTGATGTCTTTTCATGCTGATGCTGGTGAACTATATTGACTTGATGTGTTTATTATGAAGTGTAAAACTGGTTTCATATCCATATACAACCTGCTCCTGCATTCACTCTAAGCATAGCATTGTGCATAGTTTATTCATCAAACACACAAGGGGTATATATTTTACTGAGTACAGACAATAGAAGTTGCAAAGATGTCACACCAACACAGAGAATAACTTCTCGAAAAAATTTATATAGGGAAATATCAAATGGCCAATAATTTGATAGTAAGGGTATACATAGTGTTATAAATAAAATTTATATCTGTATCACATAATTTGATTATGTCGGTGAATTACTGAAATGGATATGAGAATTAGTTCTTCCTCTTCAATTTTAAACAATGATACACCTACACTTGTTTCACAATTAAGAATCGGCATATGAAGTAGCTAGCATATTGAACGAGCTCCTTTGTTTAAAGTATCAAACACCTTGGTTACATTTTTTATCTCCGTCTAACTGATTTATGGGTGTTGAAATAGTGTTTTTCAAGGTCTCATACTTGTGCTTGCTTCTAATTTGCAGCTTCATTAGATGGAGTTGAATGGCCCTCAAATGGAAGTAAATTGCATTCTCCAGCATAATTTTTGCATCCGGCCTGTCATCAGAAATATAATGACAGTGGTATCTTAAACTTTGGCAGGACGATTTTTGACTGCATGTATCTTAGCATGTAGTATGGTGTACTTTGGCCATAGTTTTCTCGAAAGCTGGGTCTGTTGCATGTTATCTCTATATTTTAACTTCAACATTCACCCTCCAGTAGTAAAAACCAAACCACCATATCCGCCCACCCCCCAGTGTTTATATGGTACCCCTTGTAAATACTATTTCTATGCAACTGTTGTCGCTGCCATTTGTTGAAGTTGCAAATCACTATATCAGCATGTCACTGGATCAATATCAAGCTCACAGTTAAGCACATTTCAATATAATTTTAGGGCATCTGTGGAAGAGTTTTGCATGTCACACTTCTCGAGAGACGAGTGCAACAAAAGAAATCTTTAAACCGAAATGAACTATAAGAGTATCTATATTTTATAAGGGAATAGAAAATGGGAAAGAGTATAACATCTCATGGTGTGGTGTGGTGGTGTCTCCTTCGTTTTTTTTTTATTGGTGGGATATCGAGAGTGCAAACCTTATCAATGGCAAGGTGGGTGTGTGAGTGTTTTTAATTAGAAAATAAAACGGAAAAGATTGTACTCCCTCCGTTCCGATAGGTTCTTAACATGGGGATCGGGCACGGAGATCAAGGATAATGGGTGTAATATTGTTAAAATAAATGAAGTAGTTGGTGTAATAGTGATTTTATTATTAAAATAAGTGAAGTAGTGGGTGTAATAGTATAAAGTGTTGAAAAAGCGGAGTAAAGTAGTGGATGTAATAATGTATTTTATTGTTAAAAGTTACTATTTTTGGTAATGTAAAGAATTGGTGGGACGTCCCAAAAAGGAAATTGTAAAGAAATGGATGGAACAGAGGGAGTATTTATTATCTACTGATCAACAATCAACATAAGCAGTGAATGTTTTATTCATACATTGTTATGTACTCCCTCTGTCCCTTATTATTCTTCCCGTTTAGAATGTCGGGACTGTTCATAACAAGAGACAAATTACTAATTTACGTCTAATCTATAAAACAAAATATAGTCATGAGTGATCTTGTTGGATTCGTATTTATGAATACTTTAATACAGTGAAGTTTTTATATTCAATACTAATATGAAATTAAAGATATTAACGAGTAAAAGTGTGCGTTGGCAAACGTGTCCAAGAGAAATGAGAAGAGTTTTAAGGGACAGAGGGAGTAGTAACTTTGGAAGTGCTAAATAATTATTGGGTCCTGTTAACAACAGTCCTTAGGGCTATGTTTAAGGATTTATTTTTGTCATGTGGTTGATTTTTATTGGATAATTTATGTGAATGCATGGAAGCACATACTTTTTTGCAAGTGGGGCACAATCTTAAGTCAATTAAAAACTAGCACAATCTTAAGTGGTTAACATTTTCCATAATTATTATACACCAAATTCTAGCAAACAGATACAGTATTTACAATTAACCGAGAGTTCATGCTTCAATCAATTTCAGCAGCACAAATATAATTAATGTTGCAGAGAGAAGACGGGAAGCTAGGGGTGATCATAAACCGCACCAAACCGCACAAACCGCTTGCACCGCACCAACCCGCACTACACCGCACGGTTTTTATTTTATGTGGTGCGATTGCGGTTTCAAATTTTGACAAACTCAACCGATAAAATTAATGTTAATGATATTATTACATTATTTTTTGAAATTTCACGAATATAGTAGAAAAGGTCAACAAATTCAAAATTCCCTTGATTTGAAGAATGGGCCATAATATTTAAAAGGGAAATGCTAACAATAGCCCTATACTAGTGGAAAAAGTGGTTAAATTCAATGGAATAAATTCAACAGATGATAAATTCAACCAGATCCCGTTGATTTTGTGGTCAATGTCCAGTGAGTTTTGACCGAACTTCAATTTCAACGGAACAAACTCAACCGATACTAAATGCAACAGAATAAAATCAACCGAAATCAATTCAACAGCATCTCGTTGAATTTATTTATGACTTTTTCCAAAAAAAAATCCCCCCAAAAGTTAATTTCAACGGAACAAATTCAACCTACGCTAAATGCAACAGAATAAAATCAACCAAAAACAAATTCAACAATATGTCGATGAATTTACTTATGCATTTATTTAATTATAGTTGTCCCCACCTTTCCTTATTTGATAAGCATATATGTGTAAAGGTGTGTGAAACTACTTTTTTTTCTTCTTTTTACAGGTTTGTAGAATATGAAACTAAATTTTGATAATTAATATAGTATTAATTTCAATAAATTTGATAAACTTTAACATTTTTATACATTTTTTTAAATCTTGATCCCTTTCTTAAACTTTTTCAATTTATAACTAACCTAAATGCTTATAATTGAGGGAACCGAAATAAATTTAATATATATAAATAATTTACTTATTAGTTATTACTTGTACTAATCATTTTTTTTCATAATCAAAATATATTAATTAGAATCCTCTGAGAGGATTACAAAGAAACTGAACAAGGCAAACCATAAACTCCTACGACTAGAATTAGTACCAGAACTTGTGTGAAAGAAAGCTGAAAGCCTTAGACCAGAACTGAAGATAAAATGATATTTAATTCAGATTAAAAGTATTACAATCAAATCTTTTGGACTACAATATCTATTACAATTAATAGAAATCGGTCAATATCTTCATAACCATCAGTCTCATCATCATCATCTTCTTCTTCTTCTTCATTTTCTTCGCCTTCTTCTTCTTAAACAGTTAGCATCATTATAATTTTTTTTATGATAAGCAAACATATATGATAAACTTAGGGGAATACAAGCTATTAGCATTATCATAATACACTAGACACATAACCAAATCAACATCTTGTAGAAGAAGTTCTGAAACCATTGTTTGATTTCGAGACAGTAAACCACAACGATAACAATGCTAACTATAAAAAAATTCGAAATCCAAAACCATGGATTCATGTTACAGTTGAGAAAGGAGAGGGAGATGGCGGTGAAGAGAGAGATAGAAGAAAAGGGAGAGAGGGGAGACACAAAAGAGAGACAGGGTAAAATAAGTTTGATAAAATAATAGGGATAAAATATGGATAGTTGGATTTGTATTTTTTTGTTTTAATCGACGGCTGTAGATTGATTGAAGAAACACAATCCTTGTGTTGTGCTATGCAACGAATAACACATTGACACGTGTCATCAAACAGAATACAACGGAAATCAAATGTACATTTAGACTAATTAAATTAGCAAAATATAAATTATTTACATTTAGCCTGATTAAATTAATGTACCAAGATTTTGAACTTTTTTTGTTTGTCCCCTAGCTGTTAGAATCATAATCAATAATCATGTGTATCTGTCAGGTAGTTAATAATGATTTCTGCAAAGGTGAGATAGATTTTGCTTTTAGGTAGAACAAAATCTGTTTTTTTTTGCCCTGAAAAGCATGGAGTCTGGATTTAGTAAATGGTTCAGGCATGTTTTGTACTTGTAACATGTAGTAGATGATAAAGACTGAAATTAATACACTATGAACTAGAGTTGTAAGCATGGAGTCTGGATTTAGAGCCCGTTTGGCCCCCATTTTTTTTTTTTTTTCACTTAAAGTTTGCATGGAGGTGTTTGGCTCCCCTTAAAGTGGAGCCACTTAAAGTGGAAAGTAGGCTAAAAAAAAAAGTAGCTTGGAGGTACTTTTTTTCCACTTATTTTTTTTCGTAAATCAATTTTTATGTATTTGAGTCACCATTTAACTTGTATTGTATTCTTTTCATATATTTGTATTTTATACTTTCAAAAAAATATAAATTTCTTTTTTTTTAATTAGTTTTTTAAAAATAAATTTACTTTAAGTGGAATTAGCCAAACAGATACACCTAACTTTAAGTAAAAATTACTCCCTCCGTCCCATTTTATATGACCCTTATTCCTTTTTGGTACGTCCCAAAAAGAATGAACCTACTATACTTACTATTTTTGAACACTACTTTTCACTATTACACCCACTAATTTTACTAAACAAATACTTGACTTTTCCTTTCACTACTTTTATATTAACTTTACTTCACTTTTTGTTTTGTTTAATGCTCCACCGGAGCAATCATGTGCTGAATCATCCAAAGAGCCATCCAGAATAAGGCACCTAGCAAGTCAAAGAAACTTTTCTAAAAATTTGTGAGATTTTGACCGGCTCTCATAAACCGGGACAGAGGGAGTATCACTTTTCACTTAAAGTGAGTAAGTAGCACTTTAAGTGATAAGTAACATTTTTTAAGTTAAGCCAAACACGCTCTTAGTAAATGGTTCACGCATCCATTGCATAACCCTGCTCCAGGAGAACTACTTCATAATTCCTTGCCCCCTGTAAGTTGCTTAAACAATACAAAAGTGTAGCTGTTTTTAGTCACTCCAGCACATGCTAGGCAATCTCCTCATCTTTTAGCTAAACGTCTTGTCATCATACTTCTCACAAGGTTTTGCCGAAATGTGTGCTACCAAGAGCTTCTAAAGGTACTTGATGTACAAAACTTAAATCAAACCAGCAACTGATTTCATATAATAGCCAATAAAAATGACGAAAATAAACATTTATTAAAAACAGAGCCCTTTCATCTAAGTGAAGATAAGTTGTAAAATATCAACTAGCAGAACTTTGTTTGCTTTTTTGATGAAGTTATTTTTCAGGTATAAACGCAAGCAGAAGGCTTCAATCATGGAGCTTAAGTTGTTTTATTTGAGTTATTATGTAAAATATCACGATATAACGAGAAACTATATATCATTATCGGGTAATCTTTCTACACTAATAAGTAGGGGTGCCCGCGGATCGGGTTGGGCGGGTTACAAGTAATTTAGTAACCCAACCCAATTAGTTTGGGTTTATAAAATTCAAACCCATCGTAAATCTTACTAAAGTCGGGTTGGATTGGTTCGGCTTGATCGGGTTGATCGGGTTAAATATAAAGTAGAAGTTAGTGCAACACATATTTGTATTTGTTGGTTAGTGATAAAACAACTCGAAGTCCAAGAATTAAAGTAATGTACAACTTAATCTAATATGCAATTATACAATTGATCACCACATGTGCAAATTGTACTACAATCTACAAAACTAAATTACGTTACACATAAGTAGAACATCGTTGTATTAAATATCTTTAATTCATAATTTTAGTGTGGAACATGTAATAATATATCCAAAAAATCTTAACTTTAAGTCAAGTAGTAAATTAGTAGTACGGCTCATTAGTGCATAATATACGTCGGGTTGGATTGGGTTAAAATTATCAAAACCCTAACCCAACCCATTTAATTCGGTTTTTTCAATATTTAACCCATTCAATGTTCGGTTTAAATAATATCGGATTGAGTCGGCTAAAAGTAGGGGCGGATTGGGTCGGTTTGATCGGTTTATGGGCACCCCTAGAATAAGGTTACAATAGATTGTTTATCACCCTGCAATCAGACTGGTCATTTTACATTATAATTTTATAAAACTATCAACGAAAAGTTACAAAGAATCAAAGCACATAAAATTAGAAACAGAAAATCAAACTTTGTTCTACAAAGAAACCAAGTGCATCAGATTGAACAAGATTGAGAATTATTGCCTCTTTGCTCTCCCTTGTATGGTATGAGATGTATTTTCAGTCCGGAATAGTGAAATCTACTGTTTTTCTATAGAAATATATAAAAAGAATGAGAACAAAAATTCGTCAATATGAATTATTTGACATGTATGTGGTCCATATATAGCTACATTTTAATAATTGTTTATTCTTCTGATAGTTATGTATATAGGGTTGGACTCCATAACAAACACCTTATATAACAAACAATAAAGAACACCTTAGATCTACCAAACCAAACCAAACCAAACATACCCAGTATATCCCGCACAGAGCAGGGTCTGGGGAGGGTGAGATGTACGCATACCATGCCCCTACCTTTTACGGTAAGGAGGCTGTTTCCGTGAAGACCCCACAGCTTAGTGCACAACAAAAAAAAAGGTGTGTGATATTTACAACGACTTCATAAATTTTTGAATAAAGGACGCAGTCATACCTGAGCCCATGATTGTGATTACATGGGACTTATCCACTCCCTTATCAACACACTCTGGTCTATGATGGCTCCTCTCACAGATCTCCTGGGATTGACTACTCCACCCTGCAAGGCACTTAGATCCACAATGGTACCACGGTAATCTCCCTGCAATTATACAACCAAAAAACAGAAACCAACGAATAATGCAAAATGAGCACGAAAGGGCCGAAAAATCTAAAATAACGCTAACCGAGACAACCCAACTCTTAGGCTCTCAACAACAGAGCCGCTCCCTAAAAGAGAAACCATCACTCTGATCTGGCGCCTCCAAGTACCTCTATCCGCGGTCATGGTCTCATTTAAGTTTAGGACCTTCAGATCCAACCGAAGCTGCTCTTCCCACGACCTCCTCGGTCTACCTCTCCTCCTCACCCCTACAACCGAAAGACTCTCGACCCTCCTCACTGGGGCTTCAGCCAGCCTCCTACGGATATGACCGAACCATCTCAACCTCCCTTCCCTAATTTTCGCAGAAAAAGGCGCCACCTCCAGCTCACTCCTAAAAATTACATTCGGAATTCTATCCAACATCGTGCGCCCACAAGACCACCGCAACATCCTCATCTCAGCTGCTTCCAACTTGCTCTCGAGGGCCTTCTTCGCCGCCCAACACTCAGACTTAGATCTAATTGATCCAATGCCCCTAGCGGGGCCACCCAATACAAAAAGTTCTTATTTTTTTAGGCTCTATCCATCCAGCAAAAAAAATTTGAAAATTTACTGTTCATCGATGACGTCATGATGACGTCATCAGTGACGTCATGATGACGTCATCAGTGACGTCATCGATGAACAGTAAATTTTCAATTTTTTTACTGGATGGATAGAGCCTAAAAAATAAGAACTTTTTGTATTGGGTGCCCCTGGCGGGGCCAATGGATCTATTGGAATAAATGATTTTATAGTGTTCTTTATTGTTTGTTATATAAGAGTGTTCTGTATGGAGCAAAGGCCTATGTATATAAACCTAACTGTTCCACCAATCGTAATAATACTGTTTAATTTTGATATATAAATAAGCTGCGGAAAGTTACAACATCCTGCATGTAACAATATGCATTTACAACAGAACAACACTACTGAAGATGACTTAACAAGAATCTTTGACATAAGAAAGTAAGTAATTACTCCGTATTTACTCAATATCCTCTTGATTTATTCCCCTGTTTATTTCTTTTGTAGGAACTAGAGGAGAAAGCTAGTAAACCTCTTACTCTCCTCGAAAAGTTTGATGCTTCGTACAAGAAGAAAGGACTAGTGGACGAAATAGGGCGAAAACTTAAAGTAAATTCTTCACTTAATCTTTCAGTTTTTTGAGATTTGTATTAAAGAAATTATTGTATTCAATTATCAGGTCTTATATCTGAGGTTCTTATGTAATGTAGGACGTTGTGGAGCGTACTGCGCAAGAAGAACTTTCTCAGGATGCACCGGCATCTCTAGTCAGCCAAAGGAAATGTGAAGTCGAGCTATTGCTGGAGGTTTGTCCACCAAAGAAGGGAAAACTACTTATGTTCCCTCACCATACCCTTCCGGAGCTTATTGGAAGAGATGAAGCTGCCAAATGGACCACTTCTCAATCTACTTCGGCCTGCATTCCTGAGCGCCTTCCGAAATCTGCATATTCTATTATTGGGAAGGTCATGACAGAGGTGACTAATATGGTTGAGGCGTTAGACGCGATTGAGGTGACACGTGCTAGACTTGAAGAAGAAGTGCAGAAATTGGCTACCCTTGCTGCTTAATTAGTTCTGAAATACGTATAGTTTGGTTTGCACTTTGCAAATTTTTTTTTTTGAAACAAACGTACTTGCATTAATATTTCTCAGAATCAAGAATACAAATAATAAACTCCAGAGCAGAAGCAGTCCACTCCGTAAGACCTGACATAGAATATGTCGCCCGTGCTAAGCTACGAGCCACATTATTCGCAGATCTATGTGCATAACACACTAACACTTCATCAAAGTGTTTAAGAATATCCTTACAATCCTCCACAATCATATGAAAGTATGAGCTACCCCGATCCCCGTTGATTGCATCCACCAGCAACTTCTCATCACACTCAAAAACACACCGAGATCCCCTCCATTCTTTCACCCACATGAGGGCTTCCTTAAGTCCTATAGCCTCCACCTCTCGCACCTGGAAATTACCTTGCACTACATTAGTCCTTGCATTTTGCAAATTTTAGTTACACGTGAAATTTGAATTCCTTTAAACTAGAGTAGCTTAGATCCCGGAAAAGTAACAGCAACATCAAAAATTATTTATGTTAAAAAGTTATTTTAAATAACATAGATTTTAATATTAACTATAAAGGGAACTAATCTAAGTATAGTCATGATTAAAAAAAAAACCTCAACGGCTTCTTAATAATCTAATTATTTTTTAATCTAAGTATAGTTACTAAATTGTATTTCAAAAAATTATATTTAGTGATTTAATTGTTCAGATCAAACGAAATTAAATAATCTAATTATGAATTGTTAAAAATAGTTGTGTTTAGTCTGAAACTGTATAAATATTATTTTAATACATAAAATTAATTTGTGAAAACTTTAATCAACTGGTGAGCTAGATTAGTAGATTATGGGGATATTTGAAAGTTAGAGATTGGAGAAACAAAATTAGAGGTTCAACCAAATAAAATCTCTAACATTAGTGTGAGTAAATGACCAAAATAACACAAAAACACAACCCAATTGCCCAAAATAACGATTCGCGCGAACAGTGTCCAAAATAACCACGAGACTACGCAATGGCGGTCTGCGTAGCTGGTGATACGCATTTTCAACTTGCGCATCTGGGGTAACGCATTTCCCAGATGCGCAATGACATCATATGACGTCATTTTTTCCAAATCGCAGCCGGCGTCTCTCCCACTCTCTCTATCACCTCCCCGTCTCCTCCATCCGTTCTCCCCCCTCCACCTACCTCCACTACTCCTGAGGGCATCAAAACGAAGCCCAGAGCTTCCTCTCCATTTTGATCCGTTTGTTTGTTGTTTTTTGGCCTCGCAGGGGCGTGTACGGGCTCGTCGAAAAACATATCTGAGAAAAGAATTCGGTTTTGGGCCTTTCAAATTCGGCGAAACAAATGGAAATCGAAGGGTACAGGGTTGTAGAGGGGGAGTAGACGAGTGTTTTGGTATATAGGATAGTAGTGCTCGATGCCGGAAAAGGGATCAACGACGTGGTCAAAGTTTGGTCGAAAAATGGCGTCCAGCGCGGTTGTGGAAGGAGATGAACAGTGATTAATGGCATGCGCATGGACATGCGCATCTGCATCCACGCATGTTCAACATGCGTATACCCATGTACTGTCCAATCTACAGAAGTGGGATTTACACAGTGCACGCATTGTGTAAATGCGTAGTCCTATTCGCATGCCGCCAATGCGTGTTCAAAATGTTATTTTGGTCACCTCGCGCGCATAGTGTTATTTTGGGCACAATCACTTCTAAAAATGATATAAAGGGCTTTCAACCCATTAGTGTTTGGTAGTTAATGGATTGAAATAGATTTTTGGACTCAAAAAACTAATTTTGAAAAAGTTGCTTGGTGGAGCTTTTTGAGTTATATAATTGTAATATATCTATACTATCTATATTATTATACTATAATAAGAGAAAGGAGTATAATTTGTAATTTGGTTACCCCTATTTTGGTTCCTCATCAAATAGATCATGACCATAAGATACAACAATACTAAAAGTTGGAGGTCTAAGGTTCGAATCCCGTCAACAATATTTTAATATAAATTAATACTAGATTGTGTTATATATAAAGGTTGAAAATTCTATTCCCACCAACAACATATTAATTTAGATTTAATACTAAAAATTATTTATATACAAATGTCTAAATTTTGAATTCTTCCAACATATTAAAAGTAATGTTTATAATATTATATATACTAAACTATAAGTAAATTAAAAAAAATAAAAGTAATCCGTGTTTTGCACGTGTTATAAACTAGTCTATACTATACTATTATAAGCGAAATAGGGTATATTTGGTTATCGGTTTGGTACACTTTTTTTGGTACATTCAATAACAACCGTTAGATTTTAAGATAAAAAAATGAGAACCGTTGGATCTAATGCTAAAAGAATATTCATTTTCTAATATTTGAAACACACATATAGGTTCCAAGTTCGAATCCCGCCAAAAACATATCACTATTAAACATATATATTATTTTATAAACTACTCTCACGAGTTTAAGATTCAATTCTCGTCAACAATATATTATTAATTATTAAAACACTATCATTAAAAATATTATCAAACATGTATTATAATATTTTATTATCTTCTATAATTTAATTTCCTACAAATTAAAAAATATATATGAAAAAATGGATAATAAAACAAAAAATATAAAAAAAAATCCGTGCATCACACGAGTAATAAACTATATAATAAAAAATTACACAAAATTTGGAAAACACTTACAAAATAGAAAATTTTGTATAAAAATCGAAAAAAGGTCTACATGTTAAAAAAATTTCATTTTTTCTACTAAATAAAAGTTTTTTAAAAAATAATTTTTATGTAATATTTATATGTATGCGTATATATTTTAGTGTAACAATTCAAAATAAATATTTTAATAATATTTATATACATGAGATTTATAAAGTTAAAAAATTATTTTAATAATAAAAATATATATACAACTTAAAACTTTAATAATAAAATATAATTAAAAAGTTTACAAGCAACCGTGCATCGCACGGGTTATAGGCTAGTATAGTTAATATACAAAATGTTAACTTAAACAGCTAATTACTCAATTCGCTAATAATTAACAGTCCCTCCATTTCGTGTCATTTTTTGACAATGTTTTTTTTGTCAAAAGAAACTTCACGTTAATAAATTGTACCAACATACAATGTCCGGAAAAAGAGTTTCTTTCATTCTAGAAAGTTTATCATCTAACCGAAGGACACACATGTTGCCCCCGGACATTTAGACAATAATACCTTCAAGTCTGAGAAGAAAACCCCATAAGAAGGGCCTCGTTAAAACCCCACAAGAGTAAAATCCTATGGGAAAAACCTCAAGTGGGAAAAAGAGTGCCCTCGAAGTACAAACACATTGTAATACAAATTGAATACTAAATAAAACTAGAACTTATTGTAGCTTTTGTGAGTCTTCATTGCCATCAGATGTAGCCGCAAATTTGTCTTCTCTTTCACTCTAAACCTCAGCTTCACCAGTACTTCCTTTGAAAATTAAAATTGAGAATTTTTTTATAAACCTATAAGTCACCAAAACAAACCCGATCAGAAAAGAAAAATTAAAGTATCACTTAAGAGAATAATAATAACTATATTAAAACTTATTGGAATTTTGACCAAGTAGATGCTCGCTTCTAACCAAAGGGGATCCCTTTGGTTAGACATCTAAAGCAATACTCTATGTTTCATTAGCTATGAAAATTGTTTATTAATCTCTGTATCTACCTTTAAGATTTCCTGTGGACAGAAACAGAGAATAATAATTTGATATAGGGAAATGCAGAAAATAGAAAATAATGAGTGAATAAGGCCTTGGGAAGCTAGATGACTTTTACCGAAATTTTATATAATAATATCATAGTATATCACGAACATAGTACTATTACATTAAATTAAATTTTTTGACTATGTTTGAATTTCAATTTAAGTGTCGTTTTTACATTTTCAAGATAGGTAAAGTTTCATTTTACCTATATACTCTTATTTACAACTATAATATTAAATGCACTTCTTCAAATATCTATATATATTATAAATTGCTGCATAACCCATCCCTCAGGTTTGGTATCCATATTTTGATTCGGTCAATATTTTTAGTTTTATTTTGATCCATGAACTATCCACTTTTAGGTTTAGTATCCATATAAGATCTATCTACATATTTTACCCGCTTTTAAATACAGAAAGTCAATATGTAAATTTAAATATCATAAATGTCATTTATACTATTTATGGTAAGCTTCTAATAGAAAATTGAATTAATCTTTTAATTTTGGTAACTTCGTTAATGCAAATTATCACATCTCTAATTGAATTAATTCGTTAAATGCATTTTTTATAACATATAAAAGTAACATTTTATTTAGTTTATATTATTTCTTTCACAATTGTATTGTTTGATTATAAATATATGAATTATTTAATTTCCCATTATTATTATTAATATTTTTGTAAGATAATATTTTTTTTGAAATGTAAGATAAATTTTTAAAATATCGTATGCGTAGCACGGGCTATAATCTAGTTAGTATTAAATAGAGGTAGATGAAGGATAAAATTGAAAAATAAAATTACATTAATGATAAAAGAGTCTAATAACTACTACAGTAAAACCTCTATAAATTAATATTATTGGGATCGAAGAATTCTATTAATTTATAGAAGTTATTAATTAATCGAGGTTAAATTTATACTAGCTTATAACCCGTGCAATGCACGGGTTTCTTTTGATATATTATAAATTTTATTTTATTTTATAATTATGTTTTTATATAATTATTAATTTTAAAAATTATTTTTATATTAATTTAATAAATTTTGAAGTAAATTTAATAAATGATTTTCATGATTTAAAATTTATAAAATAAAATTTTAAGTTAAATATGTCGTTAACAGAATTTGAACTTTTAATATTTAGTAAATTAATTTAATCATTAAATATACCTTATAATTACATCTAACGGTTCTTATTAATTTCTAAAAATCTAACAGTAATATGGTGTCATATTTTTTGTTATACATTAATGATTGTAAATTTATGTTTTAAATTAAAAGATAGTGCATTTAATTAGAGAAGAAATATTAATGATTGTAAGATTATGATTGCAAAATTATGTTTTAAATTAAAAGGTAACGTGTTTTAATTAGAAAAAAATTATAATAATTGGAAGTTACGATATTTTAGGTACACATAAAGGGTAATATGTTCAATTAAAAGTAAACTTATTTTAAATTGATTGAAAGATAAGATATTTTAGGTATTTATTAAATTTTAGTTAATAGTACAATTATGTTTTTATATAATTATCATTTTTATAATTTTTAATATTTTAATTTTACATAATTTAATATACTCATATTTACGTATTATACTAATATTTTATTATTATAAACAATGTACAGGAATTTTTAATAAATTTTATTAATAATTGAAAATATGGTGTGATATTTTTGAGTATATATTAATGATTGTAAGATTAGTTTAAATAAAAAAGGTAACGTATTTCAATTAGAAAGAAAATATTAATGATTTGAAAATATGGTACGATTGATGTTTTTATAAAAGGTAATATCTTGAATTAAAAGTAAATGTGAAAACGACAATAATTAATTATCATTAATTATATTATGTCATTATTTATTTTAATAATCAGGATAACCAAACTGAAAACCAAACCGATCAAACTTTCAATCTTTCGGTTTTAATATAATAACTAGGTTAAAACCCGTGCAATGCACGGATTTCTTTTAATATTATATGATATGTTTTATTAATTCGATTTACGTTTTTTAAAATATGAATTTTGGAGGTTTAAATTTTTAATAATTATATAAATGTTATCCGTTATATTTCTATGAAAAGAGGGATTTTAGTTAGAAAATATTGAAAAGATAATACATCTTAGTTCAAAAAGGTAATCGGTTAATTATAAGTACTTATAAAATTATAATTTAATTTTATTAAATAGAATGCCGTGATTTAACTGAAAAAAGTGAGGTGTTAGTTAGAGAAAATTAAAAAGGAAACATGTTTTACGTGGAAAAGGTAATTGATTAGTTTATAGTAATTATAATTCAATTATGTTATTTTACTAAATAAAACTGCTCGTAAATTTTAAGAAAAGGAAAAATTAGTGTTGCCCGTGATATTTTAATGAAAAGAGATATTTTAGTTAGAAAATATAGAAAAGATGATACATTTTAGCTGAAACTTAATCTGTTAATTATTAACATTATAATATTGTTATTTTATTTTATTAAATAGAACCGCCCGTGATATAATTGCAAAAAGATAGATTTTATTTAGAGAAAATAGAAAATGTAATGTGAAAATTAAAAAGATGACATGTTTTAGGTGAAAAAGGTAATTGATTAGTTTATAATAATTATAATTTAATTTATGTTATTTCACTAAATTAAATTGTTCGTAATGTCTTTAGATAGTGAGAAATTAATGTTACCTGTGATATTTCTAAAAAAAGGAATTTGAATTATAAAATATGGAAAATATGATACGTTTTAGCTGAAAAAAGTATTCAAAAAGGTAATCGTTTAATTATAAGTACTTAAAAAATTATAATTTAATTTTATAAATAGAATGCCGTGATTTAACTGAAAAAAGTGAGGTGTTAGTTAGAAAAAATTAAAAAGGAAACATGTTTTAGGTGGAAAAGATAATTGATTAGTTTATAGTAATTATAATTTAATTTATGTTATTTCACTAAATTAAATTGTTCGTAGTGTCTTTAAATAGTTAGAAATTAATGTTACCCGTGATATTTCTAGAAAAAAGGAATTTGAATTATAAAATATGGAAAAGATGATACGTTTTAGTTGAAAAAGGTAATTGATAATTATTAGTATTATAATATTATTATTTATTAAATAGAACCACCCGTGATATATTTGTAAAAAAGATATTTTAGTTAAAGAGATATTTTAGCTATAGAATAGAGAAAAAGTAACATGTTTTGGTTGAAAAAGGTAATTGATTAGTTAATAGTAATTATAATATAAATTATGTTATTTTATTAAACAAAATTGCTTGTAATATTTATAAGAAAGGAGAAATTTTAGTTAGATACAATATAAAAGATATTGTGTTTGTTAGTGAAAAATAGAAAAGGTAATATGTTTAATCTGAAAAAGGAAATTATGTTGTAAAAAGAGATATTTTAGTTAAAGAGATATTTTAGCTATAAAATAGAGAAAAAGTAACATGTTTTGGCTTAAAAAGGTAATTGATTAATTAATAGTAATTATAATATAAATTATGTTATTTTATTAAACAAAATTGCTTGTAATGTTTATAAGAAAGGAGAAATTTTAGTTAGATACAATATAAAAGATATTGTGTTTGTTAGTTTAAAAATAGAAAAGGTAATATGTTTAATCTGAAAAAGAAAATTATGTAATTAGTTAGTAGTTAAGTAAGGGTATTAAATATTAATTGGATGCAAGGGTAATTAGGTAAATTCAATAGGTACCAACCAACCAAACTTTTAATGTTTCGGCTTTAATATAATAGAACTAGCGTAAAAGCCCGTGCAAGACACGGATACTGAAATAATTTCTCGTCAAAAACTGTTTTTGTATTCAAATAATTTTATAATTAAAAATATGATAAACGATATACTTTTCAATTTATCTATTATATTTATAGTTATTTTTGTAATTTTGCATGTCAATTTTTTATATTATATTTTGAATTATTTTTTAACTCAATTTTAAAATTTTCTAAATATTTCAATCGATGTTAAATATGATAACACGACCTTAATCACCTGAGTGCATGTATATAATTTAAAATAATATTTTTTTAATTTTATAGTATACTGATCTAAGTATATGTTATAACTTAATTAACCATTATATATTATTGATCAATTTATCATATTATATAAAAAAAACTATATGTAACATACTTTATAATCGAGTTATAGTCTAATTGATCATTATAAACAATTATTGTAGTTTTGTAATATCTATGATTTAAAATTTTATATCTTTTTTGTTTACATAAATATTGCAGAATTTATTGTTCACCAAAACATATTTTGCTTGCAAATCATATATGACTTTTACGATTTTGAATGAAATAATAATATTTATTGAACATTGTTTGCAAATATATATGCTTTGCAATTTTTTGAATGCATATATATGATATTCACTCAAATGTTGGTTTGCATAGAATTTAACTCTATTATTTTGAATAGTTAATTTAATTTTAATTTAGTAAACATGCATAATTTAAAATTTATATTATAAATTCTTAAATTAAATATATTGTTGACGTAGAGTAATTTAAAAATATTCAAGTCTCTTTGCCATTTTTTGATTCATCTTACTTGGATAATATACATTATCATTAAATCTAATGATTCTTAACTTAAAAAGGAAATTGATTAATAAATGAGAAATTTTAGTTAGATAAAATATAAAAGATATTGTATTTTACTTGGAAAAGGAAATTATTTAGTTCTTGAAAATAGAAAAGATAATATGCGTATTGTATTTTACTTGGAAAAGGAAATTATTTAGTTCTTGAAAATAGAAAAGATAATATGCGTGAAAAAGAAAATTGATTAGTTAATAGATCTGTAATTGAGTAAGGGTAATTAGGTAAATTCAATAGGTACCAACCAACCAACCAACCAACCAAACTTTTAATGTTTCGGCTTTAATATAATAGAATAGATAGATATGATATTAGTATAGATAGATATCAATCTTATATTGGGACAAAAAATTTACATTAAAAATATTAATTTATTGTGGTATCGAGTATTAGAGTTAAGTTCTATGGAGACCAACATTTTTAGTGAAGACCGGAGACCAATATCAATCAAAACATTGAAAAAACTTATTCATTGAAAACCATGTTATATGAAAATCACTATAGCATTTATTTCATTGAAAATCTTGAAGATCATATATGTTTTACATACAAATTTCACTAAAAATCTTGAAAATCATGTATATTCTGTAAACAAAATATTGCAGAACGTATTGTTCTCCAAAACATGTTGTGCTTGCACATCATATATGATTTTTAACATTTTAAATGAAATGATAATGTTAATTGAACATTTTTTACAAATATATATATTTTGCAATATTTTGAGCACGATCTCAAATGTTGATTTCCATGTAACTTAACTCTCGAGTTGGTGCAGTGGGTTGAACCCTTGTCTCCTTTGTAGGAGGTCAAGGGTTCGACCCCTGGGTGTGTGTGAGTTTAGTTTGTATTAGTTTCCTTTCTTTGTATTTGTATTTGTATTTGTATTTGGCCGGGGGTCCTTCGGAAACAGCCTCCCTATTGTATAGGGGCATGGTCTGCGTACAGCTACCCTCCTCAGACACCACTTTGAGTGGTATTATAACTGAGTAAGCTAAGTTTTTAACTCTCGAGTATTAATTTAAGGTTTTTGGAGTTTAAGTTGTTTGACACTGAATCAGTGAGACATGGGCCAAAAATTGGGCCATAAAGTAATTGTAACCCGGTTGGGTGGGTTATACTTATACATACACGCACCGCTTTCCAAATGCGATTCATTAAACCCTAATTTCCCACATACAAAAACCGGATAAATCGATCTATTCATCTTCGACACCACCGTTAAGAAATTGAATTCAACGATGCCGACTGACTTCGAACTACCACCGGTCGAGCACATATCCCCACAGCGTAGAATCGATGACCGCTGGTATGTGCTTTCTCACATGTTTTTGTTAGAAAATAATATAAAGATCCAGCCTGAGTTAGTTTTATATATATGCACATTGTTTAATTTCTGATTTGTATTATATTTCTTTTATTGTTGTTGCAGTGATAGGGGATATGTCTATGTCCCGCACGAGGACCCGGTGAAAGAGGAAGCGCAGTTTTATCAAGACTTTATCAAAGCTCTACAGCTTCAATTTGGGGAAAATAGTAAAGTGCTCCGTGAATTCAATATGTTGTATAAACAGTGCAAGGAACATAGGTAACTAAATTTATTCCACTGTTTTCTAACAATATTTGGGTAGGATACTGTGATAAGACATTCTATGGCGTTGCACGTATATTTTTTCCTAATACACACACGATTAGGTGCCGCGGTTTTGCGTGTTATAGAAAACCATTTTAGATTAGGTTATAAAAAGGTTCTAGGTAGTATATTTCAAAAAGGGAAGGACGGGAGTCACGGGACTGATTTTACCTATGTAAATAAAGTGATTGTATCATATTGTAAATAGCCTGTATGTAACTAAATACACTATTAATGTTGGATTTTTCCAATTTGTGTCCATTTCACAAAAGTTGTTAGTTAATTAAAAATTTATTAATCAGGCAGTTCTATTGTTTCTCATGTACACTGCAGGATCACAATAAAGGGATTCGAATGTAGGGTTCGGTGTTTGTTTAAGGATCATGGTGGATTCTATCTGAAGTTCGCCAATACAGTATTGCCATATTTGTATCCACTTGCTACTGAGGAAGAAGCTGACAGAGCAAATCAGTTTCTTCAAAGTGTCAAGGTACAGTTATAATTAGCTATATGTTGGAATGTTTTGTTTCTAATCTGTTTATATTATTCTGCAGGCGGCCTTTCCAGGAAACAAAAGACGTTGCTACGAAATTGAAATTCTTATCTTGAAGTTTCAAGCTGGGAAATTGACTCTTACAGAGATGACTGTAAAGGTATTGCCCTCTTTTTGTTCATTATTTTTTGGTCTTGAGAATGGTAGTATGCTGATTTTCTTAGTGAGCTGTGCATTTATGACTATATTATTGCAGATGCTACAACTTTTGGAGAAAAGAGTTGAGTTAGTTGAGGCTTACTTCCAATTTGTTCCCCAGGCTCAGAATAGCAGAAACGCAGCCTGGTTCTTTGCATACCCTGTCATAGCTGGCGTTCTTGTGGTATTAGCAGTAGGACTTTCTAAGATGAAGAAATGATTCAGTAGTGAATACCTCTAGTAAGTTAATGTGCAGTTTGTATGAATTAAAGGTGTCGTTATCTGAGCATGAAATCCGGTCGTTCAAAATTTGTGTTGAATTTTGAGATGTGCATGTGAGATGCTGCTACATATCGATTTCCTATCCCTTGATTAATGTACGAGTATGTGAGTCATTTCTCATATCTCCATTCCTACATAATTAAAACAAATTATATATATCATGGATAAATGTTGTGAAATGTTATCAGATGCACAGACTATCTTGTTTTATTGTTATGTTTGCCTACTGTCCATAATTGGAGGAACTATGATACTTGTTTGTCAACTAGGCCTTTTTCCTACTCCAAATTTATTGGTCTGAAATCATTTGTTCTCGAATTGTGGATAGTTTTTATTGTCTACTCTACAATGTGTACTTGTGGAATTGTGGATCATTTTTATTTTAGACTCTACAAGTTGGACATTTGTTTCTTTCTCTAAGTAGGAAGCTCGCTCTCTAGAAAATTGTATAACCTGGGAATTAACATCCTAGGAAGTGGAAATTACCCGGGCTTAGGTGAATAGCTTTCATATTTGATGGGAATTTAAAATTTTATGGCTCCTTATCAGTGTTAAACGACTTCATGTCATTTCTTGGGTATTCTAAATGTCAACCATGCCAATTCTAATACAGCAACACCATGGTAGGCCGGTAGGACCCACCGAGAAATAAAGTGATGAATAACTTGTAAATTAGCAACAAAAAAAGTGACGTGATTTGACTCTCTTATTGATTTTAACTAGAGATATTGACTTGTATCTATCTGTCAATCTGTCCAATGTACAGAAGACTGCAAGGGCAGTTGATTTTGTTGTAATAGAAATTATGGGCTGAGAACAGAGATTAGAGAGCTAGCAACTGCCCTTCCAACATCCCATCTCTCTATTGCCTCGTTCTCACTGAACAAACCCTATCCCCACAAATATTTATTGTTTGGTCTTGGGAATGTTGGTATGCTGATTTTCTTACTGGGCCGTGATTTTAAGTTAGTCAATGCTTACATCCAATTTGTTCCCCCGGCACAAATATAGGTCAATGCTTGCTTCCTATGAAGTGGAAGGTAACCGGGCTTAGGTGAATATACGTAACAAGAATTCAAATTTTCATTGCTCCTTGTTAGTGTCAAACAACTCAATGTCATTTCTTGGGTTTTTTAAATGACGACCATGCCAATTCTAATTGAGCAACACCATGGTAGGCTGGTACATTAGCACCCACCAAGAAATAAAATGATGATTAACTTGTAAATTGGCAAAAAAAATTTACATGATTTGATTCTGTTAATCCTAATTAGAGATATTGCCATGTTGATTGTACATATTTATGTTGCTTATCTTATTTTTATTATTAATATGGATTTAATGGTATTTTGACCACAAACTTGCTTCCTAGCTTGCTGCTTATTTATTTGAAAGCATGAAGATAAAATGAATGAGCTAGAGGCCTAGTAAATGACTATATATGCTCGAAAAGATGAAACATAACCAAATGAACAAAGGCTTACAGTTTAGTATTTCATATCTTAACCCCAGGGCCGGAATTCATAATGCTGCCATGTTCAAACCCCATGGTTGGGAAGTAGAAACTCATATGTACATAGCATCAATAAATAAATTCGTATTCATATTCAGACTCATATGCTCTTTTATTATTATTATCAAGTATCAAAGGTTCCTAAGATAGTTATCTGAATGTTTTTGTGCCAATCCTGACAATTATTAATTCATGTTCATGGGCGCATGTACTCTTAGTTTCAGTTTGAAGCATTTTCATGTTCAATCATCCATTATGAATTGATTTCTTTTATTTCTTTATAAATCTGAAGTTGACTTGGCCATTTATACTTTTTTATCAATAATGACAAGGCACCTTTTATATAATATGTTTAAAAATACCAAATTCATTATATCTTATATAAAGATATATAATTATTACTTTTAGTAATTACTATATTATTAATCTACTAATCAAGCATAACATTACAAGTCATTGTTTCCAATTTTGTTGTAGGCAAACCATCCGGACATACTTGTGACTGTGAGATCTCTCCGGACATACTTGTGCAGGTTGATGCTCAGGTGGATGGTCTCCGGCTGCTCTGGTGGATGGTCAGGTTCCTGCTCAGGCTCCTGAGGTGATCGATGAGGATCTCATGTTGGGGGAGCATGGTGGAGATTTTGAGTCTGACGAGGATGAGGGCGGCGATGAGGTTAGGGGGAGCCGGAGGTGCAGGAGGGTGGAGATTTTGAGTCTGACGAGGATGAGGGCGGTGATAAGGTTCGGGAAAACCGGAGGTGCAGGAGTGTGGCGTTGTGGTTCCGGTTGAACAGAATCTTGGGCTGCTTCCGGCCTGGGAGCCACTGATTATCTGAGTGATTTTTTTTATAGTTGTGATTGGTATTGGTTGTTTGATGATGGAGGTATTTGGGAGGAGGTGAGTACCATATATGTTGATAGAGTACAATCTTAGATATTATTGAACTGGCTTAAGTGATATGCATCATATATATAGTTTTGCGTCACTAAGTCACATTTTTTGGTTCTCTACGGCGTATGTGATTAGCCTCCAATGTGAAAAAAGTAATAATTGACTTACTGAGTTTGACAAAATGAAATGTAAATGCTAGTGCCGGCATATTCTTTGAGTAATCCCTTTTTACAATGAAGATTTCCTTCCTCTATCATTGAGAAAGGGATTACTCAGAGAATATGCCGGCACTAGCATTTACATTTCATTTTGTCAAACTCAGTAAGTCAATTACTACTTTTTTCACGTTGGAGGCTAATCACATACGCCGTAGAGAACCAAAAAATGTGACTTAGTGACGCAAAACTATATATATGATGCATATCACTTAAGCTAGTTCAATAATATCTAATATTGTACTCTATCAACATATATGATACTTACCTCCTCACGAGTACCTCCATCCCCAAACAACCAATACCAACCACAATTATAAAAAAAAATCACTTAGATAATCAGTGGCTCCCTAGCCGGAGGCAGCCCAAGATTCTGCTCAACCGGAGCCACAACGCCACCCTCCTGCACCTCCGATTTCCCCGAACCTTATCACCGTCCTCATCCTCGTCAGAATCAAAATCTCCACCCTCCTGCACCTTCGGCTCCCCCTGAACCTCATCGCCGCCCTCATTCTCGTCAGACTCAAAATCTCCACAATGCTCCCCCAACATGAAATCGATCACCTCAGGAGCCTGAGCAGCAACCTGCACCTCCTGAGACTCCAACCCATCATCATCTAGCTGCAAGTCCTACTCCTGTTTCAACAAAAGGGTAAGAAACCTAATCTTATCATATACAAACTAGATATATAATTCACCTTGAACAAATCATAGTTAGCAAAAAGAAATGCTAAAACATCTTAAGGACACAAGTTTAACAAATTTGCAACAAGAACAACATTAATGAGTACGGATCTAAGTATGCAAATTTAAATGAACAAAAACTTATTAAAACATGCATAAAAATATATATGAAATATATACACAAATGTATCAAAAACGAATGAGATTCGTTCAAGGCAGTCGCATGTAAGGGGTTCTAGTTCATCGGTGAACTAGGGGCTGTGTTTATTTAGCTATACATTACACACCTCTTTACCATCATGGAAATTAAATATTTTAGGACGATGTTTTTACTAATCTTGCTAACACTCCTAGATGTACTTTGGGGACATAGTCCTTTTAGGAAATAGCGTACGGCTGCTTATCTAGTATCAAATCAATGGCTAGGGAAATACTTTGTTTTCAAAAAAAAAAAGCTCAGCCCCTTCCTACGGGTTTCCCCACCAACAATGCCCCCTCTCTTTCTACGAATAGTAATCACTTTACCAACGAAGCCAAACACAATGCGCAAAAGAACGGTACTCTTATTATTTTCCCTAAGCTCAACCACCCCCAGTTGTCCCACCCTCCTAACATTCTCAATCATAACCAAGTGCTCAGGAGAAAATGCCTTTGACAAGCACTACTCCTGATGTCAATCATAACCAACATCAACCTGCACGGCACTAACCTTTCGCCCGTAAGAGTTACCCCCACCTTGCCTCGGTTGACCCTGACCCCTTTCTCTGTACTTTGCGCCCATATTATGTGAGCCGTTTGTGGGACCATCAAAATTGTTGAATTTGTCATGATTGTGTGGTCCAACAGGTTGGTACTCATAAAGTGAATTCTGTGGCTGCCTTTCTCTGTTTCCAGGTACACTGTGATGCCTGTTATCTTGCCCACCGTGATTCTTGCCTTTCTCTGTGGTTGCCATGCTTGTGATACCCTAAAGAACTACGTTGTCCAAAGCGAGCATCTCCACTTTCAGTAGGGCCCAGTTCATCCATGCTGCCAAGGCCATGCCTTTGATGGGGTTGAGGACGCTCTTTAGCTAAGGCAACCTTCTTTTCTCTCCTTCCTTCTGGATATACAACATTCGTAGATTCTCTAACACTCTTATTTTTGGACAGGGAATGATCAGGATGAAGCTTTATCCAGTACTACAGAAGCATCTCCAGTGAAGGGGGGAGAATCTTTTCTACCCCGGCCAGCTTCTTCAGAAACATGTTGACCTCCGCTAGACCTCCTTACAGTCTGAGCATTAGTAGAATATGCCTGGGATTTTGGTTGCCAAAGAGATGATGTCCGTTCCCCATTGCCACGGTATTCTTCTGTGGCTGCACTTCTCTCTTGTTGATTATTCTCAAGGGCTGCAGATTGAATTGGCTTTTTATACATCTCCCCACCATTATTTCTTTTCTGATCAACATCATGCTTATTTCCCATGTTTCTGTGACCTTTGTAAGGCTGTCTCTTGCCTTTGCCTTTTACTACGCCTTGATCTTTCATCCCAAAACTTGAATTGACAGCTGCAGTAGGTTCCTCTGGCATGTTCCAACCATCAGAAGGGTCCCAAGCATCAGACACAATAGGTTCAGGTATCAAGGACTCCTCTTGGTCCATATACTTGTGAATATTCTTGCTTGAATTTGAAGATGAACCCATGTAAGGATGTGTTGATTCTGTTGAACCACGATGCTTCCATTTTCCATGCGCTTTTGCATGTTTACTTTGCCTACTGTCTCCAATATTGGACTCTACTGCAGTCTGCACATACCACATTTTCTAGTTCGGTTGGACGACTTCTCTCCTGGAAACTAGATTCTTTTCTGCCAGCACCAGCAATCTCATTCAGTGTAGTCTGACTAGTGGAAGATGATACTGAATACTGGATGGTTCCCTGCTGGGCTAGCTCTTTCGCTACTTGCTTTGGAACATCTCTCCATTTCTGCCCTTTTGCTTTTTACACAATTATGACCTAAATCATCATTCTTTGTAGTCACTGCAACAGAGTCCGGTGCTAATTTCCTGCCGGCTTCATCTGCACCCTCAAGTCTTTGGTGGGAACGCACTGGAGCCCAGACAGTAGCATCATTTCCATGAGATCTATCAGCCACCTTATTAACATGAGATTCATCACTAAGGAGTCCTGCTTTGGAAGTTGTTCTACGTCCTCCTTCACCGCCTGAACGGAACTAGTATCCACCTCGCTTTGAGAGGCTTTCATCTTTCCACTTTCAAGCAAAGCTTTATCAGAATTAGATTGTTTGGAAACCTGTAATTGCAAATTCAAACCTGGTAGAGGATTCTCATACTTGTTCTTAGTCTTACCCGACTTGGTACCTCTCTTCTTCTGGGGTGCTGAGACCTCATGTACAGTATTAGAATGTTCAGGTAAAGTTGATTGGCGACTTGAAACGATTCTTTCAGGAACAGTCTTAGGAAATGAAGTACCCTCAACTGCTACACTTTCGTGGATATTTGTTATTCAATTGTGCCAAACGAAATCAAACTCTCCGGATATTGTTTCTCCATTTGAATATTTTGCATCTTTTTGAAGCTTGTCTGCTCATGTTTAGAGGAGCTAGTGAACTACTATCATCAACCCAGGGAACAACTTTGACATCAACATCAGCCACACCAACAGAATCTAGTTTCAAGGGTGAAGTCTGGGGAGCAGTAGTCTGTTCTGCAGTCTCCGATCTGTCCATTTGCGAATTTTTGGATAGAACAGCAGTTTCTGGACCCTTAATAATAATTGTTTCACCTACACCTACACTTACACTTGTTTTACAATTAAGAATTGGCATGTGAAGTAGCTACCATATTGAACAAGCTCCTTTGTTTAAAGTATCAAACACCTTGGTTACATTTTTTATCTCCGTCTAACTGATTTATGGTTGTTGAAATAGTGTTTTTCAAGGTCTCATACTTGTGCTTGCTTCTAATTTGCAGCTTCATTAGATGGAGATGGAAGTAAATTGCATTCTCCAGCATAATTTTTGCATCCGGCCTGTCATCAGAAATATAATGACAAGTGGTAGCTTAAACTTTGGCAGGACGATTTTGCATAGCTCTGAAAATCTAAAGCAAAACCTTGATTCATGATAAATGGTGAAAATATAATTAATGTTAATGATATTAAAATTTTTTACATTATTTTTTGAAATTTCACGAACAAAGTAGAAAAGGCCAACAAATTCAAAATTCCATTGATTTGTATTTCACTTTGAAATTGGAAAAAAAGGGATGGGCCATAATATTTAAAGATAGCTCACAGTTTGCGCCACTGTGGTCGTTGGGGGTGGGCTATTTAACCCTAACTATTTAAATTGACAGATGCATGCATACACTTCAGACTTCAGAGTTCAGACTTCAGAACATCACACCGTTTAGAATGGAGAATCAAACGATGGCGCCTAGCATGTTGCCACCTAGACCATTGGAGATTTTAAGTTTATTTCGCTAAAGAGCCGAGTTGATTCCTGTTTAGATAGAAAACCCAAAGACCCATATCAAGAAAACTAAGAGACCCATATCTAGACCATTGATTATTATAAAATATTAATTAGAAAATTATGAAAAATAAAGTGGCAATTTTGTGATTATTTTGAAGATACATGGGCACAAATACAACACTTTCAATCTTATTTATATTTCGATTCTGTTAATTTTGGAAATAGTAACAATCAGTTGATCTTGACTGATACCAATCATAATCATTTTGAAAATGGAAAGAATTAACAGACAATCTTTCATTTTAATAACATGATTGTGATTTGTTATTACATATCATTACATCCGTTGAAAAGAAAAGCAAATCAAGAACACCGGAAAAAAACAACACTATCAGTAGGACAAGACAGTAGATGACGTTTTTTTATATTTGTACGATTCTTAACCGTTGAAATCTTGTGATTATATAGTGTTCTTTGTGTATTCTTATATGGGTCCCGGTCCCTGACAATCGTTTGTCAGGGACCGGTTATTTAACAATCACTTTCTAAGTCGTTGGATCGTTCAATCACTTTCTAAGCCGTTGGATCGTTCAATCACTTTCTTATCTTGTGATTATATAGTGTTCTTTGTGTATTCTTATATTCCAACGGCTTAGAAAGTGATTGAACGATCCAAGGGCTGAGATTAAAAAAAAATATATTTTACGTAAAATTTCTGCGGAAAGGGAATTTTTTCTGTAATCCAGGGGGGCCGTTGGATCGTTGATCCAACGGTTTAGAAAGTGATTGTTAAATAACCGGTCCCTGACAATCGATTGTCAGGGACCAGCTGCCTTCTTATATATATATATAGGCTAACGTTCAAATATAAACCAACCTTAAAATAGAAACTAGAAACCTACACTAAATAAATTATATTTCATTTATTTTAAAGGCCCCGATAGGGGTACCTTCACAAAAAACTTATAAAATTATTGGCTCTATTCAACAAGAATATAAAAAAAATAAAAAAAGTTACTGTTCACGTGCCACGTCATCACGTGAACAGTAACTTTTTTAATTTTTTTTTTTTAATTTTGTTGTTGAACAGAGTCAATAATTTTAAACGTTTTTTGTATTGGGGTACCCCTAATTTGGTCATTAGATTAGCTTGAAATATTTAATTTAGATTTAGTTTATAGTTTCTATTCTAAGTCGGTTTCTATTAGAATAAGACCCTATATATATATAGAGTCCTACTCCACTACAAACTAAAATTAACTACAAACTAAAAACTAATCCAACATTTCATGCTAATCTAATGATCAAATTAGGTGTACCCCAATACAAAAATTGCTTAAAATAATTGGCTCTATCCAAAAAAAAAAAAAATCACTGTTCACGTGATGACGTGGCAGTGGATTTCACTGGTTAACGGTGCTTCGCACCTTCTTGTACGGCGCTTCGCGCCTTTATCATTCTAAAGTTGTAAGGAATGACAATCAATGGTAAAGGCAATAGACGATTGACGGGTGTGTCGAGGGCCTTCGGCCCTCATTACTACATAACTCATCCGTTTACTGTCTTAAATGCTTCGCATTTCCACGGCAAGATTTTTATTTTTATTTTTTTGTTGGATAGAGCCAATTATTTTAAGCATCTTTCGTGAAGGTACCCTTGACGGGAACCTTAGAATAGATGAAATATAATTAATTTAGTGTTAGTTTGTAGTTTGTATTTAAGGATTGATTTGTATTTGAGCAAAAACCTATATATATATAGGGTCCTACTCCACTACAAACTAAAATTAACTACAAACTAAAAACTAAACACTAATCCAACATTTCATGCTAATCTAATGATCAAACTAGGTGTACCACAATACAAAAAATGCTTAAAATACTTGGCTCAATCCTAATCCAACAAAAAAAAAATCACTGTTCACGTGATGACGTGGTAGTGGATTTCACTGGTTAAAGGTGCTTCGCACCTTCTTGTACGGCGCTTCGCGCCTTTATCATTCTAAAGTTGTAAGGAATGGCAATCAATGGTAAAGGCAATAGACGATTGACGGGTGTGTCGAGGGCCTTCGGCCCTCATGACTACCTTACTCATCCGTTTACTGTCTTAAATGCTTCGCATTTCCCCAGCAAGATTTTTTTTTTTGTTGGATAGAACCAATTATTTTAAGCATCTTTCGTGAAGGTACCCTTGGCGGGAAACTTAGAATAGATGAAATATAATTAATTTAGTGTTAGTTTGTAGTTTGTATTTAAGGATTGGTTTGTATTTGAGCAAAAGCCTATATATATATATATATGATTATGATTAACTGATCTAGGGTTTTTTGTTGTGATTTTAGGGTTTATTGTTCAGTTCTTGTAAATATATGGTGAGTGTTCTTGATGATAAGGATTCTACTGAGTGTTTTATTGATGATAGGGATTCTTTGTAATAAAGATTCGTGTTGGTAACAAATGAATTCTTTCTTATGATCTTTTGTATTCTAATACTTGTATTGTTTAACTTTGGTGAATGAACTGGATATGGATGAGGATCTTGGTGATGAACTGAAGGAAGTCCTTAATCAAATCAATGACTGTAGCCCGATGGCGGAAGAACTAGAAAGTGCAGACTATCTTGTTTTGTTGGTGACACCGGAAATTAAATGCAATGTGGAGTATCACAGTGTTCCATCACTTGTGGATGCTATTTTTGGATGTTATTATTATCACATTTTCCAGGGTCTGGATACCCTATTATGGATACCCTATCTGGCTTCTCTTTTCAAGCTGTCAATTCATTGGCATCCGGTTAGTTCACTGCTTGCTATTATGTATGTGTTGCTAATTGGTCAATGAAACGATACTTTGTGTTACTGAAAACTGAAAACCAGAGTACTTGTGTCTTTGCCCAGCTTTATGCTTTTGATCCATTTCAATTTTGTAGGCATACTCTGACTTAGTTTATTGTCAATTTTTGAATTTTTCTAATATTCAGCAATTGGAGATAGTATCCCCTCTGGGCACGGTGACCTCATTCTATAGACCTTGCAAGACCTCATTCTATTCACTACACAAACACAATGAATTAGCAAAAAAAAACCACGAAATCACAATGCAACTCAGACTTATTGTACTACACAAACACAATGAATTAGCAAAAAAAACCACGAAATCACGATGCAACTCAGACTTATATACAATAACTAAGGAACGGGAAACCAAATAGTACCAGCATCTCACAAATTCATACACCAACCATGGAAAGGAACTAAATATTCATGCTTCAGCTAATGACGCCTTTGATTCATACAAACTGGGTGCATTAACTTCCTAAAGAGTATTTCAGCATAGAAAAATCATTTCATCATCTTCGAAAGTCCAAATGCAGATGCCACAAGTAAGCCAGCTATGACTGGATATGATAGGAATTTGCCTGTGCTTATGAAATTTTGTGCCTGAGGAACAAACTTGATGTAAGCCTTGATCAAGTCATCTCTGTTTCCCAACAGTTCTAGCACCTGCAATGAATTGAATTCACAACCGGCTAATCAGCATACCAACAATTTCCAAGACTAAAATATAATGCAAATGAACAAAAAGAAGGCTATACCTCTACAGTCATCTGTTTAAGAGTCACATCTCCTCCTTGATACCGCATGACAGACACACAGACTCCGGCACAAAGATTTCGGTTGTTGGGAAAGGCCAACTGAAAATATCATCAACAAATTAGAAATTTAAAGGACCAAAGTAAAGCAAATTGATACTGTACCTCGACACTGTGGATAAACTGATTTGCTCTATTAACTTCATCCTCTGTAGCGAGTGGATATAGATATGGCAATAAGGCATTGCAGAACTGATTAAGGAGTCTCGGTTGACTCTTAAGCAGCCACCGCATCTTAAATTCAAATTCATATATTGTGATTCTGCAAAACAATAGAAATGCCTGATTTATTAATTTGTAGTAACAAATAGGACTCTACTTTGTGGAATGGACTATTCCTTTCTCTACAGATCTTCACTAATTGAAAAATCTCAACATTTAATAATGAATCGCAGTGACAGTCCCTGCTTTCAAACAGTTGCTTGTTTTATTTTCAATATGGTACATTCAGCCTGTGAACATATTGCTTCAGAATACGTGGGAAGTTATCAGTACCAGAAACCCTTTATTGTGGAATATTACCTTAACTTTTTTCATAGCCACATCTAATATTGTGTTTTCTAACACAAAAAAACCATAAAACTGCAGCAGAAAACTTTAAAGCACAAAGAGCAATTAAAGTTTGAAGTTGAGAACCATGGCTCGCCAGTTTATTGATTTTAAACTTGGGAATGGTCATGAAGTCTCCCTTTGGTTTGATCCCTGGTGGCACAACACTTGCCTTGCCACTCATAACTCGGACACGACCATATCTCAAACAGGCCTCTCTCCTCGTGCCACTGTTAACAGCTTGATATGTAGTGGTTCCTGGCAACTTCCGAGACCCAACCCTCGACACCACGACATCAATCGTAATCTCACGCAATGGCTTTCTTTGTTTGACTTCCCTAATTTCGATCTCAACAAGGCAGACTCCATCACTTGGGAGGGCATCTCTCTTCACAAACTCAGAACGCGCCACATATGGGATGCCATTCGTTACAAGCTTCCAACAGTCCCTTGGCACGACCTTATTTGGCACAGACTTCATATTGCTAGGTACGCTCATCACACATGGCTTCTTTGTCTCAACAGACTCCCAACAGCAAGCAGGCTGGCCTCGTTTGGAATTTTTATCTCTCAATTTTGCTCTTTGTGTGTGGGAGGACATGAAACCAGCTCTCATCTCTTCGCCTCCTGCACTTACCTACATCATAACTCGTATAGCAGACATGCTACATGTTTCTGCTGCTAACACTTGGGAAGGATCGTTGATTGCTTGGGGTTCGATCACGCAACCTGCCCGTAAGTGCCTTGCTCTTCTCACTGCCCAAGTTTTTGCCTATCATGTTTGAAAATTATATATGATTATATTATGGGAATACTTGACACAAGTCATGTATACGGGTGGAATGCTGAAACATGAATACCAATTGAGCTATACAATGTCTTGTGCAAAGACATTAAGCAGTGGAAGGAAGTTAAGATTACGTACGTGTCTTCCTTGCAATCTCGATACTACCATTTTCTGAAAGCCTTGAGCTGTTTACTCTGTGGCCCATATTCAAGCTTGACAGAGCTAACAAAGTCTTTATAAAAGTCGAAGGTTTCTTTCACAGGGTCTTCCGTTGGGAGATATTCATAAGTGCTAGTACTGTAACATCCAACGTAAAAAAAACCTAAAATTAAGCAGAGAAATCTATATAAACACTTGAATCCCTAAATCATACAAGGCAAAACATGAAATATGATAAAAATCAACATATCGATGTACATATATAACAGATGTGTAGTTAAATATATAGTAGAAATATTATTACCGGCAGGAATCGACTCGGCTCTTTAGCGAAATAAAATCAATCTCCAACGAACAAGGTGGCAACTGGCAACATCGGGGAAGACACCTCCGGTGGTGTCTGAAATTCCATCGCCATTTTTCTTCTCAATTCTAAATGGAGTACATATGAGGGCTGGCAATTTCGGGTTTCGGGTCGGGTTCGGGTCGGGTCAACAGTGGGTTTCGGGTACAGGTACTCAACCCGAACCCGACCCGAAAATAATTATATATATATATTAAAAATATATATATTTATATATATTAGATAAATAAATATATATATTAAAAATAATTATATACATTAAAAAATATATTTATATTAAAAATATATATAAAAAAATATATATATATATATTAAAAATAATTAGATATATTAAAAATAATTATATATATATGTATATTCGGGTCAGTTTCGGGTTACCCGAACCCGACCCGAACCCAACCCGATTTTTCCGGGTTAGTTTTGGGTCAACCCGAAACCGACCCGAACCCGAAAAATGCAAACTCGAACCCGACCCATGCGTGTTGGGTTCGTGTCGGGTTCGTGTGGTGGGTCCAAAATTGCCAGCCCTAGGTATGATATGAATGTATGATAAAAAAAGGGTTAATTATCAAATTCATCACTAAAGTTGTTCAATGATATCAAATTGGTCACTAATCTCCACGGGGTCTCAATCGACTCACTCAAGTGTGTTAATGATATCAACTTGGTCACTGACGTTAACTCCTTAAAATTGTTTAACGGAAAACGTTAAACAATTTGATAATTAACCCCGTGGAGATCAGTGACCAATATTTTGATATCGTTGAACGACTTTAGTGATTAGTTTGATAATTAACCCGATAAAAAAACCTTATTTATTGATAAGTGCATATTTTTGCATATTTTTATCACGCTTGAACTCGTATTTTAATAATTTATTTTGTTGCATTTCAGGAAATTCGTGAATAAATAAAGAAATGACAGAATAAAGAAATAAAGTGCAAGTAAGGGAAAAAGAGGAAGAAAAAGGACTTAAATGAAAAGAGGAAAAAAAATTAGGAGTTTGGTGGAAAGGGAATCTTTGAGGACACATGGAAGGTGGAGATCATCCCAACACACTAAATAATTAAGTGTATGACCAAGATCCACTCTACAAAGCTTAAAGGGGAAGGAAACAATTAGATGACTAGGATTTCTCTACCACATTATGAAGGTGTAGGGCCAAGATTAACCCAACACACCCCTAAACCCTAATTTCCCTCCTATAAATACCCCCTCATCCCCTTTGTATAAAACAACTTAGATTAGACCATCTCCAACCCATACACTAAAAATGCACTTTTACACCATTTTAGTGTAAAAGTGTCCTCCAACCCATACACTAAAAATCACACCATTTTGGTGTGACACTAAAAATTACACCAAATTTGGTAACACCAAAATTTGGTGTAACTTTTAGAGTTTTTCTAAATTCCAATCTTACCCTTTTATTCTCTCACAAAAACAATTTATTCCTTTTATACCCAAAATATTTTACATTGTTTTGATACCTTTTTTAATTTTGGATTATAATTTATTAATCTATACAATTCGAACACTTTTATTGTTTTCATTTAGTTCTTATTTTAATAAATAAGAATGAAATAATATATAACAAAATTAAAAATATTTATATTAATATCATTTGAATTGGAACTCAAGTAAACATAGATTGAATCATCTATTAATCGGGTAAATCACCACTAATATTACATGTAATTTAATATAAGTATATTGATATAAATATTAAAAAAGAGGAAGAATATGCTTTTAAAATGAGAATGATTCCCTTTGGTGTAAAGTT
The DNA here is from genome assembly GCA_037693485.1 of Kitagawia praeruptora. Classification (NCBI taxonomy): domain Eukaryota; kingdom Viridiplantae; phylum Streptophyta; class Magnoliopsida; order Apiales; family Apiaceae; genus Kitagawia; species Kitagawia praeruptora. The sequence goes on from CM075350.1 coordinate 131,668,996, forward strand.
TGGTGTAGATGGATTGGAGAAGATTTAAAATTTGGTGTGATTTTTACACCAATTTAATGTAAAAGTTACACCAAATTGGTGTAATGGGTTGGAGATGCTCTAAAACCTAGATTTTATGGTAGTTTTAGTGTAGCTTTATTTTTTAGTTTTAAATCTTGTAGACACTTTTTTTAATTAATGCAAATTTCCATTTCCTTAATTTCTTGTCTTGCTCTTTCGTTATTGTTGCCTTGTTTCGTTATTTTCGTAATTCCGTTTAGTGGATAAAGTAGCGAAATGCTAACCACTAGGGATTGAGAATAACGAAACTTTAATTTCGTGTTCGTAGTTTAATTTCGTAGTTTTACCCCTTTAAATTTCTATTTTATTGTGGGCATTTTAATTTTAAATCATCGTTTTAGTGTAGCATAATTTCAATTTCATAAGTTAATTTCTTTATTGTCGTTTTTAATTTTTATTTTCACAAAAATATACAAGATTACAGTTCGTATTTTCTGTTTCTTTGTTCACTGGTCTCCGTTTTGCTTATTTGATACTGCTATGTTTGCAAGTTTAGTGCTGTGTTCGAATTTGTTCTGTTTATGTTTGAGTTGCTGATCACTGTCTGAGTTCACTGGCTTTTGCTGAGATGCTTGGTCGTTCTTGTTAAGTTGTTGCCGATTTGCGAGTTGATTGCTGAATTGACTCATAGTATTTTTGCTGAGTTTTCATGCTGTTTGTTGCTCTTCGAGTCACTCCCGAGTCTGTAATTGTCGAATATGTTAATCTAATAATGCGTATTTAAATTCCCAGTTTGTGCTTTCTGTGGTCTTTTTGTTTTCCGAGTTCTCTATTTTTTATTGTCTTGGTTCTGCCTTTCCAAAGTTTCGAAATTATGATTTGTGGGTTAGTTAAATTTACAAATAAATCATGCCAAATTTTCGTTAAAATTTTCCGTAAATAATTTCTAAATTAAAGAAAATTCTTTAGGAATGAAATCTAGTTTTAAATCGAATTTAGAATTTTTAGATTAATTTAGCTTTTGGTTTTTTTATTAATTAGTTTAGAATTAGAGTAAATTTAATTTTCCTTTAAAAATAGATTAATCTTTTTTTGGTAATTAAATAGTATAAATCAAAAGTTCCTAAAATTCAAATTATTCTAGTTCGATTAAATTAAAAATTAAGGTTTGCGAAAATATTAGTATCTATGAATCGATATCTCAAATATTAAAACGATGAAATTATGCATTTGCAATTTAAACCTAGTAATTTTTAGCACATCACTTATGAATGCAAAGGTGGGTGGGTGAGTGTTTTTAATTAAAAAAATAAAACGGAAAAGATTGTATTTATTATCTACTGTCTACTGATCAACATTCAACAATCAACATATGCAGTGAATGTTTTATTAATACTCCCTCCGTCCCACAATACAAGTCTCTTTTGAGGAAATTTTTTTTCCCATAATACATGTCCATTTTCAATTTTCAATGTAAATTTGTGATAATTTTCCTAAACTACCCTTTTTGAAAATTGTATAGCAATTAATGAGGAATGACCAATAGTATAAAATAGCTAATGTTCTCAAAAGTCAATGCATTTATAATGGGTATAAGAGGAAATGTATCATCTAATTAATGTTTTCTTAAGATGCGTAATTTTTCCAAAAGAGACTTGTATTTTGGGACGGAGGGAGTACATTGTTATGTAGTAACTTTAGAAGTGCTAAATAATTATTATACACCAAATTCTAGCAAGCAGATACTGTATTTACAATTAACCGAGAGTTCATGCTTCAATCAATTTCAGCGGCACAAATATAATTAATGTTGCAGAGAGAAGACGGGAAGGTTTTGCATAGCTCTGAAAATCTAAAGCAAAACCTTGATTCATGATAAATGGTGAGAAAAAAATAATTAATGTTGCAGAGAGAAGATGGGAAGGTTTTGCATAATTAATGCTATTGATGTACATGAGATTATTTCATTTATTTTTCCTGAGATATTTCCATAAAATCAAGAAAAATCTTATGGGTAATTTAGTTTTCACAAAAATACTTCTGCGGGACCATTTATTTTATAAGATTTTATAAAAAAGTAAGGTAAATACCTAGGTAAGTTCTTGAGATAATCTCTGAAATATTATTCTCTTTTTGAAATTTCACGAATATAGTAGAAAAGGTCAACAAATTCAAAATTCCCTTGATTTGAAGAATGGGCCCTAATATTTAAAGATATGCTCACAGTTTGGGCCACTGTGGTCGTTCGGACCCTGCATTGGATCTTATTTGAGACCCGCGTCGGATCTTGGAGTCATATTATCTTCCCATCCCATAAGTATTAAGCCATATATAGATATTGCTACTGCGAGGATTGATGAGATAGCACGTACACTCTATAAACCAATATTTTGTTTACAAATATAACGATGTGGGATATTATGATTTATGAAGGACGTGGGATATGAATACAACATGGTACAAAAATATTAATTCGCAATTAGATCCCAAATACGGTGATGTTGTTTGCACTACAAGAAAACAGGTTTAAACCGACCGTCACATAACCGACCGTCACAAATCCAATGATTATAACCGACCGCTGTCGTAGGTAGTCGGTTTTATGATAAAACCGACCATCTAAAACCGACCGGTGCGGATTCGGGCCCATTTTGCTGACTCACATTTTCGGTTTCTGTGACATGTCATCTAAAACCGACCGATACCACTACGGTCGGTTACGTTTTGAGCAAACGAAGAAAATGTCGTCGTTTTGATGATGTGTTTTAGATGTCAAACCCGACCGATAATTGTCGGTCGGTTTTAGGTGGTCGGTTTTATAATTGATGGTCGGTTTTAGGTGGTCGGTTATGCAAATTTCTAAATTTCGAAAATACCGCCCAAATGAAAAATTCAATTTTTTGATCAAACTCATAACCGACCACATATCGGTCGGAAATAAGCCTTAATTTCACAAAAATTTTAAAAATGGAGCCCAAACTAAATTTTTTTTGAAAATGCAGCCCAAATGAAAAATTCAAATTTTTGATAAAACTCATAACCGACCACATATCGGTCGGAAATAAGCCTTCATTTCACAAAAATTTTAAAAATGGAGCCCAAACTAAAAAATTCAAATTTTTTGCCAAATTTCATTTAAACAAACCACTTCACCAAATTTCATCTCTATCCCTACATCCACTTCATCAAAATTCCTCTCCCTTTTAACTTTCATTTTCGAAATTTAGAGTAAAAAAACTCTTTCTCCAAATCATCCCCCTTATACATGGATCAATGGTTTTGGATTTCCAATTTTTTTATAGTTATCATTGTTAGCGTTGTGTTTTACTGCATGGAAATCCTACAATGGTATCCTAACTACTTGCATCAAATTATGATTTGGTTATATCTTTGGTGTATTTGGTTGATAATGAAAGTTTAAGAAGAAGAAGAGGTGAAGAAAATGAAGAAGAATAAGATCGTATTGTCTAGTGATGATGAAGACGATGATGGTTTTGACGAAATTGAATAATGTTTGTAAACTTAGTTTTGATGCTTTTCACGAAGTTGAGTATTAATGTTGTTTGTGAACATTAAATTCATAGCATTTATGTTTGTATGTTTAATTATGTTTTTATGAAGTTGAAAGGTGTGGTGAATCTGTAGTTTATTAATGTTGAATGGCTTTGTGGTGATTGCAATATTGAAATGTAATGAAATGGAATGACATAACCTGCAATTTTTTCTTTAAAACCCAGAAAACCGACCGAAATAATACATAACCGACCATTTTTTACCATTCCATTCCCAGAAAACCGACCGAAATAATACATAACCGACCGTTTTTTACCATTCCATTTCCAGAAAACCGACCGTCTACCTTTATAAATGGTCGGTTTTAAATAAATAAAAAAAATGAATAATGGCTAAAAAATTAAATAAAATAGAAAAAATATTCATAATTTATACATACCCACATAGTCATACAAAGTTATTTTTCTTACTGTTATTTAATTTTTTAATTAATTTTACAAATTAGTTAAAAATGGGGAAAATATCATAAAAATGAAACATTAGTGTAAAATATTTCCCCCCCCTGAAATTTTGGAAATAACATTATAAAGGATGGATATTGCCATCCGTACGGTTGGATCGTCGTGAAATATATTTTAAAAAATAGAAACAATAATATGGGACATAACACTAGTTACGAGTACTAGTCAATATATTAGTGATCTACTAAGACCTCCAACCAAATTAATTTTTATTTTTTGAAAATTTGTGAATATCATTAAATTAGATATATCTTGACATCCGTACGGTTGGATCGTCGAGAAATATATTTTAAAAAATAGAAACAATAATATGGGACATAGCACTAGTTAAGAGTACTAGTCAATATTGTAGTGATCTACTAAGACCTCCAACCAAATTAATTTTTTATTTTTTGAAAATTTGTGAATATCATTAAATTAGATATATCTTGACATCCGTACGGTTGGATCGTCGAGAAATATATTTTAAAAAATAGAAACAATAATATGGGACATAGCACTAGTTACGAGTACTAGTCGATTAATATAGTAGTGATCTACTAAGACCTCCAACCAAATTAATTTTTTATTTATTAAAAATTTGGGAATATCATTAAATTAGATATATCTTGACATCCGTACGGTTGGATCGTCGAGAAATATATTTTAAATTTCCTATTTAACATTAATCCTATTTAACGTAAAATTCATACATTGATAATGTTATTCAATGTAGAAAACTTAATTATATATGATTTAAATAATTGACATATATATTTTCGTATTACAATATAAATACACTTTTTAGTTTATAACATATTAAAATTTAAATATTTTTTATGCTAGATCCAACGGTTTTCATCTATTTATTTTAAGATATTTGTCGTATAGAGGTCCAGACTACCGATTATTAAAGTTTTGGACAAAATCCCTCTTACACTTATTATTAAAATTGTATTTGGTTGTTAGTAGAACCATCTTCAAATAATTATAAGGGTATTTTGATAATCAAAACGAATTATAAGTAGAATTCATAAATCAAATAAAATTTTCAGCGTAAAAAATCGTCAATTTTTTCTCTTTTTTCCTTCTACGTAGATTTAATTAGAAAAAATTTATTAATCTAATTTTGTATAACATTTTATAACATTTTATACCAATTTTTGAATCTAATTTTGTATCTTTAACATTTTTCTTAATCAATATCTCATTCATATTTTTGAATTTAAGCGATTTAAAGTCATGATAATCTTCAGAAAATATACTGTACTATTATCTTTAATTTAGTGATGCTTTAATAATTATTATTCAAATAGAAACACTCAGAATATCAAGAGAAAATGTAATGACGAATTTTTACATTAAAAATTTCTCGATAAATTTATTTGATTTGGAAAAAGACCATACTTTGAACTATATTTCCCCCCATTTTTAACTAATTTGTAAAATAAATTAAAAAACTAAATAACAATAGGAAAATGACCAAATTTTGAACTAAAATTCTTACACAACCAAGTGGTCATACTAACTATTTGTGTGATGAATTTTACCCCCACTTTCAATAATTTTCTATTGTTTTTTATTTTTTCCCAATTTTTTACTAGTTTATAAAACAAATTAAAATTTTAAATAAAAATAGGAAAAAACCCAAAATTTGAACTGAAATTCGTACACACCAAAGTAGTCGTACTTACAATTTGTTTGATGAATGTTACCAAACTTTCACTAATTTTCTATTTTTTTGATTTTCCCCCCATTTTTAACTAGTTTGTAAAAAAAATTAAAAATTTAATAAAATAGAAAAAGTCCAAACTTTGAATTTAAAATTTGTTTTTATGACTACGTGGGTGTGTATAAATTCTTAATCAAATTTTTGACATTCGATGATGATTTAAAACCAATGCAACATTATTTAAAACTAATTTATATTGATCCGAACAAAATCCGATCCGAGACAAGAAAAGACCTTAATCGATCCGACCCGAATTTAATCTGATCCAAATCCGATCATATTATCCGATTATCCGATTATCCGATTTGCCGGTCTAAAACTGTCAAAAAAGTATAATATACTCCATTTAAAAATAGTACAAATTAATGTCCTAAAAGAATTCTGAACAGTTTAGGAAAATTAATTCTTGAATCAAACATTAGCAAAAGTAGGAATAGGAAGGTATAATCGTATTTATCAGTAAAATATAATCTATTTAATTTGTATATTTTTACATTTATGAACTAGGCAAAAACACTCGCTGAAGTCTAAAAGTTGAAAGTTTGTACTTGGAAACAATGATACATTAAACAAAAGTGTAAAGTAATTCGGTATAACCCCTTTAGGCCTTTAGCATAACAATAATATGTTGCAACAACCACATTGTAAAATTTCTTGAATTGAAAATGGAAAACAAAAAGGTACTTCACTTGATATTTATATATCCTACTCTAGTGCTCTCTCCTTTCATCCACTAAAACATACAAATACGTGCATTATCTCTCTGCTGCCTCGATTTATGTAGATGCAGTTTCACCACATTATGCAATCAATATTCTTAAGTTATACTTCACTGAATAAAATTGGGAAAAAATGCACGTATCAATTTTCGGGTGAATCATGAACAAGCACAAACAAGAGCTAATGGGTATACATCAGTGGAGTCAAAAAAAAAAGTGTACATCATGATTGATAATAATCCTACCCATCCACCCAACCAACCAAAATTTACAATTTCAATGTAACAAGGTGAATTGATAATATAAAATGTAAATAGGACCATAAAGTATCAAGGTTCAGGAACAAAGTGAACTTCAAAAAGTGAACAAAGGGATCCTGATTGGGCTACTGTGCAATCAGAATTTTAAAAATCTGGCATCTTTTCATTTACTTGTTTAGTCAATGGCCATATGTTTAGTCAGGTCTCTCTCTCCCATCCCCTCTCCTCTCTTTCTTCGGATACCAAACTGATTCACCACATACAATACAAGTCGACTACATCATACTTGTTTCTGTCAAAGCATTGTCCTCAATGTCCTTTCCAGAATCAGCATATCCCAATAGCCAGTTCAAGTGAAAATGACGCGTACCCTTGCGAACTCAGTCCGCTCCCAACTAAAATTGGTCCGTTCAAGTCGAATCCAAACTTCCTCTTCTCCATTTTGTGTTGATGTAAGCTTCTTGTAACTCTTCCTCTTCTTCAAAGTATTTTAGGAATTGAGTGCTAAAACATTAAGGGCAGATGATATGAAAGAATTTTTGCATACTTTGTATCTAAAACTCTAACTTAAAAAGTTATTTTAATATATTTGTTTCCTCCACAGTCTGCTCTGCTGTAGATTATATAGTTGTTTTCGTATGATTGCCCTTTTGAAAATTGTACTCCTATATGGCTATCTGCTCATAAAAGATTTTGACCACTAATCCTGAATATTTATCTGTGATAAAAAGCTTATGACATTTTCGTTGGCAGAGATGTCTACATGCTGAGTACTTTTGTAAGAACAATTAGTCAATTATCAAGATTTTTTTTTGAAGTTATTAGCGATTTACTTTTTCTGAAAATATTTGCAAAAAGACTTGAACAAAAATTTAGTTATGTTTTTTGCTGCACTTTGTTGTAAATTCGTACTTTTGAAAAAAAATTAATCAAAAATCACATTTGTAGAAAAAAAATTAAAATTTGTATTTTCACAAAAGTCGTAGTTTTAAGAAAACCTCAGTTTTTAAACAATTTTTACAAGTCCTACGGATTTCTTTTCTTTAAAACTATTGAATAATTTTTTTTTTGATGCAAAACTATTGAATAAATTTAAATTCATCTATTTTTGAAATTAGTTGTAATCTATTTTTATGAGCAGATAGCCATATGAAAGTATTGCTGATGTTTTGATAGGTTATAATACAGCCAAAAGAAATGTTCAATGAAGTTTACAATTTATTTATTGTTGATTGCGTACTTTTCATATTTTTGTCATTGTTGATGCAAATTATTGAAGGCTATGAACATCTTTGTTTGCAAATTATTTAATCCTTAAGCAAGTGTTATGATGTACTAAATTAATTTGTTTGTGTACTTATGTTTGTTTTTTTTTAATTTTAGGTGCTCGGTTGGCTAGTGATGATCATAATGGTTTCAATGATCGTGTGTATGATGGCACGTAAAGGGAAGGGCAAGCAAGTTGAAAAAGATAAGGGCAAGGGCAAGGCCAAGGGTAAACAAGTTGCAAGCAAGGGAAAGGGCAAGGGCAAGGGCAAGGGCAAGGTGAAAGGTAAAGGGAAGAGCAGCACGTTGGCATTGAGAGATGAGCCAACGGATACGGGCAACGAAGGAAGTGCAACGGACCCGATGATTGGAAACATGACAGCTGAAGAACAACGCCAATGGCGAGGAAGGAGGCCTCGATCACATTCAAGTGGAGTTTATGGAGCTAATCAGCCTGATGAACCAACACGTATCAATATCTCTGATGGACAGTAAGCCTCTTTATCCAGTGTTATGTTTCTTTCACTTTGTCATTGTAGTGCAATTAATATTAATATATATGATCACTATATGCTAAATGTGCAAGTACTTATTATTACTTATTTAATATGTTACATGTAGTATTGAAGATGATACCGCAAAGAAGAATGTGCTTGGGATGATTCGTGAGAGGTGACCCATTGGTCATTATACCTTCAGTGACATCGATGCGGCTTATCCAAAGTGGTTGGACGATAGGGTTGATGAGTTTTTTGTAAGTAAAACTATATTAATTTTTTTTATTATGTTTTGTTTCATGATTTGATTATGAAGTTAATTTGATCATGAATCTGACCTTATCATTTGTTCCTATTTTGTAGAAATTTTATAAGCATCAAAGGGGACAAAGTCATTGGAAATCAAGATATATTGTTGAAGATCACATCAAGCTTTCAATAAAAAGGAATATGAGTGAGCTTAAGAAGAGAGTTGAGACAGTGGCAAAGGGAAAGGGGGTTTCTAAATTGTCCTTAAAGCCCCCGTATTGGTCCGAGACGTTTTGGAAGGATCTTGTTAAATATTGGGAGATGAATGAAGGGCACTTGCGTAGGGCAAAGGTTGGAGCCGAGAACCGTCAACGTGTTGAAAGGTTGCATAGTGCCGGTGCTCGATCATTCAACTCGGTGAAAGCGGTAATAAAATTTAAATATGCACAAACACATACACACATAAGGTTATTTCATATTATAAAGCAACCCATGTACACTAATATAACATATTTTATTATTTGGAAGGAAATGACGAGAAAAAACAAAAAGCCTCCGACTAAACTTGAGGCATGGGACAAATGCCACCAGAAAGTTGGTTCCGATCCAAATAACCCTGCCTACACTACTCCGGCCGCCATGCGCATCGCGGTAATCTTATTTTTTTGTGTACATTATAAGCATGTTTTTGTCTACGCTATAATTAAACTTGAATATGTGTAGGAACGATATGCCTCTATTCTTCAGCGTATGCCGGTGGAGGTGACTCAAACGGGTGAGAGGGATGAGCCATGGGATTGGTGGATGGAAGCAACGGGGGTCCCCGTAGGGGAAAAACCCAAAAAAAAATTATGTTGTTGGATTCCCCAATGTTCGAGCTAGTGATTTACTTCCTACCCTAGCTACACGCTATAGGGATTCCACCCGAGGCGAAGCTGGCTCATCCTCATCCGCTCCGACCCAACGTGGCTCCATCCCCGACAATGTTTATCTCTCGATCGTGAGAAATGTTCTTACGGAGATCCGTGTCAATCCTGATCGGTTTGCTCGTCAACTATCCGATCAAGAGATTGCCACATTTGCACGCACCGCCATCGAGGCCTCTGATCCATCTACCGATCCAAGTCAAAGGCTGCAATGGAATAATCTCATTGGTGGTGAGATTGCACACATTGTCGGGATCTTAATTGAGGATATTGTCCAAAAAACCGAAGCTCAAGTTCAAGCGGTAATGGTCTTTTCTTTTGGTTTTATTTGTATCCATTAAGTATATTTATATGTTCTTACTTTTTAATTGGTTGGTTATGTGTGCATAGGCAAAGGATCGGCTTGCATTGGAAGAAGAAAAGGATTATACCTCCGAGGATGAGGTTATGGGTGAAGATGGTGGTGAAGACGGTGGTGATGATGGTGGGGAAGAGGGTGAAAAAGATGGTGATCAATCATCCGATGTTTCTTTGTCGGATCATTAGGTTTTTAAGTGTGATTCATTTTTATGAACTTGTTTTTGTTCTAAGCTATTTATAATTAGTTGGAATGACCAGAAAACTTGGAATGTTTGTATGAGCGTGGTTTTTATATTTGTTGGAATGATCGAACTTATGAAATTTTTATGTTTCTATGTTTGATTATGTTATTATGAAGTTGAATGGTGTGGTTAATTGTTAATGTTGAAATGGAATGGTATGTTGCAGTACTGGCAAAACCTGCAATTTTTTTAGAAAAAAACCCAGAAAACCGACCGACGAGACTTATAACCAACCACTTTTTACCCTTCAATTCCCAGAAAACCTACCACAAGAAGACATAACCGACCGTTTTTTACCATTCGATCCCTTCGAAGGTGGTCGGTTTTATTATGGTGGTCGGTTATAAGTGGTCGGTTATACAAATTAGCACAGCTACTGGCATAAAACCGACCGATTGTGCACGTTTGACTATGGTCGGTTATGTGTGTCAGTCAAAATGTATTTTTTTTCTTTTTTGAAGTCATAACTGGACCGCTGTCGGTCGGTTATGTGTTGCTGACGTCTGTCGACAGCTGTCGCCACTTGGTGACACATGTCCAATTCGGACCCCACATCAGAGAATTTTTAAACACATATAACCGACCACATTATTGGTTAGTTATGTGTTGCTGACGTATGTCGCCAGGTGTCGCCACGTGGTGCCACATGTCCAATTCGGACCCCACATTAGAGAATTTGTAAACACATATAACCGACCAAATTATTGGTCGGTTATGTGTGTTAAACCCGACCAAATGACATAACCAACCAGGCTTAAACCAACCAATCGATTTTGGTCGGTTTTAGTCGTTAAACCGACCGATTCCATTTATAACCGACCGATTCCTTTTATAACCGACCATTTTTGACGGTCGGTTTAAAGCTGTTTTCTTGTAGTGTTGTTAAGATAAGTCAACATTAATAGTTATTTCTTCTGTTTGATAATATTTGATAATTGATTTTTTGTACTTAAAACCTTAATTGTATTGTTATAATTGTTATAAATAAAAATTATCAAATTAATATTTTAATTCAGAAAAAGAAAATTTTGAAAAGAACTCGCTCAAATCACATTAAAGTGTGTGCAGAAAAATTTAACGATAAATATGACAATATTACAAAATAAAGAAAATTAGTTAATACTAACTTATAACCCGTGCAAAGCACGGATAACTTTTAATATTTTTTTAATTTACTTATACACATTACTTTTGATATGTTGAGAGAATTTAAAATTTAGATCTTTGTATATAAATAATTTTAATATGCTGTTCGTGGGAATCGAACCTTCAACCCTTCTATATATGTAACATAATCTAGTATTAATTTTATATTAAAATATTGTTGACGGGATTCGAACCTTAGACCTTCAACTTTTAGTATTGTTATATCTAACGGTCATGATATATTTGAGTTGAAGATCTAACGGTTGTGAATGGGGGATAACAAAAAATAAAGGGTAATCAAACTACAAAGCCATGGTTTGATCCTGGGATGTTTGTATCCAGATTGAATCCGGAGAAGACCTGATGCGATTATGAATACCATTATTATTGTTGCTACTACGGCATACGAGATATGACAACTAATAATATATAAAATATCTACATATTTAAGAGTTAACAATGTGGGACAAATGTTGAGTAGTAATTATAGTTATTCATATAACGTGCTTGATTTGGTTTATTGTTAAAAAATTAAGTAGTTTGAGAAAAAAATATAGATTCAGATACTATTTTTCTAAATTAAATACTTCTTTATGAAAACATTTCTTAAATAGAATATGGACAAATCATTTTTCTCCAAAATACAATCGTTTAAGATAATCTCGTTAAATTGCAAATTTTATTATTTAACATACCTAGCCAAAATAAAAATACTAGTAACATTGATGATCTTCCGTATGTATGTGGAACTTTTGCCAAACCTAAAAACTGAAATTGTACATGTGTTATGAAGTAGTATAAAATAAAAAAATTACACTATAATAAAACATCTTTTTTGCCTTGCACGTTAAATTTTTGCATTTACAGTCTCTTAAACTCACTCACTTAGTTGAGTCTTAAAAGGTAAGAAAAGAACAAGACGATGAATGCTAAATAAAGTGGTACTTGGATATTCCGATCGAGCTGAATGAGAAGACTCATGCTTGCTGCTCTTTCGTATCGGAGGCGATGTTAGTAATGTACTGTTTAATTGGTTCATCCTGCATTTCCGGCCACTTAAGTTTTTAGTATCTCTTTAATCTGAATATATCGTTGAAAAGAAAAACTAGGATGATGGAATTGGTTTTCTGAGAAACAAAGCTTACCCATCGGCACTGGGGCAAAATATGATGGAATATTCAAAGGCCTTGCAAGTAAAAGTGTACCATCGTCAAATGCATAGCTGTAAGCACATGTACAATTTCAGTTTCTAGGTTTGGCAAAAGTTCCACATACATACACAAGATCATCAATGTACGTTACTAGTATTTTTATTTTAGCTGTATGCATGCATGCATACACTTCAGAATGGAGAATCAAACGATGGCGCCTAGCATGTTGCCACCTAGCCCATTGGAGTTTTAAGTTTATTTCGCTAAAGAGCCGAGTTGATTCCTGTCGGTAATATATATATATATATTTAAATTAAATGATTATAAGATATTTGCATGAATTTGGTAATTTGTATACTAATTATTAGTTAATATTTGATGATTTGCAGTACTAGCACTTATAAATATATCCTAACGGAAGACCTGTGAAAGAAGCCAAAGAGTTTCGTAAAGAATTTGTCAGCTCTGTCATTCTTGGATATGGTGAACGCAGTAAACAGATCATGGCTTTAGGGTAATCTTAATTCATTCCACTGCTTTGTTTTACGATATATGCTAATGATTCTGAAATCCATATATGTTTGTGCGCGTGATATGATTGTTACAGAACCAAGGTGCCACGGCTTGTAAATCATCTTCGATGGTTAAATTAGGTGATTGTGATTGGTACATTTGTTTTTTATGACATAGGTAAATCACTAGATATATCTTATAGTTAAACAATAATTAATGTCAAAATTTAGATATGGGAGTGTAAGGGGGGCTGCAATCAGGAAGTCACAGACACACAATCCTACTGAAGGTCCCCTTACTCAGAAGCCAGGGCAGAATATCTGGCAGGGAGACAAATCTTGGGTGAAACAAATACCCAAGACAACGATCTTTTTAGTGAAATCATCATGCTGTAAATTGGCCTAGCCCAGAGTGATGTCTCCCTTCCCTTTAACTTTCTTACTAGGGCACTGGACTGTACATGATCTCCGACAGACATACATAATGCTTTATATCGTACACGAAAGTTTATCCCATGATTCTTTTATGTTTGGGACAATGTTGAGCACTATTTTCTTGTTGAGTATCTAAACAAGAAACAAATCTCTTATGATCATTTAGCTAATTTTATTGATTGGAGTAAAAGCACGTACACTTTAAACAATTAAACTTTAAATGCGCTTTAAAATTATCTGCTGCTGTTTTATGGTTTTTTTGCGTTATAAAACATGATGTTAGAGACGAGTCTCTAAAAAGTTTAAGGTAATATTGTACAATAAAGAGTTTCTGGTACTGATGGATAACCTCCCATGTATTCTGAAGCAATATGTTCATAGGCTGACTGTACCGTATTGAAAATAAAACAAGTTTGAAAACAGGGACTGTCACTGTGATTCATCATTTAGTGTTGAGTTTCTTCAATTAGTGAAGATCTTTAGAGAAAGGAATAGTCCATTCCACAAAGTCGAGTCTTATATTGATACTACAAATTAATAAATCATGCATTTCTATTGTTTTGCAGAATCACAATATATGAATTTAATTGAATTCAAGATGAGGTGGCTGCTTAGAGTCACCTGAAACTCCTTAATATGTTCTGCAATACAGTATTGCCATATCTATATCCACTCGCTACAGATCGAGGATGAAGTTGAAAGAGCAAATCAGTTTATCCGTAGTGTGGAGGTGCACTTTTAATTGCCTTTACTTTGGCTCCTTTAAGTTTCTAATCTCTTAATGATGTTTTCAGTCGGCCTTTCCGAACAACCAAAATCTGTGCCGGAATCTGTGTATCTGTCCTGCGGTATCAAGAAGGAGATGCCACTCTTGAACAGATGACTGAGGAGGTATAGCCTTCTTTTTGTTCACTAATTTTTAGTCTTGGGAATTGGTTGTATGCTGATTACCCGGTTGTGGACTCATTTCACTGCAGGTGCAAGAACTTTTGGGATAAAGAGATGACTTGATCAAGGCTTACATCAAGTTTGTTCCTCAGGCACAAAATTTCATAAGCACAGGCAAATTCTTATCATATCCAGTCATAGCTGGCTTACTTGTGGCATCTGCATTTGGACCTTCGAAGATGATGAAATGATTTTTTCTATGTTGAAATACTCTTTAGGAAGTTAATGCGCCCAGTTTGTAGGAATCAAAGGTGTCATTAGCTGAAGCATTATATTTTAGTTCTAAAATATTGACTAGTCTGAATATTTGGTTCCTTTCCATGGTTGGTTATGAATTTGTGAGTTGCGCGCTGAACTTGCTGGTACTATTTGGTTTCCCGTTGCTTAGTTATTGTATATAAGTCTGAGTTGCATTGTGATTTCGTGGTTTTTTTTGCTAATTCACTGTGTTTGTGTAGTTAATTACAAGAATATATATATGAGTTGCACTCCAGGAACAACACTTTATATAAAAAATAATAAAGAACACCCATCTACACCGTTAATTACAAGAATATATATATATGAGTTGCACTCCATAAATTACACTTTATATAAAGAATAATAAAGACCACTCATCTACACCGTTAAAAAAACCAATAATCAGGATTAAAAGATAAATCAGGGGCATAACGGTCATTTTCACAATTAACTCAGACAAAAAAACATTTTCGATTAATTGACATATACGGCGTGAACATCTTCTAACGGAAAGCATACATTCTTCAAGTTTTTTAAATCGAAGAACAACTGCAAATCAGTGAAGAATCATAAAGTTTAATCAGTAATTTGAAGAAGAGCAATTAGCCAAAAAAACCAACTAACTTTACATTTTTTTGCCATTTAATCAATCAACTATTTTTTTCACAAAGAACCTCAACAAACTTTGCTAAATTGCAAAAATTTGTTCTAAATTTAACCATGGTTAATTATTATCTAATGTTTAATTTTTTAATATAAAATTAATTTTTTTACATATATACTTGCAAACCATTTTGGTGTATTGTTAGACAATAATTTCATTATAAAACTTCTATTTGGTTTTTTTCCCCAAAATTGATTGTATTTATTTTTTTCCTCCTAAAAGTGATCAACACAATGAATCCGCACAAAATCATTTTATATTAGTTATTAACAATATTATAATAAAATCATGAAATTCCATGCAACTATTAATTTTAAAAAAATTACCGGACAAACTTAGCAAAATTCATGCATGCCTTTGCCCTTTACGTTGTTTTTGTCCATATTACATACCTATTTTTCAAATTTATTGAATTCAGAAAATAATTTTAATTATGATAAATCGGATCATTCTTGTTTTTTTTGTCATAAAAATAGGGAAGGGTCCAAATACTTAAAATATAAATTTTAAAAATATTTAAATACATAAAGTAACAATGCAATTGAAAGATTTGTAATTAAAATTAAAATTTTTATATTATATTTTAATCTAGTTTAATATTTCATAAATATTGTTTTAGCTATAACGATAATAAATTACAAATCTAGTTTGAGTTGTACTAGACTAGTCCTGTTTCATTATTAATATATTTTGGTTTTTTAAAAAAAAGATAATAAACTACAATGAAGTAATAATTTGAATGAATTTTTTTATAAATAATTTATTGCTTATTTAATAAGGAAAATGCTAGGTACCCCAAATTGGTACCCAAATTTTTTCCCAAAATACACATGTCATTATCTGAATGGTTATAATTACAATGGGCCCGCCAGGGCCATATAAATCCCACCAATTAAAATTTTCCATACATCCAACTCATCAATGCCACATCATTTGGGAGCATTTTTTGGGTACCAATTTGGGGTACCTAGCACTACTCATTTAATAAAGATGTGGTTGAACAATAGTTAATACACATCAACAATGACTAACTATAGTTAATTTATTTTCACAGTTTGATAAAGTTTGTTGGGTTTTTATGAGAAAAAATAAGTTCATTGGTTAAATTGCAAAAAAATAGAAAGTTGGTTGGGTTTTTTGACTAATAACTCTTTGAAGAATCACTTTGAAATTGTTGCTTCATCGAGGTAAGATTCGTAAAATCTTAGATTAATTGAAATTTCAACGAAATTATGTGAAATTAGGATTTGAATGTGATAATTTTCGATTCTATACGAAATGCTTGTCAAAATAATGTTTTAATATCTTATTTTAGGTAAAATCAAGTGGTGATTGAAGATTTGAGGAGCGATGAAACTTAAAAAAAATGTTTTGTCGAGGAGTAGTGCTACATGTACCAAATTGGATACCAAAATTGGGTACCAAATGACTTGGCACAAAATACTTGGCATTTTTAAATATTTTGATTGGATGACCCTGGCGGGCCCATTATAACTATAGCCAATTAAAACAAAGCCACATCATTTGGTAACAATTTTTGGTACCTAATTTTGGTACCTCTAGCATTTTTCTTTGTGGAGCAAGTAAAATGTTTTCCGATTCTATGTTTTGATATATATTTCTCGATTGTGATTCTGTTTGAGATTCTTCATCTATTTGTGCAAGATTTTGTGCTTGTTTAATTGTAGATATATCATATATATATGTGAGATGCTGTGCGAGATTCTATGTTTATTAGAATGTAGGTATATGTGTGAGATTTTATGCGAGATTATGTGTTTGTTTAGATATATGTGTGAGATGCTTTGCGAGATTCAATGTTATGTTTAAGTGTAGATATATGTCTGAGTTGTTATGTGAGTTTCTATGTTTATTTGATTGTAGATATATGAGCGAGATGCTATGTGAGATTCTTACTTTTTAGTTGGATCTCTTTGATTCGCGAACTAATACTTGTTACTTGCTTAATCATTTTTTGTCTTGTAGAATGAATTCATCAGTTGGTTATAACCGTAGTAGTAATCAAAAATGCAATTCACTGATCTTCTTTTGTGTTTTCTTTTCTTAAACAGGGCAGGTTAAGGGAGGTTGAGTTTGGAATGCATACTATCAGGTCTCATGGAGCCACAGTTGCAAGGAGTCAAGAGCATTACTGGGTTATCTTGCTACTACTTGTGATCATAGAGATCATCTTGAATATCATACATCCATTCTATCGCTTTGTTGGGAAAGATATGATGGGGGATTTGAAGTATCCAATGAAGGACAACACAGTGCCTGTGTCCGGTGAGTTTATTTTCTACAGTGGTGTCAGTGTAGGTTATTATTATTATTTTTTAATGCTGTCCAATGAACAATTTTTCGATTCCTTGATGCATCTGTATTCAATAAGCTATTGCAGTTTGTAATCTCCTGTTGATTTTTCTGAAGAAAGCATTGCTGATTACCTGTTCTGGTTATGATACAGATATATGCAGTTTTGTTGCCTATTGTTATTTTCAACCTCTTTTATTTCTGGAGGAGAGGTGTTTATGACCTGCATCACAGTGTTTTATGTGACTATCCTGATCTGTTTAGCAATTGCTGATTGATGCTCTTGTACATCACCTTGTAACTTGAATAGTGACTTGAGCTGTATACTCAATATGCAGGCCTCTTAATTCGCAGTACTGATAACTGGTGTCCTTACGGATTCAATAAAGGATGCAGTCGGCCGTCCTCGGCCTGATTTCTTCTGCTGTTGCTTTCCTGATGGCAAAGACGTATGTATTCAAATTTCTTTTAACCTATAAACTATTGACATTAATGCTTCCTACGCCGCCGCACCCCATCTCCCAAAAAAAATCAGTCAATTATTCTTTTGTATTTCTGCTAAAGTGGATTGTATTTAACTGATCCATAGCAGATCCGGAGCGCTACATAGTTTCTATACATTGGAATTGGGTGGTTGAAGTGACTGTCATTTTCGAGAAACTGAGAGGGGGAAATAGTGATTGTTTGTAACAACAGACAAGGCAAGGTCAATGGAGAGGGAGAGGGGTGACTTTGCTTATGGAGATGAAAAACATTACTATAAGTACCAAAGTATGCAGATCTACCGCAGAGCTGATTGGGTGTAAATTAATAATCAATTTCAAGGAATCGACTGGTTAAGAGCTAGCTACGTACGTAAGGATTTTAATTTATTTATTTATGTTTGGGTCAAGGTCAGCTATAGAAATTATCATATTCTCACACACATTCTCCACTTGAAACCTGCCTCTTTTTGTCAAGGGGTATGCACTAGGCTACGGTTCTAGGAATTTATGTAATAGCATTACCAGATGATTAAATATGTTGGGTTTGGAATGTAGCATCAGTCTTGTGTGAATGTAGCATCAATCCCATGTATAAGACCTGTGTTATCACAACCAGATTTTGCGCCCATCAAAATATATTATGGTCAAAGTATCTAATGAAGCCCTGTCAAGTATTCCCAGATAAACGCAGCACACTGTAGTGGAGATGGTATTCAAAAAATTTATAAAATTTATATCTGCTCGTGATTCGTCATTGAACAATATATATTCATGTCTAAACTGTGATCTTATGAGTTGATTATGTATTACTAGTCGTTGGATTGTCTAGTACGGTATGCATTACTCGTTAATGGAAAAGGATTATGGGTTCTAATAAGATACAAGTATTATAGAGTACATTGTAATCAGATAAATTGTTCAAACATGAGATGTTGCTTCATCTTAATTGGAATCATTTTTATTGGTGAAACTCAAAATCCGATAATAATTAATTGAACATAGTAAGATGGTCAAAGTAATTAAAGAGGCAACCGCGAGGAGCTCAACCATGTTCCTGTGAATATTATTCTTCGACCGACCTTTCCCATCCAATGATGCAATTAGTAGTATATGTGTAGTTGAGCATAGACGGTATTAATAATTAATTCGTTGTCATTACCTCACAACACGGAGAGTGACAGAGATAAAGAAACACATCACAACTCCCCACCTGAATCCGTGTTGTCATTTGCTGTTTATCAACTTACTAGTCTAAAGTCAGTGGTATTAATTAATATAGTAATAAATACAATACTACTTTCTGCTCGATTCTATGCTCGATTCTACACTTGATTAAATTATTTTTTTAAAAAAGTTAAGCCTAAACTAGATGATGATTCTCTGTTTGATTCTGTGATAGTTTCTCTAACGAAGTTTACAGGTGTAGTTATGGGGACATGTGTGGTATGTTATTTTGTGAAAAAAGAGCATACATTACATTGTATGCTACAGTCGATTGTTTTGATTGTATGGGGACAAGTGTAGTTGGTTGGTTCCCCTGCGGGGCCTTCTAACAGATGACGACAATGATATTAAGCTCGATACTTATTTGAGTAAATTTGATTCTATGATAGATTCTATGTTAGTTGTCATTAGTTTGCATTATTGTGTAATAGATTCTATGTTATTCTTGTGTAGTCTATGATAAAATCTATAAGGTTGCAGAGTATGATAGTCTGGTTCACATTAAGAAGTTATCTGAAGCTATTTGGAATAGATGGAGAGTAATTTGATACCACATAATGTTTTAAGATTTCCATTTCCGTTTAACAGAATATTTATACCCTTAAAGAAATGCGGTAACAACTTCCAGTGTCATGGACCGCCCGCCAATGAGTGAACTGGCAGGATAAAGCTATTTTGTTGTGAAGGTAATTGTGTATCTAAATTAAATCAAGGTCAATCATTTTATTGTGGTAGTGCATAATGTAGTTGGTGTTTATCTCAAATAAGGGTACTCATTTTTATTAGATAGATAACATATATTATAGTTCATCTGGTATACCTTACAGATAAATCTTATCAATGTTGATTTCCCCCAAGCCAGTACTAATGAGTTCAGGATCACAAAAATCAACTGCACTAGCTGCCTTATCTTCTGTTCTTTCTGCGGAGAAGAAGGATTCGCCTCTACTTTCTCCACTCCAATCTAGTAGAAAGATTCCCACAGAACCAGTGCTCTCTGGTACTGAACTTCAATTTATCTGTACTTACCTAAAAAGTAGATGATAGATAGAATTGTGAAACTAACTTAACATGATGGAAAGCTTTAAAGCAAAGACTAACCTAGCAAGCAAAACATCCACAAGCATTTTGGTGTATTATCTTAAACTTATTATAAAAAATTATTAGTGAGTTACTATGAATTGTACTAACTTAACTTTTATTACATTGAAGTACCACAATTGTTGAAACTAGTAGGGGGAAACAATAGAGCTTTTAAATATGACAAGTTCCTAATTCCTATAACCTATCCAGAAAAGGAACCATTGCAGAAAAACATTTGTGGCTAATATACTAATGAGGTTAGGCAAACATTCTATGTTTATTAATGTTTCTTTATCCTATCATTTATGAACTGTAGGAAAGAGTGAGAACTTACCCGAGGTTGAAGATTATGTGGAAACTTCTAAAGTTGATGAGACTGAGGTTGTTCAGCCTGCATCAGAGAGTAAGGAGAAGTCAGAACCCAAACCAGAAGCAGAACAAAATGAGAATGGTAGTGGAAGTGAAATTACATATAGTTATGACCAGTTGAAATCAAAATCTGATAACCCAGTCACTAATATTGATTTCAAACAAAGAGAGGTAGGTTATTCAGAGAAATGTGCAACTTGAGATCTGACGTTTTCTCTTCCTTTTTCTGATTGTCTCTTTCTACTTTCAGGCTTATCTCTCTGATGAGGAATTCCAGACTATATTTGGGATGTCGAAAGAAGCATTCTCAAAGTTACCAAGGTGGAAGCAAGACATGTTAAAGAAAAAACATGATCTCTTCTAGCATGAATATCAGCTTCTCTTCTCACAATTTTTAGTGCGCATTGTCTTATTTACTGTCGATCAAGAAAGTTGTTGCAATGTGCCCCAATTTCGTCTGGTTGTCTGTGATGAACATGTCTACGTTTATTGCCAATTTCATGCCTGTCTACAATGTTGCCGTAACCTTTTATGGTAGTGCATTTGGTGTGATTGTAGATTGTTGGTATTAGATATGGACAGGCCAGTTTTTATTATGGATAGATGACTTATATTATAGTTCATCTGGTATACCTTATAGATAAATCTTATCAATGTTGATTTCCGTCGATGGAAACATTCGGAATGCTCAATCATTTGCGATGTTGGTGAACACCTATTGCTGCTGCTGGATCCTAGCTGCTGGCACCTTGCTTCCTGGTAAACATAGAACTAGAGGCATCAGATGACTCATCCTGCACAGAAACAATTATGAGACTACTTATGTTAAGAGCAGTGGAATGATACTGTATTATTGTGTAATAGATTATATGTTATTCTTGTGTAGTCTATGATAGAATCTTTAAAGGATGCAGCATTTGATAGAATCTTTAAGATGATCTGCTGAAAGTAAGGAGCTAGTACATTGTTATTGTTGTAATTAGTTCGTATTTATTTACTGTGTTTAATGTATGTACATTGTTTACTAATTTGATGAATTTTTATAAACCAGTTTATATATGTTGATTAGTTATTGTATTACCTTCGATTTTGGGATTACAGAATCTGATTTAAGAGTTATTGACTGAGCAGATGCTATGCACGTTTGGATATTCGTGCAAAAAATTACAGGAAAAAGAAGTGTGGTCATCTGTATTTTAGAAGATTCATGGACAATCTTACTTGTTCTGTCAAATTTCCCCTAACTTGCAGTCCAGAAAAGCAAATTTGCACAGACCAGCTGATGCATACGTGCATGAATGAAGTTCTGAAAGCTCCATTTTACTCAGAAAAGAATAGTAATGTCTTAAAGAGTCTTAAAGTTTAAAAATCTGATGTACAACATTCTATTTTGGTGTTGCACAACCCTCAGTTTCTAGTCTTATGTCTCTCTTCCTCTATATAGTTTCCCACGATATAAATTTTATGATCGCAAAAATCCCAGAGTAAATGCCAAAAACAATAATATATTTAGGGACTTTGAGACATGTTTTAAGAAACAATAAGGTCAGAAATGAAAACGAGAAGAATGATATAGCAGCGATGCTGACAATGCAATCGTGATTCTACCAGTGCAATTTTCTCGACAACGTTAATAGGCAAAAGACGAAAGAAATGAGAATATATGAACAAGTCCGGACACAAACACAATAACAAAAGCCCCTCATACGGGGTCATATTGGACCTAGGTCTACCGTAGTCTGCACTATAAGTAACAAAACCAGACTCATTCTTCTTCTCCTTGACAATTAGACTTCTTCGTCTAAATTTGCGCTCACTTTTCTTGTCTGCAACCAGTGCAGGGCTTTCAATCTTTACTATACCATTACTTGAGCTTCTTTGAATAGGAATTAACAAACTTCCACATCCACCTATAAATTATGTCAACCCCTATATTCCAGCTAGTTTTTAACTATGATTCTTTGTCAGCTGCTGCGTGCATATTATGTACCTGCAAAAAAATTCACTAAATTTACTTTAAATGCATAAATCATGGATCAGACTTGGTACAAGTTTTTCATGTCAACTCGGCTAGGATGTAGATTCTAAGTAATTTACTACAACTTAATTTAAAGTCGATAAGGAACTATAACAGATTAAATAATAGATGTAGACCAACCATGATCTAAATGCATAAGATCTGCAATATAGTAACTAAGTGTATCATCTGTGCATTCGCATAGAGTTATGGCTAGGCCTTCCTTTTCCTTTTTTTAATGTACTTAAAATTTTAGCAACTAAAAAAAATAGTTTGAATACTGATGTTTCGAATGAAAACTAATCTAAAGATCCAACTGGCAGGAGAAAATATATGACTGCTCTCTAAATTTGTTAATTATTCACTCTACTGGTAAGAAAGGGCAACCATTTGAAAGGACAAACTACCTCGTAGAGGATAAAAGTTTTAACTTCAAAGAGAAATCACATTATTCAGTAAGTATAAAAGGCAAGAAATGGCCAACTACCTCAACAACAAACTTGAAAGCACAAGCTACGTTAGCATTGCTGCTGACGATGATCACTATGTAGACATTGTTGATTCTCATATAAAAAAAGAGCAATCGCCAATCTGCCACACAGGACAGGTACCTAGCTCTTTCGTCTGCATTATGTGCACACGAAAGGCATCCACCATATTCCCCCTGGTTCAAAGCCACCAATGAATTGCAAAATTAATTGGTATTTAATAATTATAAGTGCAAAACTGCAAATGTATGTCATAATTTTGCATGAAAACGGAAGTGCACATCAGTAAGAGCTATTCACACAAAATAGATATAGAAAAAAAATCATGAGATGTACATGAAGACTATTGTTATTCCCAGATTACACACTTGTATAATTGTAGAAGGGGGGGTTGAATACAATTCTTGATATTTATAAATTTCTGATAAAAACCACAGAAATCTATAAGGAGATAATTGTTGAATAAGGAAAGATTCACAAACACATAAAAAATCAGGTGGTTAAATGTACCACCTGAGACTTTTATTCGAAGAAAACTCTGTGATACAAATGTACACAGCTTCTGTTTTACAACTCTTTGCTTATAAGGATATTCAAGAAACCCTAAGCAATTATGTATGTTTTCTTAGTTTCTAAAGAGTTGCTACACTTGGTTATATATCCCAAGTTTACAAGTACTACATGAACAAGATAATATTAATCTAATTCAAGTTGACTTGCTACTCCACTCCAAATCCACATGTAGCCGAAAGGTTGTCCTTGTGAACAGATATGTCCCCTGCACCTTTCTTGTATGTACTGTGTAAATGGAATGCTTCTTTCTTCTGCGTTTGCAAAGTATGGATGCCATACTGCTTTTTATACCTACTATCAACCCATGTGATCTGTCAGTCAAACCTGTCCTTATCAACTGCTAATTCCCAGCTAGCATAGAAGGAAAGTGTTAATGATTATCCGTTGATGTTGTACACAGTCATCCGTTGATGGTAGTTTGAGCTGTATCCGTTGATAGAGTCCTGTTCTCAACCGTTGATACACTTTCACTTAGACAGAATTACATAGCATAGTTTATTTACAATTAGCTACCCTATTCTACCTATCCATTGATGGTCAACATGACTCTGAATAAAAACACTATCAATTGATAAATAGAGATATTGCAGTATGCTACAAAACCTCATCCGTTGATGAGCTACCTGTCAACGGTAGAGTTATAATGTCTCATCCGTTGACAGTTACAAAACTTGACTTATACAATTTTGATTGATTGTGAAGTTATCATCAAGTACAACATATTCCTAACAATCTCCCCCAATTTATACTTGATGGCAATAAAGCATAAATTTAGGACCTTGATGATAACAAAACATTCCTAAGAATATATATAGAACTATGCAAAAATTGTATTAAGCTACAAAAATTAAAACACAGCAAGTTTGAGAAATTTACAGAGAAGTGCTCCTCTAAACTGAGCATATTAATACTGTTTCTTCTCTCTGGTTGGCATCACCCTTGATTTTCCTTCTTTGGCAGAGTTGGACTCAATTTGCATTTGGAGTTTCCTATAGAAGGCATCTTCTTCAACAACTTTTGGATTTAGCTTTTGTTGTAACCATCTCAGGTATTGAGAACTAGCCTTTGATAGTTGGTCTTCTAACCTGAAAAATCTCCTGTTACCATCTTCATCCCTGAACTCCATCATCCAGAAGGGTTGAAGATGAATTTTCTGTCCATTGTATGGGATCTTCATCTTCCTTGGTAGTCTTGATGGTGAGTTCCATTCTCTCCTTATCTGTTCTATTCTGTCCAATATCTCCCCTTTTGCTATCCTGGAGAACCCTGTGTATCTCTTGATTGCAGAGAACACTTTGGTTAAGGTCAGATAGTTTTCTCCAAGAACCCTCTGTAGTGGCCATGTCCTTTCCTTTCCTCCCTTGTATACAAAGACCAATCTCTCAGGCAAATGTTTATATTTGTCAATTCCTCTTACTTCTGACAATTCATCCAGATACAGATTCATGCCAGAGTATTCTTCAATATCTGCCTGATAGATAAAATCATCCTTGTTTTCCAAGATTGACTGCTTGACAATAGCAGGTACCCTAGCAACCTGAATTGGTTCCTTTGAAGGTTGCTTCCTTGGTATCCTTTTCTTCTGATTAGTCTTCTGTTGAGGCTTCAGCAAGAATGAAGGAACCTTAATGGAGTCAAGGTTCATTGGTTCCTCTTTAGGGATTATAGGGTCACCATGGAAGTTAACAGCTGGGTCGAATACTTGTGCAGAAAAAGATTGCGATGAGCCAACAGTTTCTCTCCTTACAATTTCTGGAGAGACAGGCCTCCTTGCCTTTGATTTCACTCTCCTTTTAGTTTTGGATTTGGGGACTTCCTCAGGTTCCCTCATTTCATCCTCTACCTCATCCATTAACTCCTGAGCCGGCCTAGTTTACTTCTCTTCTGAGTTTTCATATTGATTTTCTTCACTTGGATGAGCTTCCCTTAGAAGTTTGGAGGTTTCCTCTCTTTTTGCTTCAACAAATCTAGGATGGTTGTTGGATATATTTAGCACTTTTCCATTCCTTATTATTACAGCCATCCAATCTCTTACACTCTTATTTGTCTTTTCCTTGAACTCTTTGATTGTCTCTCCCATTAGCTTTTCATCATCATCCTTGGGAAATGGAAAGTCCAATTGTAGCTTGTTCTTCCCATTTGCCTTTGGTGGAGAGAAGGCTCTGGTTTTTATGCATGGTTAAAATTCTTTGACATAGGATGGTTCAGCATCATAGAATGTAGGAGCCACAATTTCTGGAGTGAGCACCTTCAGAATTGTAGTTGAAGT
Source organism: Kitagawia praeruptora (assembly GCA_037693485.1). Classification (NCBI taxonomy): domain Eukaryota; kingdom Viridiplantae; phylum Streptophyta; class Magnoliopsida; order Apiales; family Apiaceae; genus Kitagawia; species Kitagawia praeruptora. The sequence goes on from CM075350.1 coordinate 131,695,177, forward strand.
TGTTGGAGTTGAGGACTGAGTAGAGAACAGAGTTGATGCAATTGATTCATTGATCATTCTCTCTGTCCTCAGAATTCTTTCATTTGCCTCCTTGTTGATCTTTTCTAAGGCTTCTATTCTGGTTTGCCTTTCACCATCTGAGATTTCTGATATACTTTGAACCTCAGGCAACACCATTTTCTTCTTCTTCATAGGGGAAGCCTCTATAGAGAACTCTGTTGGATTGACCACTATAACTGGCTGTTGCTCCCCCTCACTCTGTGCTATCTTGCTACTGGATGCTGGAATTTGACTAGAAGTAGCTGCAACAACCTCTTCTACCTTTTTCTCCCCCTTTTTGTTAGCATCAAGGGCTGGAGATGAGGCTGCAAGTAGCTTTTCCAGTAGCTCAGTCTGTTTGGCTTGGTTGACAATGACTGTCTGCATTTGAGATTCCATACTATCCACTCTGGAGGAAAGATGCTGAACTGATTTGGCCAGACTATCTTCCTTCAATAACTTGCTAGTCAGCACCTTCTGAGTGGTAGTAGGGGCTAGTGCCTCAATCCTGGCATCTAGTTCCACTTTCATTTCCCTTATTGCAGTTTGCACCTCCTCCTATTGGGTTCTTTGAATAACCATATGCATCTTGTGAAGTTTGAGGGAAGCTAATATTTGCTGAAGGACAGCCTTCCTCTGTGGATCTGCATTCTGGTGCTCAGCCATAGCAGATTGATATTGCTTCATAATCTCCACATTGAAGTCACCAACCACAGTGGTAGAAGAAAATAGCCATTCTGGAGTATCTTCCATATTGACTTCTTCATCACTTGAGGTGCTAGCACTGTCATTATTGCCAAACTCTTCACTGTCAGCATCTGAAGGAAGAACTGTCAAAGCTTCCTTTGCTCTTTGTAGAGATTGATAGGTGTGCACTAGGTGCATTGCCTCCTCTGCCTCCACATTGCCCTGTTGTGCCATGACTTGATAGGCAGAAATAGGATTAATAAAGGTTTCAGGATCCAAAAAAATGGAGTCAATAATTGACTGATATTCTTGTCGAAATTCCATCTCTTTAGAAGCTTCATTAACCTCCATTAACTCACTTGCAATGGCTGAATCTTCCTGCCTTATTTCTCCTGTAGTCCTTTCTCTCCTCTCATCTCTCTTTTCTTGCATCAGGGGCTCCCCCTGGCTCACACCTCTCACACCCTCACCTTCACCTACTAAGGTGGAACTCTCTTGCTCTCCTTTTGCCTGACCGGAAGAAATGGTCAGCCTCTCATTATTTTTCTCTCCTTTTGCCTGCTCACAAGGCAGCCTCTCACTCCCTTCCCTCATTCCTAAAAGTGTTTCAACTACTACAAACTCCTCCACAGTTGACATGGGAATGTCACATTTTGCAGTGGTAGAGAGAGTTGTCAACGGATAAAGTGTATCCGTTGATGTAGTAGTTATTGCTGTCAATGGATGATTAGTTGTAGACACATCCGTTGATGGAGAAACACTTGTCAACGGATGAAGGATATCCGTTGATGAAGGAAAAAGAGTATCCGTTGAAGTGAAAACCAACACTGAATCTGTGGTGATTGATTTTAAGGAAGAGGCCACAGATAGTGTTGTGAATTCAGGAATGGAAGATTGATGGCCCAACAAATCATCTAAAAGATGATGACCACCAATTGTTGAGTGGGGCTTCTCCAAGAATTTTAAAGATGGAGAATCAGGAATTGATGTAGATATCATATCCACATCCAGAGATGGAGTTGGTGATGGTGGATTGAAATGTGTATCAATTTGAAGGTTAAGATCAAGGGGCTGTGACTCCACATTTATTGAAGTCACATCAAACTGAATTTGAGAAGGTACAGTTTGCTGTACTGTGTGTGCACCCTGTGATTCCCCAATGGTTTTGGATTTTACTCTTCTACCATAGGTTTTTGAGTGAGAGCTATCTGTGTCTCTGGCCTTTTTGTGCAGTGTTCCTGGAGTGGAACTTAAATCAGTAGTCACACCCTGTTGAGAGGATGTAACTAGAATTTGGCTTGAAGGTTCATTAACAGTCTTTTGAGAGACTGAAATGTTGGTTGCACCTGCCTCACCTTCCTTATCCTTAGGGCTTCTTTGATGTTCACCCTGTCCCTCACCACTCACTACCACCTTCACACTCCCCTCAACAGTTTTGGTAGTTTTTGCAGCAGGTGCCTTTTGAGAGACACCTAAGGTTTGTCTTTTAGATTATGGTTTTGGAACTTTGGATTTGGTCACTTTGGTAGGAGCCTGTTTGGTCACAACTACAGACTCCATTGTGACACTAGAAGGCAAAGAAATTTGGGGGTTAGAGATAAGAGTTTCAGGGATGGAAATAGTTACCTGAACAATTGGTAGATATACCAATTGAACTTCTGCATTTAGGTTCATTCGAATCAAATCACTTAAGACTCTTTTCTCCTGAACAAAACAATTGAACTTGCTATCCGGGTTAGCAATAGATAGCTCATTCTCAGATACATGCAGTGCTAAGAGCATAAAAAATCTAGCCAAATAAATATTCTTGCTCCTAGTTTCCTTTTTACCTAATTTAGCTGCTATCTCATACATGACTAGTGTGCCAAAATTATAGAATTTATCAGTCAAAAGCATACATAGCATAACTAGCATGGAATTGGTAACAGCATCAAAGTTACTAATTTTACCAGAAAAAGTTTTAATGAAGGCATCACAAAAATAACTCCATTCTTTAACCATACCTTTCCTAACAATTTTCCCTAAGTTCTCAGTACTAAGGGTATAATTTATGGAATTAAGCATGGTAACAATTTCAGTTACTGGGTATTTCCAGACAGTTATTCTCAGGCAATTTTAAACAAGCAGTTATCACATCAGAATTAACTACATAGTTTTTACCCTTTAAAGAAAAAGCAAGTGTACCGTCTGTGCCAATGTACTCAGCAGATGCCCACACCTCTTCAATTACCTCGTGGATTAGAGGAGTGGTGGCAGTCATAGTATATGACAATTTGCATTTTTTCACGAAATTCATCATGGTGTGATATACTTCTGGAGCGTTCACTGTATCAACAAAGGCCGCGAAATTGTTCTTCTCATAGGTAAACCCAGTGGAAGACATCATCTTAACAATAGGCGCCATTGAAGTGTTTGAACTTTTGTTGCAGAGAGTTTTAGTGAAGAAGATGCAGTTAACTTATGAGATTCTTGAAAATGAATAAAAGTGAGATGTGAGAGCACAAGACAGCCTTTTATATTTTTCAAGAATTAAAAATGAAATAATTAAAAGTAATTACTCCATTGGACAAAAGTAACTGTTAGATAATAAATGAAAGAAAAGAAGTACAGCCGTGACTAAATATACACGTTTACCAACGGCTAAAAAAAATATGTATATCAACGGATAAAGAATGGACGGTTGAGAAAACAGTTTATCCATCGATGACGTGGATAACCTGTTATCCGTTGACATACGAAAATCTAGTAATGTGTTTATACTACCAACGGATAAGAGGATATCCGTTGATAAGCAAATTTTGCCTTAGACAAAATTTCTGCAGAAAATTTTTCTGAGAGTTTTTTTTTTTGAATAAAAGTGAGAAACTACCATTAAGCAATATCAGCTAACAAAGTAGCTTTAATTTCAGTGGGAACAATCCTCCCACTAAAATGACGATCAGACATAAGATAGGAAGCCCTTGCTAAAGCATGTGCTACTCTATTTGCAGATCGTTTTACAAAGAATAAGGACACTAAAGGTAACTCTTTTAACAAGTACCTACATTCCTCAATGATACTCCCAAAATAAGAAGTCATCTTGGTGTTACTTCTTACACCTTGCACCACCAGTAAACTATCTGTCTCGATGCTCATTTTTGCCCGAGGTTGTGTCTTATCCCAGCTTAAAGCTTCCTTAACCCCGAATGCCTCTGCCACCTCTGGTTGAACTACTCCTGCTCGGTAAGTTGCACCTGCATCAACCATTGCTCCTTCAGCATCTCTGACTACAAAAACAAAGCTGTATCTTCCAGTATCAGCAAACAACGCCGCATCTGTATTGACTTTGAACATATTATTCTCTGGTTTCATCCATTTGTCAAGACCATCACCTGGAATAAAAGATTCCATAGACACATTCATTTTGTCTTGAGCTGTATTCCATTGTTCAAAGAAGGTTTGTGCTGCCAGGATAATTTGCTGCCCCACTGGATTTCTTTGTTCCCATATTAACTTGTTTCTGGCTCCCCATATTGCCCAACAGATCATAACAATTTCGCCTGCTTTCCTTTTATCATAGGCATTGAAATTACTGTCAAGCCACTCTCATATCGTCCCGCCTTGTTCTTCCTTTACATGGATGCCTATTTTTGACCAAACCTCTGTTGTAAACTCACATCCAACCAAAGTATGGTACACTGTTTCGTTTGCTGCATTACACTAGGGACACATGCCAGTTATTTGAACATGTTTTGTTCGGAGTTGAGTTCTAGTTGGTAAACATCCTGTGACTGCCCGCCAAACTAAATTTTTCACTTTCGAAGGAACTTTTAGATTCCACATTTTTTGCCAAAAACCTGATTCTCAAGTAAATCAAAACACATTTCTAGCTGTAATACAGTATGATTAGATATCACTAGGAATTACGAAAAATTAAGCATACCTAGTTCACCTACCAACCTTGTGAATGAAGATTCATCAAGAGGCTTGGTGAAGATATCTGCAAGCTGCATTTCACTTGGCACAAAGTGCATTTCTACTGTACCATTCATCACATGCTCTCTAATGAAGTGGTATTTGATTGTCAATATGCTTGGTTCTCGAATGTTGCACTGGATTCTCTATGATGGCAATAGCACTAGTGTTGTCACAGAAAATTGGAATCTTCTTAACTTTTAGACCATAGTCAATAAGTTGATTTTTCATCCAAAGAATCTGTGCACAACAACTTCCATCAGCAATGTACTCAGTGTTTACACAAAATCACGCAAGCGCACGTGGTCATAAGTAATATAGATACAAGTCAAGTTCGTTCCCACAGAGATCTGGTTTTTAATTCAGTATTGTACCTATGCAACAATGTATGGTTTTAATTCACTGCTAAGACAAATAACAAATTGGGTTTTAATTAACTAAATTAAACTAAGATGCAAATTATAAAACTAAGACTTAAATTAACTAATGAGAATAGAAATCGAATTACTTTTGCAAGAGAAACCATGGGATCCTAACTTCATTAAATACTTTGCTTAGATCTGACGCCTTTAATCACTATATGCAATGGTTATGATATCTGATCAGACAACACGAAACAAGTACACGCTACCTGTCAGCATACGTATACCAAACTAAACATACATCCACAAAAGAGATAGAAGATGAATAGACACCAATTATGCTTAGACCCTATATGTCTATAGAATTTGAAAACATAACGGTTGAAGAGCAAGTTATCCATAATGATCACACAGGGCAGTATAAATATTTTCATCTCACACCACGAATCATATTGATAAACAATTATGAACCTATGCTAGCATGGCAAGTTCTAAATCTCAAGATCCACTTTCACTTCACAAGAGATTAACAAATTAGATGTTCATGACGCATCTATCAATTAAGCATAACCATACGAGGATATCAGATATACATCACACACAGATCTGTAAAGCATCAAGATACTAAAGCTCCATAAATAAATCCGTTAGAATCCCATGACAACGATTAGCTCATAATTGAACCTCTCATTATCATGGGATCTGATGAAACCATGATAAAAACAAAGTATGAAAAGATACAAATAAACCTAAGTAATTGATATGTAATAGTTCTCTCCTAATGATCTGATTTACAATGATAGATAGTGTTTATATAGGTCCTAGAATACTTTTCCAACAAGAAAAGACCTAAAAATACAATTTAATTCGAAACAGGATAGAATTTCAGAATTTCCAGCGAGTTTGGGCGCACCCTGCACGGTAGCAGCGCAGTCTGCGCGGTTTCTTACTGCATATAATTATAGAAAATTTCCCAGGCTTCGCGTGGATAGTAAGATCGCTGAAAACGGACTTCTAGAACTCCAGATATGGCCAAAACAGTGTAGACTGCGCAACCATCCGAATTTTACACAATTTGCTCCTTTCTCCTCCGTTTCTTTTGCATTAGCTAATATCTTCAATACCATGACACATGTAACTCCTTGGTAGCATAACACAAGTGTACCATCTTCATTCCAATACTTAATTCCACTCTAATATCGATTAGAAACACCAACACTAACTGATAGCTACAACTCTGCACAACTACACAAAACACATCAAAAATTCAACAAACTTGAGACCAAGACAATCAATTTAAGCCGATATAGAACGCTCCAAGTGGATATAAAATCCACTTATCACTCAGCTTCAGCTGTAGAAGTGAAGACTGAGTTCTGTTTCTTACTGAACCATGACACAAGCCTGTTCCCTAGAAATTGACAGGAACCTGTAGTACTTTTCCTATCAATTCTACAACCTACATAGTCTGCATCTGAATAGCCAATTAGATCAAAGCCAGAATCTCTTGGGTACCAAATGCCAAGGTTTGGTGTTCCCTTGAGATACCTAAAAATTCTCTTAATAGCAATCAAGTGAGACGCTCTAGGGTCAGCTTGAAATCTAGCACAAAGACAAGTGGAAAACATTATATCAGGTCTACTAGCTGTTAGATATAGAAGTGAGCCTACCATGCCTCTATAGCTTGAGATGTCCACAGACTTTTCCTTAGTATTCAACTCAAGCTTAGTTGCAGTGGCCATAGGTGTTTTTGCAGAGGCACAATCCATTAAGTCAAATTTCTTTAAAAGATCATAAATATATTTTGTTTGACTTATGAAAATTCCCTCATTAACTTGCTTCACTTGTAAACCAAGAAAGTAAGTTAATTCACCCATCATGCTCATTTCATACCTACTTTGCATAAGTTTGGCAAACCTTTTGAAAAGCTTCTCATCTGTAGACCCAAAAATTATATCATCTACATAGATTTGAACAAGTATTGAAGAACCATTGACATTTCTATGAAATAAGGTTTTATCTACTGTACCTCTAGTTAAGTGATTCTCCAAAAGAAATTGAGATAAAGTGTCATACCAGGCTCTTGGTGCTTGCTTCAAACCATAAAGTGCTTTCAAGAGAAGATATACATATTCTGGATCTTCAAATCCAGGAGGTTGATGGACATATACCTCTTCTTCCAGTTCCCAATTTAGAAAGGCACTTTTGACATCCATCTGATAGACTTTTAAATTGGCATGTGCTGCATAGGCTAGGAAAATTCTAATTGCCTCAAGTCTTGCCACTGGAGCAAAAGTTTCATCAAAATCTATCCCTTCTTCTTGAGAATAGCCCTTTGCCACTAATCTAGCTTTATTCCTCACAATTATGCCATTTTCATCAGTCTTATTCTTGAGAACCCATTTAGTACCTATGACACCTCTATCATCAGATTTGGGCACAAGCTTCCATACTTTATTTCTCTCAAATTGGTTTAGCTCTTCTTGCATTGCTAAGACCCAATCTGGATCTAGAAGGGCATCTTCCACTTTCTTATGTTCTTCTTGAGACAGGAAACTACTGTATAGGCATTCTTCTTGTGTGGCCCTCCTAGTTTGGACTCTTGAGTTTGAGTCACCAATGATTAACTCAAAAGGATGATCTCTGGTCCATTTTCTTGAAGGTGGAAGGTTTGATCTAGATGAGGTTGCTTCATCTAAATGAGCATGATCTTGTTGATTGGTCATTGAGTTTTGACTTTGAGAAACTCCCCCTGAGTTTGTTGTCCTTGCGGAATTATGAAGTTGACTGTCAACGGATGCATCATTTTGTCTATCAACGGATGCTCCATTTTTCCTGTCGACGGATGCATGAGAATGCCTGTCAACGGATGCATCTGATACTCCAGTATGACTGTCAACGGATGCTTCATTTCCATTGTTAGCATCACTTCTAGTTGGACCAACAACTCTAGGTGAATTTTCATGGTCATGATCTTCTCATTTTCCTCATCATCATCAATATACATTCTTCCTTCTACCTCATTTTCAAATCTCGACTTTTCATGGAAGCCTTCATCATTTAGACCTAGAATATTTTGATCATCAAACACAACATGTACAGATTCCATAATAATGTTGGTTCTTAGATTGTAGACTCTATAGGCTTTCCCTACTGCATACCCAACAAAGATAGCTTCATCTGCCTTTGCTTCAATTTGCCCAAGTTATCTCCATGATTCCTTAGCACAAAACACTTACATCCAAAGACATGAAGAAAAGCTAAAGTTGGTTTCTTGTTGGTGAATAACTGATAAGGAGTCATTCCTCTAGCTTGATTGACCAAGGAAATATTCTGAGTGAAACAGGCAGTGTTGACAGCTTCAGCCCAGAAATATGTTGGCAATCTTGATTCACTTAGCATTGTTCTAGCTGCTTCAATGAGAGTTCTGTTTTTCCTTTCAACAACCCCATTTTGTTGAGGTGTTCTAGCAGCAGAAAACTCATGGACAATTCAATTCTCTTCACAGAAAATCTTCATTGTGGAATTTTTGAATTCAGTGCCATTGTCACTCCTGATTCTTTGTACTTTGACTTCAGAACCATTGTTTACTAGTCTGAGATGATTGATGATGATTTCACTTGCACAATCTTTGGAGTGCAGAAAGAAGGTCCATGTAAACTTAGAAAAATCATCTACAATCACCAGACAGTATTTCTTCTTTGAAATGGACATGACATTTACTGGACCAAATAAGTCCATATGCAGCAATTGAAGTGGCTTAACAATGGATGACTCTGTCTTGCTCTTGAAGGATGATTTCTTTTGTTTCCCTAATTGACAGGCATCACACAATCCATCCTTGATGAACTCCAATTTAGGGATTCCTCTAGCAAGATCCTTTCTTACCAAATCATTCATAACTTTAAAATTCAAATGTGACAGCTTTTTATGCCATAGCCAACTCTCATCCTTGCTTGCTTTGCTGAAGAGACAAGTAATGGATTCTGAGCATACTGAGTTGAAGTCAACTATGTAAACATTTCCTTTTCTAAAGCCTGTCAATACCACATTGTTGTTTTCCTTGGCAGAAACAACACAGGCTTCTTTAGTGAACTTTACTTCATAGTCTTTGTCACAAATCTGACTGACACTCAGCAAATTGTGCTTCAAACCTTCAACTAAAGCCACTTCTTCAATGATGACATTGTCCTTTGAAATCAAGCCACATCCCTTAGTATATCCTTTGATGTCATCTCCAAAGGTAATTCTAGGGCCAACTGCCTCCTTGAACTCTATGAGCAGGGTTGAATCTCCTGTCATGTGCCTAGAGCATCCACTGTCTAGGTACCATAGATTCCTTCTATTTCCCTGCACACATTCCAAAATACAAATCAAGTTGATTTTGGTACCCAAGTTTCCTTGGGTCCTTTCTTATTAGCCTTTGGTTTTGCACTCTTAGAAATCTTCACTTTAGGTGTAGATGCTTGAGTGATAGGTTTTGACAGATGCTCATTTGCATAAATATTTGATGCATGCATTTGTGTAAAATTGGCATACATATTATTCATGCTAGGAATGCTCCATGACATTTGTGGCATATTCACAGATTGAAAATAAGGATTAGACACATATGGCATGTTCACATATGGATTTGAAAAACTAGCATTCTGATACAAACCAGGCATTGCATGCATACTTGGAATAGATTGAGGTACATGGACAGGAGTCCTTTTAACAGACTTGCAATTAGAAGATAGGTGATTGACACTATTACAATTACCACAAGTTTTCCTAGGAGCAAACTTGTCAGGAGAATAATTGTTTTTCTTGTTGATGCCTATCTTACCATTTCTGTTCTTTTTCTTTTTACCCTCAGTCTCTACCTTTTCATTAACTGATTTACCAACAGCCTTTTTGTTAAGTAAATCACCTGCCTTAGCCTTCTCACTTGATTTGGCTTGGCTACTTTCACCAGAAACAAAGTTCTTGGCTACTGGACTATACTGATTATTCAGTTTCTTGAGTTCCTTCTTACTAACAAACTTTTTGTTAGTCGACGGATACCTCTCATCCGTTGATGGTTCATCTATCAACGGATGATCACTATCCGTTGATTCACAAATAGTCTCTAGATCCTCAAGGCAAGGTTCTAGCTCCTTTTTCTTTTGAGTCCAGGTATCCCTCACAAATGATTCTATTCCCTGGACTTCTATTATGTTTTGAGAAATATTCCTACAGCTTTGAAATTTAGAAATTATCCCTTGTTCTTTTTCAAGCTGGTCTCTTAAAATCAGTTCTCTTTTTAACACAGCTTCAAGTTCACTTTTAGCATCATTGCAATCAACTCTCATTTTTTCAGATTCTAGAAATTGAATTTCTAGAGCAGCATTTCTATCACTTAAAAACAGATTAGTCTCTCTAATCCTATTGTTCTCTTTAGTAAGTGATTTAAGAGTAACACTCAAGTGATATAGTTCAGTAGACATTTCATCTATAACACTATTGCATTCCTCTTTGGTGAGCTAAGAGAGATTAGTAGAAAATACCTGATTGCTAGCTGAACTTGCTTCCTGCTCAGAATCAGCCATCAATGCAAGGTTGACAAACTCAGCATCATCATCAGAATGATTTCCATCAGCAGCCCAGTCATACTCTTGGGTCATGAATGCCTTTCCTTTCTGTCTGAGAAGATCAAAATATTTCTTCTTGTAGTCAACAGTTTCAGTTGGCTTTCCCTTGTTCTCAGATCTAGGCTTCCTACATTCACTTATCATGTGACCAACAATTCCACAATTGTAGCATTTAATTTTGGATTTATCCACATAGTTGCTTGTGGAAAAATCCTTGTTAAATGGCTTAGCCACCCCAGTGTTTCTTCTGAATTTTAGCTTGGAGAATCTCCTAGATAGAAAGGCTAAATGCTCATCTATCTCATCCAATTCATCCTGCTAAAGGACACTCATTTCTTCAGACAATTTTTCCTTGCTTTTGCTTGATTCTGCTCTACCTTCACAAACCTCCCTGTTTGGTGTAGATTTAGCAGCTTCAGTCCTCTTCTCCTCCTTCTGCTCCAAGTTGGCAACAAGTGTAACTGACCCACTTTTCTTTTGGGCCTTCTCAATTTCTTCATCCCGCTCCATTTCTAGTTCATATGTCTTTAAAGTTCCATAGAGCCTTTCAAGAGTAAATGTCTTGTACTCTTGAGTGTTTCTTAGAGAAATAGTCATTGGGCAGTGATCTCAGAAATTTGAGATTAGAATCTTTCACTTGGTAGATTCTTCCATACAGTTTCAATCCATTCAGTAGCTTTTGAAATCTACTAAATGTGTCATTCAATGTCTCTCCATTCTTGAAATGGAAGTGCTCATACTGTTGGATCAGTAGTTGCATCTTGTTTTCCCTTACCTGTTCTGTACCTTCACAAAGGGTTTGAACAATGTCCCATACTTCCTTGGAGGTAGTATAGTTGATAACATTGTCAACCATGTCTGTTTCTAAGCCATTAAACAGAATATTCATGGTCTTTTTATCTTTGTGGGCTTCTGCAACGTCTTCAGTACTCCACTCAGAAATAGGTTTGGGAATGTAAGTGTTTGGTGCATCTGCAGCAAGGCCAACTCTTGACGCAGTCTTCATTGGGACATGAGGACCCTTCTCAATGCAATCTACAAAACCTTCATCAATAGACATGAGATGTAGACACATTTTTACTTTCCAGTGAAAGTAATTTTCTCTATCAAGAACCGGTATCTTCACTCCATAATCCTTCTTAGACATGTTGGAAGTGTGTTGATCTTTAAACTTCAAATATGTTAGAAGCTTGCTCTGATACCAATTGTTATTCCCAGATTACACACTTGTATAATTGTAGAAAGGGGGGGGGTTGAATACAATTCTTGATATTTATAAATTTCTGATAAAAACCACAGAAATCTATAAGGAGATAATTGTTGAATAAGGAAAGATTCACAAACACGTAAAAAATCAGGTGGTTAAATGTACCACCTGAGACTTTTATTCGAAGAAAACTCTGTGATACAAATGTACACAGCTTCTGTTTTACAACTCTTTGCTTCTAAGGATATTCAAGAAACCCTAAGTAAATGTGTCTGTTTTCTTAGTTTCTAAAGAGTTGCTACACTTGGTTATATATCCCAAGTTTACAAGTACTACAGGAACAAGATAATATTAATCTAATTCAAGTTGACTTGCTACTCCACTCCAAATTCACATGTAGCCGAAAGGTTGTCCTTGTGAACAGATATGTCCCCTGCACCTTTCTTGTATGTACTGTGTAAATGGAATGCTTCTTTCTTCTGCGTCTCCAAAGTATGGCTACCATACTGCTTTTTATACCTACTATCAACCCATGTGATCTGTCTGTCAAACCTGTCCTTATCAAATGCTAATTCCCAGCTAGCATAGAAGAAAGTGTTAATGATTATCCGTTGATGTTGTACACAGTCATCCGTTGATGGTAGTATGAGTTGTATCCATTGCTAGAGTCCTGTTCTCATCCGTTGATACACTTTCACTTAGACAGAATTACATAGCATAGCTTATTTACAATTGGCTACCCTATTCTGCCTATCCATTGATGGTCAACATGACTCTGAATAAAAACACTATCAAGTGATAAATAGAGATATTGCAGTATGCTATAAATCCTCATCCGTTGATGAGCTACCTGTCAACGGATAGAGTTATATTATCTCATCCGTTGACAGTTACAAAACTTGACTTATACAATTTTGATTGATTGTGAAGTTATCATCAAGTACAACATATTCCTAACAACTATCCATATACTGATGTGTAATATCATGCTAAATGTGACTGCAGTAATACTTCATCTGGTGAGTCTTCTACAGTTCTACTAAATGAAAACACACCTAGAGGGGGGTGAAAAGGTGTATTATGGCTGATAGTGGTTAACTATAACCTATTTTGATTTTTACCAAATTCGGCTTGCTGATATGTTCTGGCAGTTTAAAATCAGCAGGCTGAATTTAACTAACTTGTAATGTAGTAAGAGAATCGTGCAGAAAAATAAATGTAACACAAGATCTTTTAGCCAGGTTCGACCCCTAATCCCCTATGGTCTACGTCCTGGTCCCTTACCAACTTAGTAAGAGAATATATTATTGATCACTATAAAACCGATTACAAGATCCAACAATATATCTCCCTTTACACCCAGCTGCTTACAATTTGGCTTGCTGAATTGCTGTGTTAAACTAACTCTCTAAGCAATACTTCCCAAGTATCCTTTTCTAGTCTAGTTTTACCCACCCAAAACCTTTAAGCCAAAACTTGTACAGCAACTAATCTTTACAACTTGAACAATACAAAGGTTTAAAAATTACAACTCAACCTAATGAACCCTCTGAAAATGTATAACTGAATGTATGAGAGAGTTTGAGAGGTTTAAGGATTTAGCAAAGTGGTACGAAGTTGTGTATGTATATGATATTGTTTTTGCACTTCGATTGGTGTTTTGAACTGAAGCAAAAACACTCTTTTTATAGGTGAATAAGAATGTCTTCAAGAGGCTCCTGCAGATATTTTTGACTAAAACAAATGGAGCGTTAGAAATGTCAAAGTGAAGGAGCGTTAGAAATATGAAAATGAAGGAGCGTTAGAAATATGAAAATGAAGGAGCCGAGGAGGAGTAGCTGTTTGTCTTCTTTAGTAGGTAGCAGCGTGTATGTTTGAAATGAAAGAGAATGCAAAAAATAAGTTAAAGTGATTGTATGAGGATTGGTTTAATTAAATAAGGAAAGGTGTATCCTTATTTAAGGTAAAGAATAAGTTGTCCCCCACTTTTCTTGTGATTGAGAATATTGATGAGCTGTATGGGTTTGAATATTTCAGAGAGTCCTTACAATATTCCTAATGCTATTTCCACTAATAATTCCTTAAAACACGCAGGTTCCTTGAATTCTGTTATTTCTGTCTGACAGAATTGGCTTGCTGATTTTGCACAGGTTGTAAGTTCAGCTTGCTGAAATATATGTGGTAGTCCATAACAGCTTACTGAAATATAACTGTTAGTCTGACTGAAATAATCCCGTAAACTTAAAACAGCTTGTTGAGTTGATAATAAATATGTAATATAGCTTGCTGAATTATAATAAGACTAATACAAAGAAAAGCAATCAGCTTGCTGTATATAACATCAAAACACATTAGGTTAACACTAAAGGTATATAAGGTGAAGCAATTCTCAAAATTTATCCACAGAACCTCAGTTTTAAAAATAACCCAAACTTCAATTTCAATCCTCGTTGCCAAACAATCTCAGAATCTATAATCATATATAAGACTATTAAGTTCCAGGCACATTTGTACAATTATGAGCATCAATACAATTACTAGAATGCTTAAAACATACAATTATATACTAATAAATTATAAGCAACTCGGTACCAAACGATAACATAAAACACTAATAGAACATTACATAAATAACTTATATTTATGATAAACAATTCTATTTCACATAGTCACACACACTCTTGCATTTAACAAAAACACACATATGATACTGTATCTTATATTATTATTAGTCAAAAGAGAGAGGGACATAGAGAGTATATATGATCTGATATAGAATCAAAACTGTAAAATATTAAAAAATTGCTCAGAACGAAGAGAGTAGAATCTAACATAGAATCAAAACTCTACAACTATAAAAAAAATGATCAAAAATAATTAAACCAAATAAAATACAATTGTTTCTATTTTTTTTATAATAAACTTTATAATAGATTTTCCTTATAGAATCTATAATATAGATTCTATCACCCAAACACAACAAAGATGTCATGATGGTGACCAAGTAGGAAAATAATCACATAAACTAGGCTGATTTTAGCTAACACTTAGACACAAATATGAAATCTAGTGTGGAATCTCACAAAAGTTCTAATACTAACAGGAACTAGCTTTTATTCAGCTAAAGGTACAAAATTATAATCAAGCATAGAATCTCATGTAGAATCTAAAATTAACAAAGCCACTTAATTAAAGGTATGCACTTTTGAAGTGGGAAACCCACTTCTAAATAAAGCCAACCCTGCTGCTTATTTTATGCATTGAGGGTTGTAAGAATTACAAAGCTAATGCAAAAAGGCATATTTATAAGCTTCATGATGTGACTCCACGTAATCATAAAATCAGAAGTGAAAAAGGTAGACGCAGAATCTAGTTTCAAAACAAAACATGGCTGAACTCAGGGGAAGTGGCACAGGTATGTTGAGCAAGATATCATTAAAGATCACTGTAAGTACTAAGGGTGCATATAATAAGAATCACATGATTCATTTCTCCAAGATCAATCGCAATCTAGATAATTAATGAATACTTTATAGTCGCACAGATCTACTATTATTTATATTCTAAAAGAATTTGCTGAAAAATGTATTCCTGGGACAAAATTGAATATGCACACCTAGAGGGGGGTGAATAGGTGTAAATGGCTAACTATATTTAACTAAGTCTGATTTTAAAAATTATCAGAAACAGCTTACTGATTTCGTTTTATGCAGAGACAAATGGTATGCTGAATGCACAGATAACAAGTATAGTAAAGTGCAGAAACAGTAAGCTAAATGCAAGCAGTAAGTAAAGAGCAGAAAATAAAGAACACAGAGACTTTTAGCCAGGTTCGACCCCTAACCCCTATGGTCTACGTCCTGGTCCCTTACCAACTTGGTAAGAGAATATATTATTGATCACTGAAATAAAACCAATTACAAGATACAATAATATATCTCCCTTAATACCCAGCTGTTGACAAATGGCGTGCTAAACTCCTGTTTCTGAACTTGCTCTCTAAGCTATACTTCCCAAGTATACTTCTCTAGCAACGATCACCAAACCCTAATTCCCAAGCCAACTTGTCCAACAACTAAACCTTACAATTCGAACAATACAATCAATAGATGAATACAACTCAAACTATGAACTCTCTAAGATATAGCACGTATGAATATATTAAGAGCTCGAGAGAATCAAAAGAATATAGCAATGAAAACCGAGTTGTTTGTAATCTTGTGTGCTTGAAAGTTTTTCTCTGAATGTTCTGAATTCTCTTAAGCGAATGAACACAAGAATAAGTTTATAAAGCTTCACACCAACGTTCAGAAAATCAATCACCAATTATTCGAACGATTTGAAATCAATTTCCAACGTTCAATTGGTTAGAGATTTTACAAACGTTCTTGTGAACGTTAGACAGAGGGTTTGGGAGAAAGAAATCGATGAAAACATAACCCTTCTGATTTGTATAGATATAAAACGAGTATAGGAGATTTTGTAGAAAGAAAATCTTTTAAATAAGGAAACTCCTATAAGTTTTATAAAATAATTTAAAGAAAGATATTTGAAAAGATTTGAGCTCTAGAATATATTGTGTACGTATTATATAATAAAGAATCCTCACAATATATTTCCTGAAATAAATCCATGAGAATTTGTCTTGATATATCTTCAGGATTTCTGGCAGTTTGCAAATGGCTTGCTGTTTGTGTCTGTCAGTGCAAATGGCTTGCCAAACTGTCTCTGTTGTAACACCAAATGGCTTGTTGTTTATATATTCTCTGTAAACAATTAGTAGACTTAATATACCCTGCAAAACCAAGTTAGTACAACCATAACACAATGTTTTATATCAAACTACAAGCAAATAGCTTGCTGAATGTGATCATCAAAACCATAGGAGTATCAAAAATCAGCAGGCAAAAGTGGTCTAAATCCTTAGGAATCCCTCTTATAGTGATTCCAAAAAAAAATATTACAGAACAGAGTCAAAAAGAACTTGCACTAGCAGAGTCAAACAGATTATGGAAGCATAAAAAGTTAATACTGAAGGTATAATATAGCTACTTCTATAAGCAATAGCAGTATCTATTACAAGAAATTAAATATTTGACATTGCTCAGAAGTCTCACGTTTTAAAATGTAAGTAGGATGGGAAGTGTTCTGCATCACTTAACACCTTATGAAGCTCTCTCAGTAAATGTCACAGGTTTCTCTGGGATATTGTAAGTCAGAGCATCAAACGGATCCGCATCCTTAGATATTTCTGTTTTGTGCTGTTTAAAAAAAGGTAGATCCATATTTAACTAGGTGACAACTTAAAAGCCCTCCATTAATATGCAACCTGCTAAGTTTAAGACTATGTCTAACAAGCAAAATGAGACAGGTCATTCTATTGTCCACTAGTTTCATGTGATATATCATATATCTATGAAAGCTGTCATGGCAAAACTCACATTGTTAAATAGTAAGGCAGTATCAATCTGAAAGACATGTTCTACAAGCTCAGTTACTGGACACTTACAGGACACATTTAGAAGAAAGTTCCTACGGAACACGCTTAGGTCTTGACAGCCTTACTTGCTTGATGACTTCTTAATAAACTTCCAATTCATGCCAAACACCACATTTACCTTTTCAGTCACTAGAGCGATTGAACGAGACTCCCTTTCCTAAACAAATATATTACAGGTCAACAAATGCAAACTAATAAGTATCGAGCTTAATATCGTCGTGTTAGAAGGCCCCGCGGGGGCACCAACCATCGAATCATCCATGGAATCATTTACCTTGATTATTACCAATTTTATTAAGATAGGTGCCCCTGGCGGGGCCTATTGCATATAAAACTGTAGAATATATAATAGAATCACAGAATCACTAATAAAGCAACCATAGAATCAATAACGGAATCATTTTCAACTTAACTCATATAAAACGAGACTAAAAAATACCAAACTTTATATATTAAAATAAATGTACGGAATCACAAATTTAATAACAAAATCAACCACAAAATCACTTACAACTTCATATAACGAGTCTTAAATACATTTATATAACAGAATTTCTAACTAACAAAAATAAGCAAAGAATCATTAACTGAATCACTTGAAAAATCACTTTCATAAAACAATAGTAATATACAGCATCCGATATAGAATCTAATATGTCTGCTTTCATTCAAACAAGCATTTAGTACGAAATCAAAAAACGAAATCTTCAAACCCTAATTTTAATAATTTCGCTAAAATAACAAGCAGAATAGATGTAAATATCATTACCTCTAATTGAAGATGAATTTACGTCAAATTGAAGCTTTGATGAGTGAGAGTTTAGAGTTTTCACGGATTTTGAGCCATAATTTCATAGATTCTGATCAAGAGAGAAGAGTTTCTAGTTCGTCGGGAGAGATTTTGAGAAAATCGTGATTGTATGTGGAAAGAGAGAGAGAGAGGCTTGGGTGAGAGAGTCGTTAGAGAGAGACAGACGTTAGAGAGCGAGCTGTTAGATACAGCAGCTGTATCTATATTTTATGATATATACTCAATTCTATCTTCTAATCCTGGCCGTCCAATTTTTATAAAAAAAAATGAACGGTTAAGATGGGTGTTCTTTATTCTTTATTTAAAGGTGTTCTGTATGGAGCAATGGCCTATATCTCTCTCTCTCTCTATATATATATAGAGGGTTACTCCAATACAAACCACGTGAAATCACTAATATATTGGCCCTGTTTGGCAATTAGTTGATAGCTGTTAGCTGATAGCGGATTGAATTAGCTGTTTTGACTAGCGGATTGAATTAGCTGTTTTGACTAGCGGATTGAAATTAGCTGTTTTGAATAAAAGTGTTTGGTAAATAGCTTTTTGAATAACTTTTTGTGACACATAGCAAACCTCTAATTGAAAAAGCTCCTAAAAGGAGCTTTTTCAAAATTAGCTTTTTGATCCCAAACATCTAACTCAAACCTCTAACAACCAAACACTCACATTAGAGGTTTCATTTGGTCAAACCTCTAATCTACCCCCAAACCTCTAATTTTATCCCAAACCTCTAACTTCCAAACACCCCCATTAACCTAAAATCACTAATACCCACCCCCCCAAAACACCTCCTGCCCTCTACCTATCCACCCCCACCCAACGCCACCACCCCCAGCCCTACCACACCACCACCACCACCCCACTGCCACTGCCACCATCACCACCAGATCTAAAAATTATTACCGGTTAACGGTGCTTCGCACCTTCTTGTACGGCGCTTCGCGCCTTTATCATTCTAAAGTTGTAAGGAATGGCAATCAATGGTAAAGGCAATAGACGATTGACGGGTGTGTCGAGAGCCTTTGGCCCTCATGATTACCTAACTCATCCGTTTAATGTCTTAAATGCTTTGCATTTCTATCGCAAGTATGAAAGAATCATCACGATTTGACGATGAAGACGGGCCCCTGCGGGGCCAGAGGTGGTGATGAAGAAATTCGCCGAAAAAGTGAAGAATCGGAGTCAGATCTGGTGTGTGGAGGTCGTCGGAGGTTGGGGGAGAGGTCGTCGGAGGTTGGGGGCGGGGTGGCAGGGGGTGGGGATGGCAGCCGTGGTGGGGGTGGGGGTGGGGGTGGGGGGAGGGGCTAGGAGTTTTTTTATTCTAATAATTTTGGTTTTTTTTATTTTTTTAAAATTAAAATATAAAATAGTGATTTTGATTGTACAAATTAGTGATGGTTTGTAGTTCTCATTTTAAGATTGGTTTGTATTTGATCATTTGCATATATATATATATAGGTGCCCTTCCAGAACCCCAGCTGGTTGGGTTTTAAAAACCATCCAACAAATCTGGTCTGTTAAATTGTAAAATGTAAGACTGGGATTAATTGCTCCAGCAATGAAACATTACGGTAGCAACATCTCCAGCAATGATACATTGCGGTAGTCATAATTTTGTGCAATTACTGTTATACCCTTCTTTTTACATACAAACGGCTACACAAACACAAAAACACAAAGAGAAACACACAATTTCAGTTCATTCGAACTAAACAGAAACACATAAATGAGAGAAAAACATATAGAGAGGGGGAAAATTTAGGTGATTTTCAGTGTTCGATCTAATCTTCTTAATCTTGTTTGATATACTCCTCTTATTCAGGTATTGTTCTTAAACTTCTTCTTTTTCATCTCTCTCTAAATGTACACACACAATTATTATACACACGCCTGCACTTACACACACACACACACACACTCAATTATAGACATGAATTGATGCGTGAAATTGGGGGTTTTTTACCCATTGGGTTGAAATTAGCTTGAATTTAAGATTTTTGTCCCCAATTGGTTTGAATTTAGGGCTTTTTATTCCCAGTGGTTTGAATTTTTGAATTTTGAATTTCTTTTATCTATTTAGAGAAATTTTTATTAAACGAATTTGTCGGTGGTAGTAGACGTATTTTGAACCTGTCTTTGCCTTGCTATTGTAGTGCATTTCGTATTAATTTAGTTGCGAGTTTGATTCTGTAGCTTCTGTGTCTACCAGCGACTTTGTCAAAATATGGCATTATAAGATATTAAATATCATTCTCCCCGTTGTATAGAACAAGTGCAGAGAACATGTACTCGATAGTATATATACAGTTCCCGGACCACTATCACAAAGGTACTAGCAGAAACTGAGCTTTGAGTGTTTAGCTCAAGTTGTACTAAATATTAAGTACATTTCATAAAAATATTTCTCGACGACCCAAAAGTACGGAGGTCAAGATCCATCCTATCTAATGTTATTTCCAAAATTTCAGAAATAAATATTTTTATTTGGTTTGGTAATTTGACGGTCAACAAGTACTTTGACTAGAACCCCTAAACAGGGTTTCGTCAGGGTTTAGTGTTTCAATTTTTTTAAAAATACTTCTCGACGACCCAAACGTACGGAGGTCAAGATTCATACTATCTAATGTTATTGCCAAAATTTCAGAAAAAAAAATAAATTAATTTGGTTTTGTAATTTGACGGTCAACTAATACTTTGACTAGAACCCCTAAACAGGGTTTCGTCAGGGTTTAGCGTTTCGATTTTTTTTAAAAAAATATTTCTCGACGACCCAAACTTACGGAGGTCAAGATCCATCCTATCTAATGTTATATTTTTGATTTATCCCCCATTAATAACTAGTTTGTAAAATAAATTTAAAAATTTGACAAAAATAGGAAAAAGACAAAGTTTTGAATATAAATTCATACACACCAAAGTGATCATACTCACTATTTATGTGATGAATATTATCCCACTTTCACTAATTTTCCATTTTTTAGAATTTTCCCTCATTTTTAAATAGTTTCTAAAATAAATTAAACAAATATAGGAATAATTAATTTAATTTTGGTAATAATGTATGTTAAGATTCAGTGTTGTGGTGGTTAAACACTTCTTCATCCTGACAAAGGTCAATGGTTCGAGTCCAACTACTCACAAATCATATATGTGTATTTTAAGGTAACTAGCTTATAACCCGTGCAACGCACAGCTCCTTTTTTAATATCTATAATTATATTAAAATTTTAAATTTTATATATTATTAATTTATATATCAATTTTTTGTTAAAAAATTGATACATATAAGATTTTATACGTTCGATTTAATATTTGTATTCTATCTTGAATTCTTAGAGGGGTGTATTCATTTGAGATTTTATTGAATTTTAATGGAATCTCAAAATCAGCAGGTATTCATTTGGGATTTTTAACAATCTTTTAAAATCTGCAGGTATTCAACTAGGATTTAAAATAATCTTTCTAAATCTATGGGTATTCAATTGAGATTTTAAAAAATCTTTAAAAATCTGTAGGTATTCAATTGAGATTTTAAAAAATCAAACAAAATCTCAAGGTATTCAAATTTTGATAGATTTTCAACACTCAAGGATTTTAAAGGATTTGTAGGAGATTTTATATATAAATTGAACTACGTGAAATCTCTCCCTAATAGACAAGATTTTGATGGATTACTAAAAATTAATAAATTATTAATTGAAAATAAAAAATCATAAGTAAAAGGGTTAACTAGCAAAAATACCCTTGTAATATATGTTTAGGAACATATACACCCTTGTAATATTAAAGGGATCAAATACACCCCTTTATCTTATTTTAGGGTACAAAAAGTCCCTTCTAGTTAATTTTTTCTTAACCATGATTAAAAATTAATTTAGAATTAACAATATTTAATATTACTAATTTCATTAATCTATTATTGCTCCTAAACTTTAGAAGGTTTTTTTGCTCTTAATATGAAATTTAAAAAATATGAAATTAAAATCATATTTCATGTTAATATATACTTCTTATGTTTCTTTTAAAATCGCTTGAATTTTTGGCACGTACTTTATTAAAAAAAAAATGTAAATTAAAATTTTGATTGTATATTTTTATTCAAAAAAAAATATTTTGAAAAAAATAATATTTTCTATGCAATCAAAACTCATTAAAGTACCTGCCAAAAAGTCAAGTAACTATTATGTTAATAATAGTTACATAAATAAAGGGAGAATGCAAGTTAATTGTTACATAATATTATGTTAATGTATACCGGTGCTCTTTTAGTTACTGTAATTACAATAACGGAGATCTCTGAACTAAAGGACTACATCGAATACATAAGATCGTTAGAGTCGTCAAAACACTTGTATGATGCCAGAGTACCGATCTATCTAATTTATCTGTTACTAGGCCGCTTAATACGATAAATGAAGAGGACGATGATGAGAACGGGAAAGATGATGAGTACTAGATAAATAAACATATTTTGATGTTTTTTAATTTATTATTCGAATCTCTTTTTTTGTGTGAAATATTGTTACTCTGAATCTTGTTTTTTTTTTACTTTGGGACTATATTGATTTTATACTATCTCGAACTATTTATATAAATTATTATCTTTAATTTACACATGGATATTATAAAATAAAAAATATTAAGAAATCAATCCCGTAGAATCTGTGGGATTTTTTTAATTCCATAGAAATCTTGATAAATCAATCCATTAAAATTCAACAAAATCTATATAGAATTAAAATAATCTATGTAGAATCTGTTATTGATTTCAAACAATCCATGGATTTACAAAATTCTTTAAAATTCAAGGATTATTATCAATCCATTAAAATCCAACAGAAACTCAGTTGAATACACCCCTCTTAATATTTGATTTGAACGATTTTACAGTCCATGTGAAATTAACAAAATAATGTTTAATTCATTGATGGTGTAATAATTATTATTTTCAAATCAAATCAACGCAGAATCAAACACAAGTTGAATTTATTCGATTTTTTGCGTTGAAAATTCTATTGAAAATTTTGTTGAATATTCAACCAAATTCTATTAGGCCTTAAAAGAATTTGACGATTTTTTGCGTTGAAAATTCTATTCGATTTAGAAAATTTACTTATATTTAGTTGAATTTATCAAAATCATTTTCAGTATTGAATATACTTCTACTAACAACCAAATACAGGTTTTAATATTAGAAAATAACGATTTCCATCTTTAGATTTTAAGACCTAACGATCTTTTTTATTTTGGTATATAATAGAAATTTAATGTTATTTACATAATAATTAAATTGGTCTCCTTATTAAGTTTTAACTTTTTTTATTTTGGACTTTTTTAAAATCCAGGTCTAATATAACTTCTTTTAACTTATAATCTTTTTATACAATAATTATTTTTTATATAGTATAATTTTGATCGTCTATTTTTTTTTAAAAAATTTTATCCAACGGTTATCTTCTACAATTTATTATTATAGTATCAAAATTTTGGATAAGATATCTTCTACAATTATTATATATAAAAATATTTTAATTAAAATATTGAAAATCATATAGATTTTTAGATAATCTAGAAGAATTTAATACTTATAAAATTGTTTATTAAAAATACTAATTAAATTTGATGAGTTAAAATATTTTTAAAAATATTAATTATGGTGTGCTAAAAGCTTCTTAGTTTCCTATCTTTTAGGCGTACACAAAGCCCCAAAAGGTCATATCTACGAACATGGAACATATTAATTAAAGCTGGAGTTAAATACTTTAATACTATAATAATTTTCTCATAATTAAGCTAGAGATTATACATTAATATTACATACTGTATTGGACTACTGGTGGGAATAGAAGGCAGGTCAATAAATACTCTTCTAGTATAGTTCTGACCTATGCTAATACCTATTATTATTTCTCTTACTCTTATTATATAATAGGATATAATTTGTGCTCTATTTTGAATTATTAAAATTTGATTTTAATAATTTTATAGCACGCATGAAATTAACAAAATAATCTTTAATTTAGTGATAATTTAAAAATTATTTTCCAATTAAAACTTTAATATTAATGAAATAAATAAAATTTAATTGTATCATTTTTTAATTATATCCTTTTAATATTATAATTTTTTAAAAATTCAATTCTAATACGACTTTGCTAGATTATGTCCTTTTTAAATTATAATTTCCTTTTTAATATGATATACACATATCATCAACAAAAGAACAGTGCACATCCTCCGAATCTATTGGCATAATGTATGTTTCTCTTCCATGACTTCTTAAAATGTTACCGACTTCAGGAGGGTGAGCCCTCGCAGAATGTTTCCCAGGTAGACAAACATATAAATCCTTCGGCTTTAGTTCATATATAGATTTTTTATAGAATAATGTAATTATATTTGTATTAGGATTTTTTTTCCCTTGTATTTATATATTTTTGATAGAATAATGTAATTATTATTGTATTATGATTTTTTTTCCAATTCATTGTAGACATCTTTTTTATTTATCTATTTGTAATTGATTTTATTTGTTTATACATATTTTATTTGTTTACTAAATTAAAGATATTTTTAAATTAAATTTAGTTCTAATGATGAAGAAAAAAACAAATCGATGAAGAAAGGGTATTATAGTAAATTAACAAAGTGGAAATTATAAATAAATATATAAGGATATAATTTATAATCCAATGGATGACTTTTAATCCAATTTGTTAATCCAACGGATCATATGCTTTTGGTAGTACATAAGATTTCATATGTTATTAATTTACATATAAAATTATTGTTAAAAAAGTTGATAATACATAAGATTTTATACTTTCGATTTAATATTTGTACTCTACCTTGAATTATTAAAATTTGATTTGAAAGATTTTACAGCCCACGTGAAATTAACAAAAAAAAAAATCTTTAATTTAGTGATAGTTTAACAATTATTTTCCGATTAAACCTACTCAGAAACAAATAAGAAAATAAATTGGCGCTTTTTTACATCGAAAATTCTATTCGATTTATGAATTATACTTATAATTCGTTTTGATTTTCAAAATACCCTTGTTATTATTTGAAGATAGTTCTACTAATAATAAAATACAATTTTAATAATAAGTGTATGAGAGATTTTGTCAAAAACTTTGATAATTGGTAGTATGGTCAAAATAAATAAGAACCGTTGAATCTTAAAATAAATAGATGAAAACCGTTGGTGTTTCCATTTGAATAATAATTATTAAATCATCAATAAATTAAAGATAATTCTATAAGTTTCGCGTGAATTGTAAAATCATCCAAATCAGATTTATAGATCTCAAGATAGAGTCCAAATAGTAAATATGAATATTTTTTAATAATAAAAAATAAATAAAATTTAATTCTAATTCAACTTTTTTTAATTATATCGTTTTTAAATTATAATTTTATTTTTTAAATTCACTTATAAGGCAACATTTTCTAATCATATCCTTTTTAGATTTTAATTTTCTCTTTTAATATGATATAATCTTGATCGTTTATTTTTTAAAAAATAGATTCCACGGTTGAGATTATTTTGGTAGTACAGTGACGAAAATTATGGATAAGATCTCTATTATGCTTATTATATATAAATAGCTTATGACCCGTAGGGGTGGCAATTTCGTGTTTCAGGTCGTGTTCGTGTTTGTAAACGGGTCAATTTCGGGTCAAGGTAAAATTACTTAAAATTGAATGAAATTAAATATCTAAGCATAAACAAATGAAAATCTAAAATCGGGTCACTTTCGGGTTATTTTCGGATAGACAGATCATTTTCGGGTCACTTTCGGGTTTTGTCTCAGTAAATCGGGTTACGGATTCGGGTCGGGTTCGGGTGGGTTTCGGGTCGTGTCTGAAATTGCCACCCCTACGTGCAACGCACGACTCCTTTTTTAATATCTTTAATTACATTATATATATTTTAATTTTATAAGTTATTAATTTACATAACAAATTTTTATTAAAAATTGATATATATAAGTTTTACACGCTCGATTTAATATTTGTACTCTATCTTGAATTCTTAAAATTTAATTTGGACGATTACCGCCCACGTAAAATTAACAAAATAATCTTTAATTTGGTGATGGTTTAATAAATTTTTTCTAATTAAATCTACGTAGAAGGAAAAAAGAGAAAAAATTGACGATTTTTTACGCTGAAAATTTTATTTGATTTATGAATTCTACTTATAATTCGTTTTGATTATCAAAATACCCTTATAATTATTTGAAGATGGTTCTACTAACAACCAAATACAATTTTAATAATAAGTGTAAGAGGGATTTTGTCCAAAACTTTGATAATCGGTAGTCTGGACCTCTATACGACAAATATCTTAAAATAAATAGATGAAAACAGTTGGATCTAGCATAAAAAATATTTAAATTTTAATATGTTAAAAACTAAAAAGTGTATTTATATTGTAATACGAATATATATATGTCAATGATTTAAATCATATATAATTAGGTTTTCTACATTGAATAGCATTATCAATGTAGGAATTCTATGTTAAAGAGGATTAATGTAAAAACTCGTAATCATATTTCTCTTGAGATTCTTAGTTTTTCCAAGTTTTTCCATTTGAATAATAATTATTATATCATTACTAAATTAAAAATAATTTTATGAGTTTCGCGTGGATTGGAAAATCACCTAAATCTAATTTCTAGATCTCAAGATAAAGCCCAAGGAGTAGTATATATGATTGTTTTTAAATACTAATAATAAATAAATAAAATATAATTCTAATTTAACCTTTTTAAATTATATCCTTTTCAAATTATAATTTTCTTTTAAAAATTCAATTTTAATACAATCCTTTCTAATTATATCCTTTTTAGAATATAATTTTTCTTTTTAAAATTCACTTCAAATGCAACATTTTCTAATTATATCCTTTTTAGATTATAATTTTCTTTTTAATGCGATCTAATCTTGATTCCTTTTTAGATTATAATTTTCTTTTTAATGTGATCTAATCTTGATCGTCTATTTTTGATCTAATCTTGATTCCTTTTTAGATTATAATTTTCTTTTTAATGTGATCTAATCTTGATCGTCTATTTTTAATCCAACGAATCATATGATTTTAATAGTACAGTGACGACGACCAAAAATCAGTGACGACGACCAAAAATTTGGATAAGATCTCCCTTATGGTTATTATATATAAGGTATTAATGTGACTACCGCAATGAATCATTGTGGCTGCCGCAATGAAACATTGCACGAGTCTCTAGACTAGTCAATGTGACTACCGCAATGAATCATTGCACAAGGTGGTTGGACAATTTTTGCTAACCAGCTGTGGTTGCGGAACAAAACCATATATATATATATATATATATATATATATATATATATATATATATAGGTTTTTGCTCAAATACAAACTACTCTTAGAATGAAAACTACAAACCAACACAAAATAGATTATATTTCGTTTATTCTAAGGACCCCGCCAGGGGCACTTTCACAAAAAAGTCTTATAATTCAACCCTCTATCCATTCATCGAAAAAAATAATAATAAAAAAATTAAAAATTTTAAAAAAAACTGCTACCACAGTACCACGTCATCATTTAAAAAAAAAAATTAATTTTTTTTTGATGAATGGATAGAGAGTAGAATTATAAGACTTTTTCGTATTGGGGTACCCCCGGTTTGGTCATTAGATTAACTTAAATGTTGGATTGAAATTTGGTTTTTAGGTTTGTATTCTAAGAAGGTTTGTATTGGAGTAGCCCCCTATATATATATATATATATATATATATATATATATATATATATATATATATATATATATATATATATATATATATATATATATATATATATAAACGTATTATTTTTTTAACAAAACACTTAAGAAAATCCATGTAACTTTTTAAAAATAATCTTTGTAATACAAAGTTTCAAAGTTTTGTTTTTTATATATCAGTCTAATATAAAACTTTGGAGAATATATCCGTACAATTAAAATTTTGTAAAAAATAAAAATTTATAATTATAAATATATTTTTTAAAATTTGATCGTATTAATTTTATAACACGATCGTATAATTTGATCTTAAATATGGAAATATTTAAATTTATCAAAATTGTGCGAAATATTTATTAGATTATCGTTTCGTCGTACAAATGACACAATAATTTAAATTTTAATCATATACAAATTTTTTAGTTACAAAGTTAAGAATATATAATAATATGTCTATATTAGTAACATATTGTAAATAATTATTTTTAATTTAACAAAACACTTAAGAGAATTCATGTAACTAAATAAAAATAATCTTTCAACACTTAAAAGAATCTTAAAAAGATAGTAAAAGTGAATAAATTGATATATTGATTTGAAACACGTAAGAGAATCTTGGTGCTTTTTATAATATTTCTACATGTAAATTAATTTTAAAAGAAATGTATAAATTTTATTTTGAAAAAATAAATATATAGAAATATAATGTAATACACCAAGATTCTCTTAGGTGTTTTTTTTTTAAATTTAGATTTTATTGATTGGGAACACATGTATTATATAATATTTTTATATGTAACTTAATTTTAAAAAAAATTACGTAATTATTTTTTTATAAAATATATATATATATACAACTATTATTTAATACCGAGATTCTCTTAGGTGTTTTGTTAATTACTTGAAATCATAATATTACTTTATCCAATATTTATATTAAGATTTGTTTAAATATTTTATTGATCTAAAATAAGTTTCGAATATAATTATGTACAAATACAATGTTATAAATAATTCGTGGAACATTTAAGAATATTTTTTCGAATTATAATTCAAAAGTTTTTATAGCTTACCTTTTAAAATAATTCTCGAAGGAATCTCAAAAGGATAATAAAAGGAAATAAAATGATACATTGAAACAGGCAATAAAATCTATATTAGATGATAT
Source organism: Kitagawia praeruptora (assembly GCA_037693485.1). Taxonomy (NCBI): domain Eukaryota; kingdom Viridiplantae; phylum Streptophyta; class Magnoliopsida; order Apiales; family Apiaceae; genus Kitagawia; species Kitagawia praeruptora. The sequence continues at coordinate 131,724,302 of CM075350.1, forward strand.
TTTTACATGTAACTTAATTTTAAAAGAAGTGTTTAGTTTTTTTTAAAAAATGAAATATATAAAAATATTATGTAATGCAACAAGATTCTCTTATGTGTTTTGTTAATTACTTTAAAATTGTAATATAATTTTATTAGATATTTCCATTTAGATTGTACTAAATATTTTATTGGTATAAAATAAATCGGTATAGTGATATCCTAGAGGGTGAAAAACCAAAATACCCACCATTTTATTCCACTTGCCCAAAATACCTTTCTGAGCGAGCCTCCGCCCTTTTTACCCCCGGACCACGCATGTCTCACATGCGTACACAGGACACGCATGTCTGACATGCGTGGTCTTTATAAAAGTGAAGTGTGGCAGTATATGTTTAGCTGGGATACGCATTCTAGAAATGCGTAACTGCAGATACGCATTCCAGAAATGCATAATCCCAGCACTGTTCATCGTCTTCACAGACGTGAACGGGGGACGACTTTCAGGCGAGTTTTGCACAAAATCCGGCCAGCTTCGTTCAGTCCTTTCCAAGTTTCTAGCACACACATACCATACATCAAAACGTTCGTCTTCTCCACCTCTACAAGTGTATACCATTCGATTTTTGTTTCTTTCGCCGGATTTTAAAACCCCAAAACCAAGCTCATTTCCGATACAATTTTCCGATAAGTTCTTACACGCCCTGCGGGGCCAAATACTAGCAAATCGATGGATCAAAATGAAGAGGAAGTTCTGGGCTTCGTTTTGATACCATAATCAGTAACGGAGGTTGTCGGAATGTCATGGACAGTGAAGATGAACCGGAGAGGCGAATAATCGCCTCAGAGAGATGCCGACCAGTCATTCGAAATAATGACGCATGATGACGTCATTGCGCATCTGTGAATGCGTTACTTGAGATACGCATTATCAAAATGCGTAACCCATGCAACACATTCCCAGAATACGTAGCCCGTGGATAATTTGGACGGAAACTCCCGCACATCGGTATTTTGGGCAGGGGTCAAGCAAAAGTGGTGTAGTTTGGGCATTATTTCTATCCTAGATTCCTTAAAGTGTTTTATAAAAAAAATATTTTTCAGTGAAATTCTTCAAGATGATTTTATTTGAGTCGCTAAATTTTTATAAGTTGTGATTCTTATAAATGTTTCTTATATATTCAAAGTACATTTATTTGCCTGACAAAAAAAAGTACTTTTATTTGATCGATGAGATTCTTTTCTGTGTTTCTTATAAATAATGATATTTCTTAGAATTTATATTTATATTTTTGAGAATATATTTATTATATGTTGAAATTGTTTAAAGTATTTTCTTAAATGTCAAAATTTTTATAAGATGAGATTAAGTATTTTCTAAAATATTTATACATTATATTTTTTTGATATATTTCTTATAAATAACGATGTTTCTTATAAACTATTTCTGAAATAATAATTTTATATTTTAAATGAAAAAAATATATTTTATAAGTTAAAATTCTTCAAAGTGTTTTTTCTTAGTTATGAAATTCTAATAAGTTAAGATTCTTTTTAAGTATTCCTTATAAATTATGATAGTTTTTTAAATATTTATTTTGAACGTACTTGATATTTTTGGGATATACTTCTTATAAGCTTATAAAGCTTTTTTTTAATATTAATTACACATTTTAAATTAAATTTTTTTATTTCTTATAAGTTGAGATTCTGCAAAAAAAAAATTGAATGGTGAGATTCTTCCATTCTTAAGATTCTTTTATGTGTTTCTTCTAAATTATGATATTTTCTAAAATATTTAATTTTCAGCATACCTCATACTTTTGGGATATATTTCTTGTAAACAATAATGGTTATTATTAAATATTTTTTAAATAATAATTTTATATTTCAAATTAAAAATATCGTGTAAGTTAAGATTCTTCAATGTATTTGCTTTTTTGAATGATGAGATTCCTATATGTTAAAATTCTCTTTATTGATTCTTGTAATTAATGATACTTTTTAGAATATTTATTTTTTATTGTACATGATATTTTTAAAAATATACTTATAACACGAGATACCTTAGAGTGTTTTTAAAATATTTATTTTTTAGCATACAATATATATTTGAGATATAATTATTATAAAAAGTGATGTTTCTTATATATAAAGCATTTTTAAAATAAAATTTTCATATTTTAAATTGAGAATATATTTCTTGTAAATTGAGATTCTTCAAATTCTTTTTATTTTGAGTGGTTAGATTCTTATAGGTTAAGATTCTCTTAAGTGTTTCTTATAAGTAATGATATTTTTAAAGTATTTACTTTCGAATGTACAATATATTTTTGAGAATATGTTTGTGATGAGTTGAGATTTTTTAAAGTATTTTCTTAAATGTTGAAATTCTTATAAAATGAGATTCCTTATAATATATTTTTTCCTAACACATGATTTTTTTTTGATAAATTTCTTATATGTAATGATGCTTCGTAAAGAGTATTTAAAATAGTAATTTTATAATTTTAATCAAAAAATTATTAGAAAATTTTCGAAAACCTATATTTACCATCTTTTTCTGGAAAACAATCAAAGTTGCATTGCAGGTGGTCTTTTTGGGAAAAAAAATTATTTCTTATAAGTTGAAATTATATAAAGTTTTTTTATTTGAGCTGTGAGATTCTTGAGTTTTTTTAAGTGTTTCTTATAATTAATGATATTTACTAAAATATTGATAATAACTTTTGTAGAATACTTATCATCAGAACTAAGTGTTTTTTTGTAGAATACTTAGTGTTTTTTTGTAGAATACTTATCAAAACTTTGGTCAGATTTTTACATGGAACTGCAAAATTCGAAAACACATGACCTCCTGGCATGATACAATTAATTAGAAGAAATGGAACAACTTCTCTAGAGCTCACCTTCATGCATCACTGGATTTAATACATCATATCCTTGGTGACTCCTTCAAACCCCAGGTTGAGATTATTTTTAAAATTTTAGTAACTATAACAATATGAAAAGAGATCACCTAATGGAATCTTAAAATCTTAAGAACAATTTGGCTTGGTCTTACATCACAACACCTTATGAAAATTTTCATTTGTGTTGAATAGCTATAGAAATTTAGGCTATAGCTTTAGTCAAACAGATTAGGATTCATCTTCAATGATATACCTCAATGACAACCTTTATCACCAACTTCTCCACAGTGTTATGGTCTTAAACCATGGCTGCAATCAATAAATTAACACAATTTTGTTAGTTTAGATTATAAGTTGCAATCAACAAATTAACACAGTTTTGTTAGTTTAGATTATAAGTTATAAGAACTTATACACGATTCTTAAACAAATACGTATATGCTAGAATGCTACTGAACAACACGGATAAAAGATTTAACTGAATAAAAAATAATGAAAAACATGTAAAATTTCTTCATTGACCTGTTCATAGTTGCATTTTTCGCTATCGCTTTTGATCAGGTTTTCCTGAAGATTGAAGATTTGTATTGATATGGATTGATCTACAGTATAATTTAATATAGACATGTGATTGTAAGCCGTTTTAATTTCTAATTTGTTTCCATGAATACAAAGATTGTGATCGTATCAATCACGCTAATCAAATCTGTTGCCATACGTTATGGAATCTGTCTGAGATTTGAACTGAATATTACGATATAATTGCCCAAGTTAATAAGAAGAATAACAAGAATGCCCTTATCTTTATTAATTTCTTTTTAAAATAATAATTATTATTGAATGGTCAGGATTGAGTTCTCTGGTTTTCTTGATAAGAAGGTTCTCCCTAGAACCTGACCCTATATATATAGGTAAATGATCAAATAGAAACCAAAATTAAAATAGAAACTAGAAACCAAGCCCCAACCCAATCTCAGCCCAACATAAATTAATAAATCTAAAAAAGTAATCACTAACATTTTAATTAATTTATACAACCCCATCCCCCACCCCCACCAACAGCCACCACCTACCACCGTCCCATCACCTGCACCCCATCACCACCACCTTCCGACGAGCTCGAATCACCACCATCTTTTCCGGCAACAATCCGGCGAGCCTCTCTTACCACCACCTTCTTCCTTTCTGACCTCTGGCCCCGTAGGGGACACCATCGAGCTCCGACGATTTGCGAATACACATCATAAATTTTATTACTTTTTGCTTGGTGTATGAATCCGAGATTAAATGTATAGATATATATAGGTGTAAGTATAATTGTATTCGAGGAGGCAATGGTGGTAGTGGGGGGTAGCATGTTGGAAGAAGAAATGGGTTTTTTCTGAAGTTTCTGTTGAACTAGTCGGTGATTTCCACCGTATAATTTAGTGATTTTTGTAATATAAATGGCTGATTTTTATAATATAGGGCCTGTTTGGCTGATTTTTTTTTTAAGTCCTTATGGACTTATTTTCGGGTAAAAATTTCATATTTTGATAATTTTTTATACAATTATTTAATGTATGTTTGAAATTCTATAAGTTGCCAAAAAAAGTTAACTTTTTTCAAAAAAAAAAAGTTAGGAATCTCTAATTTTGTCTTAAAATAAGTTGACTTATTCTGGAAAAAAGTTCCCCCAAACACCCCCATAATTTAGTGATTTCTCAAGGGGTTGGGTCTGGTTTCTAGTTTCTATTTTAAATTGGTTTCTAGTGGAGTAGGACTCTATATATATACTACCATTTTACCCGTGCTACGTACCGAAAGAACAATTGTAAAATTTTAAAATAGTTACAAAAATATATAGTATATCAAAAAATAAATTATTTTGTTATATTTTATTTTGAGAGTAACAAACCCGATATGCATCTCAAGTAACTTTCCTCAAATTATGTGTGATTGTGTGGACACGTGTTAAAAGATTTTGAAAAATTGTATATATATAAAAATGATTAATATCAAAACACATTCATTTGATATATGATAAAATTTACCTGAGATACATATCAATTTTCCTATTCCCTTGTGTTTTTTTCCCAGGTAATTTAAAGACATTTTATACTATTTTTACAGAAAGTTCGGTTCAATATAATCATGGTTTAAGGATCAGGCTTATAGAACAATAAAAACATAATTATTAATAGAAAAATAAATCTGATACATATTCTTCATTCTATAAATGCAAATGAAATAGGAAATGAGCATTTTTTTGGAAGTAATTTTAGAGGTCCCAACAAAATTTCCAAAAAAATCCCAAAAAGTGAGTTGTCATATTTTGATTGGTTAGCGTTCTACCCGTGCTACGTAACAAATGATAAAATTTATTAATTAATATAAACATATTATTTTCATCATTATTTATAAAAATACTCATTAAAATTTAAGTATAAAATTATCTTCAATTTATACCAATTACATTGATATCAATATTATCAAACAATTATCAAAACATTCACATCCCCGCTCAAACATTCTGAGGCCCTTTTTATTGCTTTTTCTTAATTTTATTTTGTTAGGAATAATTCATGAGTTGTGATGTTAAGAATAGAATTTTACTTATACTTCTTGTCTATCCTGATCTTATAAAGGATTTAGCACTTTGTATAGGAGATATGTGTTAGACAGTAGTCTGTAGAATTTAAGTCAGGAATGAACAGTGCGTCAAGTACTACATGTCAGGAACTGAGATTGAATCCTGATATGTCAAGTCAAATTCTGATCAAGTACTGATGGGATGGTCAGATCCTGATGCAAGATGGAATCCTGATATCAGTCGTGTTACCGATGATGTCATTATGGACGCTACAGAAACTGGCAAGTGCTATAAAATAGGATCTTTGTTTGAGGAACAAGCAAGAAGATTTCATGAAGGAAAGAATTTTCTATTGATGGAAACTATCAACTGGACGGCAGAACATTGTCATGTATAAATTATCTTTTTATTATTAGTTGATAGGTAGCATTATAAATACTCTCTCTATATCATTGTAAAAAAGAGACGTGAGAGGTATCGTGATTTTGTATGCGTAGCTCTGTATAAGGTTTGTATTCGAGAGTTCGAAACAAACAGATAGAGAGTTTTATTTTGTCAGCAGCTGCTAAAGGTATTTGTACATCTTTGGTAGAGTTTGTATTTGATTTATTTAATACAAACAGAGTTTGATTCATTCGTTTATTCTTGTTTATTTAATCAAGCAAAAATCAGACACGATTATATAACTTGTATTCAACCCCCCTTCTATAAGTTATTCGAGTTAACAATTGGTATTAGAGCAGGTTGATTTCGAATAATCATAAAGACCTGCAATCATGTCTGGTTATAAGGATGGGAATACTAAGATTCCTATGCTCAAGAGAAACGAATTTACTCTATAGGAAGTAAAGATGTTGCATCATTTGGAAGCAACAGATCCTGATTATCTTGATAGAATCAGATATGGACCTTTTATCCCAATGAAGGTTGTTGGACAAGCAACTGTTGATGGTCAAGTTGTTCCAGAACATACAGCAGAGAAGCCAAAATCTGAGTGGTCAGATAAGGACAAGTAGAATGTTCTTAAAGATGCTAAAGTGAGAAACATATTATTCAACAGTCTTGATTCTGTTCTCACTAACTATGTTCTCTCTTGTAAAACTGCTAAGGATATATGGGACAATTTTAAGGTTCACTGTGAAGGAACTAAGCCTGTCAGGAAGAATATGAGGACACTACTTATACAACAGTATAAGTACTTTGAATCCAAGTCTGGTGAGTCACTTACTGATACCTTTGATAGGTTTACAAAACTCATCAATGAGATGGCCATGCATGGTAAATATTATGACTTGGAGGATATGAATACAAAGTTCATGAAAGCTTTGCCTGATTTCTATAATGAGAAGATATCTGTGATTGAGGAAGCTAATGATCTGGATGAGATATCATTAGAGGCAGTGTATGGAAAACTGAGAGCTTATGAACTTGACAAGCAGCAGAAGAAGAGCAGGAATGAAGGAAAGATGAAGACTGTTGCACTTACTGCTCAATCTGAATCAAAGAAGCTTCCAGAAGAACAGCATGAAGAGTCTGCTGTAAAGAACTCAAGGAAGAAGAAAAGCAAAGAAAATTCTGAGTCAGAGACTACTGATATAGACTTTGACAACAGTGATTCTGAATCAGAAATACAAGAACTCTTTGCTATGTTTGCTAAAGCTTTCAAGAAAGGAAGATTCAACAGGAAAAGATTTAGCAAAGGACCTTTTCAAAAGAAGGAGGAGAAGAAGAGTGACAAAGGCAAAAGTATAATTGTCAAGATTGATAAGGCCAATATCATGTGCTTTAACTGCAGCGAGCTTGGACACTTTGCTAGTGAGTGCAAGAAGCCTAGGAATTCAGGAAAGGGTAATGCACTTATGGTCACACAGAAGGATTGGGCTGATTCCAGTGATTCTGAAGATGAATTGGATTATGACAACATTGCACTGATGGCAAATGTTTCAGACAAACATGGATCTCCAAAGAAAACTTCTCCATCCTCTGTTAAGGGCACAAGAAAGAAGCATTCAATTATCTTGGATAGTGGATGCTCTGGACATATGACTGGAAAGAAGTCCCTGCTTACAAAGTTTGAGAGGAAAGCTGGCCCAGTAATATCTTTTGGAGATGGCAACAAAGGAGAAACTCTGGGATATGGCTCAATTGTTTTGGGGAATGTCATCATAGAGAATGTAGCACTGGTTGAAGGCTTGAAACATACTCTTTTAAGCATAAGTCAACTGGGTGATAGAGGTTACAAATCAATCTTTGACAGAGAAGGATGCAAAATCTTGAATATGCAGAATGGAGACATTGTTCTAACTGGTCAAAGACATGGTAACATATATGAAGCCAGCTTAAGTGATATATCTAAAGGAATTGTTAGATGTCTCTACAGCAAAGCAACATGTGATGAAAGCTGGGATTGGCATAAGAAGCTCTCACATCTCAACTTCAAGAAGCTTAATCAACTTGTTAAGCACAATTTAGTGAGAGGCCTACCTCAGGCAAATTTTGTGCAAGATGGACTTTGTGATGCCTGTCAGCTTGGAAAACAAAGAAGAACCACTTTCAAGAGCAAGACTGCAAATTCAATTACTGAACCATTTCACATGCTACATTGTGATCTGTTTGGTCCAGTAAACATTATGTCTATCAGCAAGAAAAGATATGCTCTAGTGATAGTGGATGATTTCACAAGGTTCACATGGATGTTCTTTCTACACAAGAAGGATGAAGCTCCTCAGCAAATCATTGAACTTGTCAAGATTATTCAGAATAACTCTGAGTACAAAGTCAAAGTACTTAGGAGTGACAATGGTACAAAATTCAAGAATTCTACAATGGATGATTTTTGTGTAGACAATGGAATCACTCAATAGTTTTCTGCACCTGGTATACCTCAGCAAAATGGTGTAGTGGAAAGAAAGAACAGGACTCTCATAGAGGCAGCAAGAACCATGCTTGCAGATGCAAAACTTCCAACCTATTTTTGGGCAGAAGCTATTAACACTGCATGTTTCACTCAAAACCGTACCTTGGTAAATAGTCATGGAAAAACTCCCTATGAGATGATCAAAGGAAAGAAACCAAGTGTGAAATACTTTCACATTTTTGGATGCAAATGCTATGTCCTAAAAGTTCATCCAGAACAACTTGGAAAATTTGAAGCCAAATCGGATGAAGCAATCTTTCTAGGATATTCAGCATCTAAGGCCTTCAAAGTTTATAATCTCAGAACTCACATTGTTATGGAATCAATTCATGTTGCATTTGATGATAAGAAATTTGGAATTCTGCAAACTGATGAAAGCCATGGCAAATTGGAATTTGAAAATCTGAAGGATTCTGAGATACTCTCCAGTGATGATGAAGGTTCTCCAGAAGGAATTCCTATTGCTTCTCAAAGGAATGCAACTGTTGAGGGGGAGCAAATAAATCAAGGAGAACACAGTGATCATCAAGAGCAGACTAGCTATTCAGACTCTACTCCTTCAGGAACTGATCCTTTAGAGTCTACTGAGGAAAGGTCAGTAACTAGCAGCAATAAGGAATCTATTGATTCTATTGATAAAAGGGGAGCTTTTGAAGGCAGAGAGATTTCTTCTACAAGAGAAACCACTAACTTAGGGGGGAGAGACTAGCAGAGTCAATCTACCACCTGTTAGAAAATGGACAAAGGATCATACTGAAGATTTGATTATTGGTGATCCAAATAGTGGTGTTCGAACTAGAAGATCAATTCAAAATGAATGCTTGTATAGTTGTTTTCTCTCAAAGAATGAACCTAAGAAGGTTGAAGAAGCCTTATAGGATCCTGATTGGGTAATTGCAATGCAGGAAGAGTTAAATGAGTTTGAGAGAAACAAAGTCTGGAAACTGGTACCAAGACCTAAAGATAGATCTATTGTTGGTGCAAAATGGGTTTTCAGAAACAAGCTAGATGAATCTGGTATGATTATAAGAAACAAAGCAAGACTGGTGGCCAAGGGTTACTCTTAGGAAGAAGGCATTGATTATGATGAGACCTTTGCACCTGTAGCAAGATTGGAAGCAATCAGGATGTTTCTTGCATTTGCAGCTCATTCAAAATTCAAGGTATACCAGATGGATGTAAAGAGTGCTTTTCTAAATGGCAAACTTGATGAGAAAGTGTATGTGGAGCAGCCACCTGGATTTGTTGATCCAAAGTTTCCAAATCATGTCTACAAACTTGACAAGGCACTCTATGGACTAAAGCAGGCACCAAGAGCATGTTATGAGACTTTGCCTAAATTTCTTCTTGAAAATGGATTCACAAGAGGTACAATTGACAAAACTCTATTCTTTAGAAAGATAAAAGGTGAATTGCTTTTAGTTCAAGTTTATGTTGATGATATCATATTTGGTTCTACTAATGAAAAGTTGTGTGCTAAGTTTAGCAAGCTTATGCAGTCTAAGTATCAGATGAGCATGATGGGTGAATTAAATTATTTCTTAGGCTTGCAGGTCAAACAGACTGAGACTGGTATTTTCATTAATCAGTCAAAGTATATCAAAGATCTTTTAAGAAGATTTGACTTTCAAGACTGTGCAGTTGCAAAAACACCCATGGCAACAACCACTAAACTAGACTCTGATCCTAAAGGAAAGAGTGTGGATAATACTAGTTATAGAGGCATGATAGGCTCATTGTTATATCTAACTGCAAGTAGACCAGATATAGTGTTTTCTACCTGTTTATGTGCTAGATTCCAAAGTGATCCTAAGGAATCTCATTTAATTGATGTGAAGAGAATTTTTAGATATCTTAAAGGAACTTCAAATCTTGGTTTGTGGTATCCTAGAGAATCTGATTTCTTCCTAATTGGCTATTCAGACTCTGATTATGCAGGGTGTAAAATAGACAGGAAAAGCACTACATGTACATGTCAATTCTTGGGAAACAGATTGATTTCTTGGGCAAGCAAGAAGCAACAATCTGTCTCAACCTCAACTGCAGAAGCTGAGCACATAGCAGCAGGCAGTTGTTGTGCACAGCTCCTTTGGATAAGAAATCAGTTGATGGATTATGGTATGACACTTAGTAATATTCCTATGTTTTGTGATAATACTAGTGCTATTAAAATTGCAGAAAATCCAGTTCAACATTCAAGGACTAAGCACATTGATGTCAGGTATCATTTTATTAGAGAACATATTGAGAATGGTACTGTGGAACTTCATTTTATTCCTACTGACAAACAGCTTGCAGATATTCTAACTAAACCACTTGATGAGACTACATTTAATAGATTAGTAAGTGAGTTAGGATTGTTAAATTTCTAGATCTTCAACATCTGCAAAAGTAGCAAGGTATGTTGTTTTTAGCTTATAGACTTGATATTCTTGTCAGGATCTATATTTGATTGTTAAATGTTTTAGCTAGAACACTTTGCCTTGATAAATTTCAGTATGATAGATTTGTTAATAATCATCAGGATTAGAATTGTTATCAGGATGCTGACGTCATCAGTATTGTGTCAGTATTAGGATTGTGAAAATTGTTTCAGATCCTGACATTTACTTTGTGTAGTAATCTAATTCTAAGTTTTGATAAGTCTATGCCAGCAAACTTTAATTCATTTATACTGATAATTTATACCATTAGTCAGATCATTCGATAAACAGGGAACAACAGACAAGTAGATAATAAGAAATTGTATTTTCATTAATTGAAAGCATTACATACATGGAAATGAAATACAAATATCTTTTTGTCTAATTTCTACTGATAATTCTATTCTTGTCTAAAGTTGTTGCTGTTCTTAGTCTTCAAAGATCTACTTCAGGACAAGGAGCATCTCAAGAGTCACTTTGATGATTACTCCTGGATTCCTTGTCTGGGTGACTTGAATGAGAGTAGCTGACTTGAATGTATAGCATCTCCATCAAGATCAACCTCAGACTCTCAGCCAAATTCTTCATCCTCAAGTTTTGAGGAGGTTAGAGGGTGATTGTATCCAACAGATGGATGTTCTAAGAGAAGGTTCTGGACATTATATGGATCTACTCCAATCATGTCTAAAATGATGAGAAAAGTTATCTCTTCAAAGAGACGAATGTTGAATCTTTGGTGTTCATCATTTGTGAGAAATCGAAAGATTTGGTTGAAGGTCATTGTGTTTTGTGGAAGCTCTGTTTTTACAGAGAGGTTTTGTATGTTTTTGGAGTTAAGAAATGTAAAAGACATCAAGGGTTTATAAAGGAAAGAGTGAGAAGCTGAACAGTCATTTTGAATATTCAATGTATCGGCGTATATATCTATGCGTATGACTAGTTCTTTCATATTTCCAAGATATTTTTGACAATCTAACAAGATTTTTTTTGTTTAGATTATTGATGTTCTTTTCAGGCTAAATTCTAAAATTGCCACGTAGAACTCCATTTAATCTTTGGAATCAGGATGATAGTGATCAGGAAAACGAAAGTGATTTCATCAGGATTGATGATTATTTTTATTATTTTTAATCACATTCAGAGTTGTGATTATCTTGGTGAAAAAGATCACATCAGAAAATGAAGCTGATCAGTATTGATTTTATTTTGATTTTACCCTGATTTATTTAATTGAAATCAATTTTGGATTTTATTTTCCAAATCGTGGGTAAACTGTATTTTTCAGGGACTGACACCTGTCAACCTACGTGTCAACGTGGGTTAGTGGGTCTGAAGGATTTTTGAATATATCTTTATTTTGAGACTCTGATTGTTTATTGCTAACTTCTAATTCGTATTTCCTAAAGCAAAAACATTCATTCAAGTTCTCAAAATCACTAATCAATTTCAAGATTTCTCAAGTTCATTTCAGATCAAAAATGGCAGCTCAAAGAAGTCTACCTAAATCAGTAGCTTTCAAGTTTGGTGACTTTGATTTTATGACTAACAATCATGTTGCAGCAATCACCAGCAAGAAAGGAGTATCAGCTGATTTTCATCCTGTGATGAATTTTATGGCTATTGGACCTTTGCGTTATGCATTGACAGCATCTCCAGAAATAAATCAAGTTGATGTTTCACAAGCTTGGGAGAATGCTGAGTTAATTGATTATACTCAGAGTCAATCAGGTAAGATTGTTCTACACTTAGGACAAGATACTTATGACATTACTGAATCTGTTGTTAATTCAGTACTTCGCTTACCTGTTACTAATAATTATGCAAGTGAACCATATGATGATGATGTAAGAACTATGTTGTCTGCATTAGGTTATAGTGGACCTCTAGACAACATGAGCCAGTTAAATAGGTCTTTTCTTAGGAAGGAATGGTCTTTATTCTTTGATCAAATTGTTAAATGTTTTACTTGCAAATGTAGTTCTTTTCAGCAAATTACTTCTGTTACTTCACATATTGCTTACAGTTTGTTTTATGACATAGTAATTAACATTGGTCACATTATCTTAAATCAGATGAGTATTAAACTTGGGTTAAGAGATCAAAACAGGAAAATGGTTTATTATCATAGATTTATGCAAATGTTTATTAACCATTTTATTCCTGATGTTGAAGCTAGATTTGGTAGAGAACATTGTGTTTCTTCTTATGTACAGCAAAAGAGAATTTTCTTTGACATTACAAAGAAGGACAATGAAAAGAATCTAGATGAAATACCTGCAATTCATTATCCACATCATGTTCAGGTAATTCTTAAAACTCATCTTCCTACTCTCTACAATTCTTCTTTCTTTTGTGGTGAAATGGCTCAGGAATCTCATTTGGAGAAGAACCCACCTGTGTCTACCCAAGTAACCCAAAACATTATAGTCTCTGAAACAATTCAAGAACCAAATTTTGATCCACAGCCTATTGTTTCAAAGAAACCAACCTCTGGTGTTTCTCAAAAGACATCAGTTGTAAGGAAGAGAAGATTTGTTGTATCAAGCAGTAGTAGTAGTTCTAGTGAAGATGATGATAATATATCTCTTGCTGAGAGTGAAGAATTGAAGGTTGCAATTCGACTTTCTAAGCTAGGACAAAGAGATGAAGCACCTAGTCACAGCCAGGCTACAGTCTCTCAAAAGACTGTAGTACTTAAAAAGGGAAAACAGTTACTGGATACTGTCTCTCAAAAGACTGTGTCTATTGAAAAAGGATCTCATCCCAAGATTAATTCTGTGTCTACACCTCTTGAGTCTTCTCAGGATAAATCTTTTGCTCACTATACTAGGAGAACAAGGAGAAAGATTCATTTGTCACCTACACACACAGAGTCTAGTCCAACTAATATCATGCAGGTCTCTTCAAATGAAGCTACAATCAAGTCAGCAAATGACTATAGAGATCTGGATATTGATTCTTTATGGGAAACTACATTATCATACAGACTAGCTATGGGAGTTATTTCTATCAAAGTGAAGCTATCCAGGCCTATTCTAGATTTTCTGGTTGAAAGAGTACCAAAACTTTTATTTCCAGAAGAATATGGACTTCTACATCAAAGACTTGACTTAATGAAGATGTATTTCTATGTATCTGTCAGAAGACAATTAGTCAAGAAATTTGGACTCTCGAAGCATGTTGCACTTCAATCACTTCATGCATATTTATTTGACAAGGATGTCATTATTGAAGATGCTTCAGCTCAAGGTGCACAACTGGAGGAAGTAGATAGAGGAATGCAGTCAACAGAAGATACTATTCCACCAGTGGTGGATAGTAGGAAAGATCATATCACAGTCACTGCAACACAAGAACCATCTAGTCAGAGGTTGGATGACTCAGGAGCTGTGATAGCTGATGTTGAAAGGTCTTCTGTGATGACTGAAATTGCAAGTGAGAAACCCTATGATATGGGAGGAATAACTTTGACTGATTTTCTTGAAGATCAAACAAATATTGTTCAGTCAGAGTCTATCCACCTTGAGGGTGTGTCTCAGCAAACAATACTTAAAGACGGTGACATACTAACTATGGTGTCTAATAAAGTATTACTGAAGACATCAGAGTCTAGTAGAGAACCTGAAAGTGGTATACTGGAGCCTGTAGTCTCTGGAAGGAAAGTAGATGTTTGTGAGGGTTCAGAGACTATAGCAGCTCACTCCTTGGAGAAAACCTCAAACCCCTTGCCAAATGAGGAACCCTCTCTCCATGTGAGTTCAGGTATAAAAACTTCTTGTAAACTCTATTTTTCTGTAGGTCATGAGAGCATTTATCCAAATTTGAGTGATACACTTGAAAAGATTGATATTGATCCACAATCAGATAGGCTGGCTCCTGACCAGGCAAAAGGAGAGGTAGAAAGAGTGTTGACTTTAGATAGTCAAAGTGAGAATGAGGGTATGGATGATCAACTCCATAGTGAGGGAGAGAAAATTGAGGGTATGGATGATCAACTCCATAGTGAGGGAGAGAAAATTAGGAAACCACCATCGTTTGATTTCTGGGATCAAGTTTTTCCTGAATCTTGGTCTGAAAATCTTGGTATGGATGCTGGTACTTATTCTTTTATCAAGATGTATGAGAAGAATGACTTAGCAAAGCACAATTCAAAGCCAGAAGTTAAAGCTTAGAAGCAAAAAGAAAGGCTTGCAGGAATTATAAACAGAAGAGGTGAAAGGCTAAGACAAACTTCTACACCACCAGTACCAGAAGATATTCCTAATGATCCTAGTATTCCTTTATTTGTACTACCAATATCAGCCAGAATTGAGACATCAATAGTATCTGATCAATCTAAGGATGAGTCAGGATTTGTAGATGTTAGTACTCAGAATACTGGTGAAGGACAAGATGATCATATTGCAGCTTCAGATCAGAAAGATGAAGATGTCTGTAACTCTAATCGAGTTTTATTACTTGAATATCATTCTACACATGCAACTTCTTCTACAAGACTTGAATCTGAAGGTATTCCAAACACTTCCAATATTGAAGTCAATTATGATGTTTTACAAGACATTCAGAAATCTCAAGTTGAAATTCAATCAAGACTTCAAACACTTGAAGATAACCAAGTCACTATTATGGAAAATCAAGCAGTTCTAATGACTCTCATTTGTTCTGTTACTGGATCTCTTGGAATTAATGTTGCTGATGTCAAAAAGGGGGAGATAAAAATAGTTCAAAGGCAACAGACTGGGGGAGGAGATAAACAGACTGGGAGAAATAAAAGAAGAACTAAAACTAAGGATGATAGAGGTGAATCTTATCAGGGAAGTGGTAAAGGAAAAGAAGCATCAAATAGTTGAATTCTTTCTTCTAAGTACTGGATAAGTACTGGATACTGTGTCTATATCTGAAGAAGGAGGTATTTAACTTCATGATTTTTGAATTCATAAATTCTATTCTGATTTTATTGTTATATGTTTTGACATCAACAACTCAGATTTATGCTTCAGGTTTTTAAAGCATAAATAGGGGGAGATTGTTAGGAATAATTCATGAGTTGTGATGTTAAGAATAGAATTTTACTTATACTTCTTGTCTATCCTGATCTTATAAAGGATTTAACACTTTGTATAGGAGATATGTGTTAGACAATAGTCTGTAGAATTTAAGTCAGGAATGAACAGTGCGTCAAGTACTACATGTCAGGAACTGAGATTGAATCCTGATATGTCAAGTAAAATTCTGATCAAGTACTGATGGGATGGTCAGATCCTGATGCAAGATGGAATCTTGATATCAGTCGTGTTACTGATGATGTCATTATGGATGCTACAGAAACTGGCAAGTGCTATAAAACAGGATCTTTGTGTGAGGAACAAGCAAGAAGATTTCATGAAGGAAAGAATTTTGTATTGATGGAAACTATCAACTGGACGGCAGAACATTGTCATGTATAGATTATCTTTCTGTTATTAGTTGATAGGTAGCATTATAAATACTCTCTCTATATCATTGTAAAAAAGATACGTGAGAGGTATCGTGATTTTGTATGCGTAGCTCTGTATAAGGTTTGTATTCGAGAGTTCGAAACAAACAGAGAGAGAGTTTTATTTTGTCAGCAGCTGCTAAAGGTATTTGTACATCTTTGGTAGAGTTTGTATTTGATTTATTTAATACAAACAGAGTTTGATTCATTCGTTTATTCTTGTTTATTTAATCAAGTAAAAATCAGACACGATTATATAACTTGTATTCAACCCCCCTTCTACAAGTTATTCGAGTTAACATATTTTTCATTTGATTTCTCTAATTTTTGAGAATCTTTCAACCAAGTTCATAAATTTTTTATCCATATTTTAAGTTTTGTTATTTTGAAAATTTGGTATATTTAAATGTGCAATACAATGGGTTTCTATAATTTTTATTATATTAATATTCAAAATATTTGCATGGGTCGCGATCAATTTTTTGAACAGATATTAAAAATTCATAAAGACTTATTTCCAGCGACCGTTATAAATCATTAGATTGCCTCTCAAAAAAATGTTGCATGTTTCAGCGATATGAGAAATGATCACTACTGTGCAAGATCCATTAAATGATTTTCTTAATTTTATTTTTCATTTAATTTATCTCATTTTTTAGAATCTTTCAACCAAGTTCATAAGTTTTTTATCCATATTCTAAGTTTTGTTATTTTGAAAATTTGGTATATTTAAATGTGCTGTACAATGAGTTTCTATATTTTTCATTATATTAATATTCAAAATATTTGCATGGGTCGCGATCAATTTTTCGAATAAATATTAAAAATTCATAAACACTTATTTCTAACGACGGTTATAAATCATTAGATTGTCTCTAAAAAAAATGTTGCATGTTTCAACGATATGAGAAAGGATCATTAAGATCCATTGAACGAACATAATTATGATAAAGAAAAACTTTCATCTAATTTAGTTTCTTATTTGTTTGTTCAATATCATTTTTACAAATTTTATGTTCTTTTATTAGTGAATTGATTTACTACAGAAAAATAAACATTATCAATTAACCAAACAAATCCAATATATCCCATTTTTTGAATAAGATATAACTGTTAGAGTTTATGGTGATTGCTATCAGCTTGTTTTTAATGACAACTTAAAATGTGTATATTCAGTTTGGGAGTTGAATTTTTCATTCTTTTCTATCAGAATATGGTATATTAAATATTAGTTGTATTTAGCCATAAATAAGGAAGGAAAATTAATTCGATATGATGGTACAAATTTTGGATTTAGGTTTGGATATAAATTTTAAACCCGTAATAGTTTCGATTTACATTTGGATTTAAGTTGTACCGAACCGATATCCTATCCGAAATCCGAAACCCGATCCACAATCGAAACCCGATACATAAATAATATAATACTATAATTTCAAATTATTTTATGTAATATTTTAGATGTAAGACATATAATTTAATTTATTTTAATTCAAATATTTCATTAGAAATAGTAAATACTAATTTAGTAATTAGAACTTCTATTTCTTAATCTCAAATTTTATTGATATATTTAAGATGTAATTTTCGTTACTTTACATAAATTTTTCGTTTCTGTGTATCAAAAGAATTATTTTTTTAACATATTTTAAATTTTACTTAGTATATTAATTCGGATAATATGTTATATTTGACTACTTAAGTTAATCATTTTAATTTTTGTATAAATATAATTAATATTATTTGCATGTAAGAGTTATTTTACTTTTAACTACATTAATACTAATTTTGGATACCCAAAAAACCAAATCTAATTAAAAATCCGACGAATTTGATTTTGGATATTGAGTTTTGGATTTTGATTTATTTTTAAAACCCAAAAATATTTGAATGTGGGTTTGGATTTTACAAAATTCGGATCAAACCCAACCCGTTGTCATCCAAATGCGTAAAATAAGACATTTGAAAATGAGTATGACCTATCTTTTTTCTATTTGACTAACATGTTAAAATAAAAACTGTACCTGAAACTAAAATTAAATGTGTAATATATAAACACGTAATCATATTATTATATATGTGTCCTTGTAATTTAATTATCGAGTTAAAAAACATGAAATTCATTTTCATTTAAAAGTGAGTATATTTTTTCGACAAATATTAAAAAAATGCTTACGTAGATCTGGTAAATCGTTTGTGTTGTATACATTCATGTCATGTGTATTTGGGGTCTTGCATGAAAATTACATGAAATTCTTTTGTGTACCTAAATTTCAAACACAAAATGCTACCAAAATACGCAATTTTTTTTGGGTACACGAAACGAAAATAATACGCGAAAAGAAATAATATGACAATTACATGTAATGTTACTCTCTGCCCAAGTTATCCAAGTATGTTACTATATAATTGAAAACAACATTCAAATGCTACGAAATAAAACCAAGAGTAGAATACATAAAAATGAAGCCCTTTTTTTTTTAAATTTTGTTTATTGTTAATAAATATCTCGGTTTGATTAGAATTTATCTACCAAGTTATTAATTTTTTTTTACCTATATTTAAGGTTTTGCTGATATTAAAAATAAATAATACTAATCAGCCAAGCAAATTTGATATTTTTTTCCTTGATTTTGCTTTGTTTTTCAATAAATATCTTCTTTTTAGAGTCTAGTACCACGTTGGTGGGTTTTATCTACTGAAATGTTGGATTTTTTACGTTCTCCTTGTGAATGATAACTCCCGTTTCTTTTCCTTGATTTTACTTTACTTTTCAATAAATATATCTCTTTATTGAGAGTCTAGTATCCCGTTAGTGGATTTTGTCTATCCATATACTGGGTTTTGTTCTTTCTCTTTTGAGAGTAGTTCCTTTATTTTAGCATCCGGGATTTTAGATATACAGGATTTTGTTATATTGGTTCATTGATTTGGATAGTATAGAATCGCAATTATGGTCAGTTATTCGAATACGTTCTTACAAATAACATATGTATTTCCCTAATGATTAGAATAAATTGCTGGATTATTTCGCCAGAAAGACTATATATTTCAATGATATAAGCGAGTGATGTAACATAATTTAAGATCTGATCAACGATTGTAGTTTGATTAAGAAAACTTTGTTACCTTGATATGATCTACTTTAATATGTGTTTGTCCAATCTTGATTATTTTTGCATATGACATTTTATTGATAAATTGTTTAACTATAAAAAATAGTGATTTAGATGAATAATTTAAACGATTATTTGTGCAGATGACATATGCCCTTTTGTTGATAAATTAATTATCTATCAAAAAAATAGTGATTTATTAGAATTTTTGGGCTGAGTTGACCAATTTGCTATGAAATATAAAATAAATAGTGATTTATTAGAATTTTTGCGCTAAATTGACCAATTTGCTATGAAAATATTCACTAACAGTATTTTTATTGACTCTGTAATGAATTTTATGTTTTGGATTGATAATTATACACCAAATAATGTCTAATACTATTTGAGAGTCTATTCAGTATCTTGAATAATTCAAATATATCGTCAAGTCAATTCATTTGTCCCATTAATTCTTGCATAACTAAAAAATACCGATAAGTAAGATGTTAACGATAATTGGTTTAAAATTCATTTTTTAATATTTTAATCGGTTGAATTTAGCTTTTTTATATAATTGATTAATCTAAAAGTTTATATAACTTAAATTTGGAAGGTGTATTTAGAATAGTGTATTAAATATTCTTAATTTTTAAAATATTTAATTGAATAAGAGTAGATTTATTCAAATTTGATTGCACCTTATGATTGTAGATCGAGAGTTTGAGATAAAAATATTATATTTTATAATATAGATAAAATAGACCCATACATTAAAATAATATATTTGTATTAAAAATAATTAATAAATTTCAAAATTGCTCTATACATAGAGAGTGGCGCAAAGAACAGATGTGCTAGAATATATTATAAAATAATATATTTGTGATTGATTTTTATAATTAATTTAATTTTTGTAGTAAATTCTAATTAGCTCTTATATATTATTATGAAAATTAATTCAAAATATATAATAATGTAATTATGATTAATTGTAAATCAAAAGAGTGAAAAATTCATATTGAAAAAATTGTTTAATATTATATATTTGTATAATCCTAATTGATTTTAATTTTAAATATTAATTTATTATAAATATTTTTTTGACATTAAAAAAATATGTAATATATGGATATATTAAATCAAGTCATTACTATATATATTTAAATTAGAATTGGTAACTAACCATGGTTAGTATAATAGGATGAGAATGGTAAATAAGTAAAACTTTTAATATAATATGATTGGTCTGAAATTTAGCAATGACCTCTAATTTGTCCTAAAATAATTCCTCAAATCTGATTGCTTAACTGGATGGTGTGGTACACTCAGGTATTATCGCAATTTTGAAAAATGGCTCTATACATTGAGAGTGGCGCAAAAAACAGATGTGCTAGTATATAATAATATATTTATGATTGATTTTTATAATTAATTTAAATTTAGTAGTAAATTCTAATTAGCTCTTATATATTATTATGAAAATTAATTCAAAATATATAATAATGTAATTATGTTAATTGTAAATCAAAAGAGTGAAAAATTCATATTGCGAAAATCGTTTAATATTACATATTTGTATAATCCTAATTGATTTTAATTCTAAATATTAATTTATTATAATTATTTTTTTGACATTAAAAATTATGTAATATATAGATATATTAAATCAAGTCATTACTATATATATTTAAATTAGAATTGGTAACTAACCATGGTTAGTATAATACGATGAGAATGGTTAAATAAGGAAAACTTTTAATATAATATGATTGGTCTAAAATTTAGCAATGACCTCTGATTGGTCCTAAAATAATTCCTCAAATTTGATTGGTTAACTGGATGGTGTGGTAGACTCATGTATTATAATAAAAGATATGCCATTACCGTTTCAAGGAGTATTCATACTAAAAAAATATGTGATAAAAATTAGTTTGTTATAAATCATAATTGTCCAAATTGTGTCGAAACATATAATCTGTAACTTAAATAATTTTTTTTTGGCGAGAGTATAGGGGTATATTAGCTTTGCAATTGTGCTTGTCCTACATATATCCAAGCCATTTTCGAAATTTACAGACACTGATCTTTTAGTAAAATACATCCTTATTGCTTATATCTTCCGAAATTCAAAGTGGCAAACATGGTAAACTTGATGTTTTAAAATCCTTTTATGTGTGGTCCTTTTTAATTTTTGTAATTCTAATTTATCAATTTTTTTTTTGAAACGGGGAAGTTGAGGGTGTTGAGGTGCATTGGAAGAGAGAGCTGAGGCCTTCACGTGTTCAGTACTTCTATCAGGGGGAGACTACTAAGCATCGAGGGGGGAGAATCTGGTCATGCTTTAAAAAAAGATGAAACTTGCAGAACATGACAAGTTGAAGATTCGAGGCCTGAACATGATAATTAAAGTAATTTCTGTCACCTCATTTTCTTGCAACATGCTTTCTCGGCTGCCTTGTTGCCCAAAAATTATTTTATCATGTTATTAAGCTGCATGGTCCACAACAGATCATAATAACAGTAGGGATAGCATTCTATACCAATGGATTCTCATTTTTCGTTGTTTTAGCTCACAGGCTTTGTCACCTTTTGCAGGTTATCACCACCAAAAGGATTGTAACACCAAATCTGGAACATTCTGCAAGGTGAACACGGCCTTTATCTGTCTTTTGTTAAGCACCTGCTTCCCAGCCTCATGCCACAAATTTCTGATTATGCTGAAAAGCAATATCTTGCTATAGTGCAGGTAGTTTATTTAATTGTTTTTTCAGTTTCTTGAGTTGTATCTACTAAATGTTATAAGTCATGCCACATATAAGTCATTTTTCTGATTTTATTGTAGGCAAAAAGCCCGAACATACATGATGCTGTTGTATCTCTACTGGAAACGTATAGACACGACATTCTTAACCTTTAGAGGCTGAATACAGAGGTAATGCAATTTATTTATTTTTCTCTTAAAAATCTTCACTATGTTTTGTTTATCTAATTTAAAAAAATTGTAAATGCTACGTCTTCTTGCAGATAGAGCTAGGTGGCTCACAGAGGGATATTTCAACCTTGTGCCGAGATCGAGGCACTTGCATGAGCAGAATGTTGCGGATCTGGAGGCAAATCTAATAGTAAGCATTTTATGGCACTTGCAGGAATTGGAAGAAAAATATACGGTTGTGCTATGTGTTATGGTGATTTCTGCCTATGAAAATTACCATTGACTTATGCCTATAAAAATTACCGTCAAATTTTAGATTAGTAATCAAATTAATTTTAAAAAATTATTTGTTTCAACCTATGAAAGTTACCGTCAATAGTTTTATATTTCTAATCATAATGGATTTCCATGTTCTAATTCACCAACATCTATTTATTGAAAGCCAACCATCACCAAAATTTATCATGAAAAATTATTACACGGTTAAAATCTTTACCTTTTGTTACACAACTCTAATGGTTACCATCTAATTGATCATTATGGATAATACCATGTTGGATGCTTTGAATAATAGTAGCTATAATGTTATAATTGGATGATAAGAGTACGAGTTTGTCAAATATGGGAGTCGATCAATCCTCATAATGGAGAACAAATCAACCTATGCATGATTTTAATTAATTGATGAAATGTTTAATAAATTTCTTATGACTTATTAGTTTGTCAAATCGTATGTTGTAATTAAATTTTTCATCGTTTATATTGTTGTATGACATGAAAATTTAATCCATGCTACAATTCAAAATCATTTGATTTCTCGGTACAAATATCTTGTAAATGAAGGCTCATCGTATAATATTAAAAATCTGAAAGTTGTTACAAGTACATGTCGATATAGACCACTATCACATGGGTCTAAATTGCTTTTTATACATATAACGTAGCTAAAAAAGTTGGAAGAAGGAATCATCAACATATCACTGCATGGATTGCAATTCATATGTCTCGATCCAATTGATGCACGTGTTAATGATACCGATATACTCTCATGTATTTTGATAAAATAAAAATAATATAACTTCAATTATCTATTTATCTATCTATCTATCTATTATTATTACGATATATTAAACTTCAACACAAGGGCAAAAAGTGTCATTTTAATGGGTGTGAAATTACGATTTTACCCCTATTTTTAATAAAATTACAAAAATGTCATCCTTTAATAATTATGTTAAAAATAGTGAAATTATGTTTTTGTTAGGAATCGAACCTCCAACCTTATACTCTCAAACACGTGACTTAACCAATTGTGCTACATTTGATTTTGAGTTTTGTTTGTAAATCCTATAAGATAAACCACCTCTCTTTTCTGTTTTATCTCATCATTTTTTTGGGTAAATGAAATGTTGTTTACTTCAACACAAGGGCAAAAAGTGCCATTTTAATGGGTGTGAAATTACGATTTTACCCTTATTTTTAATAAAATTACAAAAATGTCATCCTTTAATAATTATGTTAAAAATAGTGAATTAATGTTTTTGTTAGGAATCGAACCTCCAACCTTATACTCTCAAACTCATGACTTAACCAATTGTGCTACATTTGATTTTGAGTTATGCTTGTAAATCCTGTAAGATAAACCACCTCTCTTTTCTTTTTTATCTCATCATTTTTTTTTGGGTAAATGAAATGTTGTTTCATATTATTTTTAGAATATTGGATAGATAAAATTTTAAAAAAAATATTATAATCAATTGATCTTACTCTACAATTCTCTTTTGCCATTTTTAAATACTTGGTATAGAAAAAAATTATATTATACATAATGTAACCGAGTCCAAAAAAAAAAATAGATTGTCAATTTAATGGTTATGAAGTTAGGATTTTACCCCTATATTTTTAAAAATTACAAAAATGTCATCTTTTAATTATTATGTAAAAAATAACGAAATCATGTTTGTGTTAAGATTCAAACCACCGACTTTCTTCTATCAAACTAACGACAAAACCAACCTTGCTACACTAAATTTTGAGTTTTGTTTAAAAAACCTATAAGATAAATCACATCTTCTCTTCTTGTCTATTCCACTTTTATTTTTACTTTTGAGTAAATAAAATATTGATTTATATTATTTCTAAAATATTGGATAGATAAAATTATAATAAATATTCTAATCGATTAAGTATACTCTACAATTCTCTTTTGCCCTTTTAGATAATTGATATTAAAATAAAATTTTAATTTATACCTACTGTAACCGAGTACCAAAAAAATATTTATTTATATGTGTCGCCAAGTAGATATTAAATTTATGAAATAAAAAATAAATTTTTGTTTTAAGAAATGTGTAAATTTTAGTTATAAAATTATACATAATTAAGAATTACGTCACATCAGTTATAGGTATATAAAACTTTAAATATGTGACTTCTATTAAGGGGTCTTCGTCGACCAACTATTTAGACTTTCAACGAATTAAATATATGATTGGTCTAAAAACATAAATATTTAAACATACACGAAAAATAATTGAAATTATGTTAAAAAGATGAGAACTCTAAAAATATGATCTATGTTATATATAAAAAGTAACATAATTAACATTAAATAAAATCAAAAAGAGATATAAATTTTAAATCCTAAATATTACAAAATTACAATAATTATTTATAATGATCAATTAGACTATAACTCGACTATAAAGTATGGTACCTATGAATTTTTACATCATATGAAATTGATTAATATAATATATAATGGTTGAGTACTTAGATCAATATACGATAAAATCAAAAAATTTGATTGCGAATTTCATATACATGCATGGGTAATTAAGGTCATTTTATCATAGTTAACATCGCCTGAAATATTTAGAAAATTTTAAAATTGAGTTAAAAAATAATTAAAAATATAATATAAAAAGTTGGTATGCAAAATTACAAAATAACTATAAAAATATAAGATAAATTAAAATTTATCGTTTATCATATTTTTAATTATAAATTAATTGAATATATGTACAATTTTGGACTAGAAATCAGTTTAGTGCCCGTGCCTTGCACGGACTTTTACGTTAGTGTGTATAATAGTACGAGTTATGCGAATAATAAATTATATCGCAAATTTCGTTGAATAATAAATCATATCTTCTGAAAACATATTTTTCTGAATAGTCAATATTCTTATTTATGATTTTTTGGAAAAAAACTCAATAGCGTTAAATACCAAAAATCCGAATGTGTCAAAAGTAAATGTCATAAACTCATGTTGATTATCTTTATATGCTTAATCATGTTATATACTTTTACTTTAGTCGCCTTAGTTGCTACCTAACCAACTATAAACACCCCATTATCAAAACTGTTCAAAGGAAGAATAACACATGTACGTTTCCCTTCATCCTAACTGTAATACATCGACTGTTCCAAAAGTTGTTCTCACTTTTCCTAAAGGCGTGAGAAAATTCACGGGTCCCTCCTAAGCATTGGAAGACTGTTGCTTGTCTATTTGAAAAAAAATTAAATGTTGTATGTAAATTTTTACAAACACCGCTAAAATAAAGACCTGCCAAGTAGTGCATTGGTTTTAGGGGGACAGACCCTTTAGTGATTAATTTTGTCAAATTCACACCTAAGAGTACCAATTTTAGATGTTCCTAATAGGAATAACGTCACATTCGCGCAAAATATGATATTGCAAGACCGATTGAATCCGAGAAGCCACAAATGCATATAGGCTAGCATCACTCGCAGCATACATACCTAAATCACCTGTCGTCATCCTAAATTGAAGTCACCAAATCCAAATCCTTTAGACGTGACAATGTTGTCCAAAACCCTTCTCCAAGCGAAATCAAACTAAATAGAAACTTCCACAAAAAACTGTGTTTGACAGGTACGTAATTTACTTAGTCCTATGTAAATCCTAAATAACAAAAACTCACATTAAGGATCATTAAGTTGTCATAAGGCTCATATAAACTCTATGAACTTTGATACCCTTTTTTAAATAAATTCTTATACGATCCTCTTATCCAAATTTATAGATCTACCAAAAAATTTGGATCTCGACATGAGGCCCGTTAATATTAGAAAGAAAGAATCAATCTCAAGAAATACGCAGATTAATCACACCGTCTTTTCTATATTTAGTTCCAAACCCAGTCATAACCCTTTTAAAAGTAGTTTGTTTTTTTGATTAAAATTATTATTTTATCATCAATTTTAACACTTGCATATTTTTGTTTGAAGAAATGTTAAATGTATACTGTATTATTGATAACATGTGTTTTATACACATTTTGTCTTTCATTCTCTTGCGTTTTTGTTAGTTCTGAATGTAGTTTTATTGATATTAATTATGTTTTCATTTTTCAGTGTCTCATGCTTAATTGTTGAAAAAATGGCTTATTGTGGGCTTGAAAAGCAAATATGATTCAAGAGGGAAGTTAGAAGATTTAAGCTTGCGATGCCGGGAAGTTTTTAATGTGTTATTTTGAAGATTTTGTCTCGCACGTCCGTTTCGCTGGCCGTTTGCTAGGTCGTTCAAAGAGTTTAAAATGAGCAGTCTCTTGTACGGGCTGCTGTACGACCGTTCAACAGGCCGTTCAACACTTACTGAAAATTTTTGGAAGCAATTGTCTATCTTGCCCTCTTGTCTTATGGATGTATTAATTGAGTAGTTGTGAACCAAACATCATATCTTATCTTCATATCATCTTTATCATTTCAAGAGCATTCAATTAGGGTTATGAGGGAAGTAGAGAGGAGACATTTATTACTTATAATATAGCATTGATTATGAGTAACTAACTCTATTTATTTGGCTCAAGGGAGGAACTCTTGTACTATTTCAATTTTAAGTAAGATCTATTTCACTCTATCTTGAATGCTTGAGTTGTATTGTTTATGATTTTGCTTGGAGATTTATAAGTTGCTTCATCATACTCTTCTTGTAAATGTTCCATGTGTTTTTGTAGATGTTGTGGGTTGCTTCAATAATATAACTTCAATTAGCAAAATAAAGTATCCCTCCGTCCCACCCATTTCTTTACATGTTTTCAATCTTGCTTGGCAAAAAAAAAAATTAAAAAATAAGTTATGGAACTATACTTTTTAGGAGCCTTAAAATCCGTGCTGAGCCCCCGTCGCTATCATGTAAAGAATTCGTGGGACTGAGGGAGTATATGTTTTGATGTTATGTGTTTTTGTTGTGACAAGTTAGCAAGTTATGAATTATATTAATTTTAATATAATTGTTACTTGATTTTATACTTCTTATATTTCATATTGTTACTTGGTTATTTGTTTTACTTTTTTATCTTTGAACAGTTCGATCACCAATTTTATGGGAACAGTTGGCTGAGATGTTTGATACAAGTTCATACAAGGAAGATGGTGGACCTTATATTATAACTAGCATAAAAACCCGTGCAAGGTACGGGTTATTTTCTAGCACTATACATAAAACAGTGTAACTCAGGAACTGTTGACCTTCACAATTAGGATGTCACTGCTTCCGGTTGTGTACAACGCTAATTTAGAAAGTTAAGGATTATTTAAAATAGTAGAAAACATTGACCATAACTATGTCGAAAGTCGAAACACGTAAGGTTACATCTGAATAACTAAGGAGGGCATGATCCTCATCACATTTTGGAACTATGCAATTATCCGGTATTGTAGTGATTGTCGTTTCAAAACAGGTTGATATATGTATTGTTATAACTAAGTTTATGCACACTGAACATAGTAACATTATTGCCATAATGTTATCTTGTGACCCTGATTCTATCCCCACCTCTTCTCCATTTGAACAACAAACCTGTCAATGTTTGAACATAATGCCCTTGAGAAAACAAAAGCTTCCAAATTTTCATTTGGATATTCTTATTAGATATTCATCAGTACCAGCAAATGACAGGAACATACCATGCGCTGACTTAATATAACAACTTAAAGGTATACATTCTCAACAAATGTGTGTCCGTTTTAGCATGCAAATTTTCCTATTAACTGAAATATGAAAAACACCATGCCAACATATGATTTAAATAAAATTGATGAGTAATCTAAAAGCACATATATGATACTCGGAACTATATGGAATCATTTTAGCATGAACATTACAAAGCCCCCATTTAAAGAAAATATTTCTGCAATGTGTCAATTTTCTAAATTAAAGCCACATGTACTCTAAAAAACATCTTTAAATTGTAAAGCTCGTATTGAGATTATGAGACGTTATGAATAAGGCAACAAATACGAATTCAAATAATTTAAAGAAAAATTTTATTAAACACGCACAACTCCGGACATGAACATAGCATAACCTAGATTCGCTTAAAACTTTGAGAACCATGATGTTATCGAGCTTTAATTTTTTTAACTTTAAAATTAAACATAAGTAGACCTCAATAGTCATATTCACTCTAGCTCCTAATCAAGCAAAATCAATAAAAGAAGAAATCAACCAATGTCAAAATGCATCACTTGGTGATTTATAACAATATGATGATATAATTGGTTCATTTGAGTACAAAGATGGGTTTCAATGTTTTAAAATGAATTTACATGATTACTTCTAACTTAGTTTTGGTTCAAGAAGTTAAATGCAAGAACGTACAACAGCACACATGAAGGTTATTTTAGTTCATTTTAATTGTTTTAAGTTAATTTTTGGATTGGCACCTATGAGTAGTGGGTCTTCGAGGAAAAATAAACCGGAGTTCTGTAGATAGACTTCCTTAATATTCAAATCCTTCATCACTGGTTTCTACAAATTGAATATATCATGGATGCCAGAGAAAAATATATAATGCATAAAATAATGAACTAAACAGTGTGCAAATTATAAAAAATGTATCAGTCTTTTTCTTACTCTTTACTTAGATTATCTTGCATCTCTACTACAATCTGAGAATGTTCCAAACAGTGCTCGATCGTCCGTTTCTGACAAATATGAGTATATAAACAAATATCAGGTATACAATATCATAATTAAATTTTACAAAATTAAGTTACAAATATACAATACCGAAAGTGAGGTTGATGATGTGAACTCAAAATTTTATCGACTTTATCCTGCAAGTTATAATACCATACAATAATATTAGTAAGCAATAAAAATACAAGTTTTAAAAAAAGAACATAAACTCTACAAATAACCTAAAAAATTGCATGCACATAGTAAAAGTCCATTTTTTATGCCGGAAGACCAATGGATTCAAAATGAGTGATTACCCTCACATTTTGTTATATAATTTAGATTAAGAGGCTGCATAAGGAATGATAACCTATGTTTTATTAATTTGGAAGAATCAAAATTACATAATGTACCAAAATTACATCGGTATCTCATCGAGATTACATCTCATTTCAAATAATATTCAAACAAGCTAGCAACTTTACCAGGGATATTCAAAGTGTTGAAATATCAAGTTCAGTTAAAATTGCAGTATTAATTAAATAATGTACCATTAAACTTTGTGGAGGTGAAGCAAAGTGTTACAAATACTAAAGAGGAGAGACCTTAGCAGTGGCTATATACGACCACTACTCCCGCTATTATATTCTTGAAAAATTGGTGTAGTATTGTGGTTATATACATGTCTATAAGCAGGCTAAATTACACACACACACATATAGCTCTAAAAATTACTTTATTAAACGATTTCAATAATTTGAGCTGCCTGCCTCTATGCTGGTTGGAAGATTTGCTTTGCAGGAGATGTTTTTGGCGAATTCTTAAACTCTAACTACTCCCCCATGAGATGAGTATGGGTATGAATAATTTCTGGTAGTTGACTACGAAAATATTGTTGCTAGTTATATATTCCCATTCCAGTTATATACTTCGAGGACCAAAAGTATGCAGCCGAAATTATTTGACACATTTGTATTAATGCCTTCCATGGGCCTTATTAACCTGCATTAGAATTAAAACTTATTCTGCAGTAGAAGGTTCGAACTACTTTATCTTTTGCACCTTTTATAATGTTTTTATTCGTTACATACAGAGTAACAGATATGCATCTTTAGCTGTTTTAAAAAAGGTCATAAGCTAAGGCAGTGAAAAGCATAGCATGTGAAGAAAAAAATTGATCTATTTAGTAAAAACTTGTACCTCATTTAACAATGCGCATTACCTCGGGACCTCTTAATGGATTCGAAGATTAGAACCAACCGCCTCTGCGACATCAAGGTTTTTTGTACCCTTTGACTCCCAATTTCGAGCATTGAAGGCAAATGGTTTTGAGGTTAGAGCCTTGACAAATGGTGGTCATTGACCTTTTAACGTAAGTCCCAATTTCTTTTCCAGTGCAACAGCCCAACATTCCAAGATCCCAAACTCCAGATACCAATTAGTTGCATGGCTAACATGTCCATTTGAACAAAGACATGCATAAATTAAAATCAAAGCACCACATCCAGTCATAAGCCTGACATCGATAAGGAGAAGAAAAATTAACCTTAATTTCTTTGGGATCATTCTATAGGTTAATTGAATATGCCACACTTCTTTATTGGCAATGCATACAATAATATGTGCACAAATTCAATAATTTTTACGATTCTTACATTGCAATTTAGAGCATGCATATTCATATGACATAGCACCATAGCCTCAACATACATCTTAACTTGAACATTTTCTTATAGTTCTGGTGATAGAGCTTTATATAGTTGATTGCTGATTCAATTATCAATAGTTTCAATCCTAAATCCTAGAATTCAGGGACACGTCTTTGTCAGCTGTCATTCTTAATGTCCATTTTGTTGGTTTACAAGATGACATAAATAACATGCTTTGTTTTAGGGGAATAAATCTAACATTTTATGGAAACTATTACCGAATTACAATAAAACATCAGTATGATGAAATTACACTCTAAATAATATATTTGAGTAAAAGCCATGATGAATGGGGAGAGAGCAATAGAGATTTCTTTAAAAAAAAATCGTGAATATTTATGGGCCAAAGGATCGTATTGTTTGGAGTAAATATTTGTTGATTAGGATTACCAACAGGCCAACATATATATGCTACAGAGAAGTGCTATTCTGCAATATGATTAAATATAAGTTCTCAGAGTTGTGAACACCATGATAATTACCTTGTAGACAGAGCCAAATCTGCCTTCACCAAGTTTATTTTTTGGTGAGAAGAAGTTGGCAGCATTGGCAATTAGCAGGACATCAAATAGAGGTAAATCGCAATCATTCCACTCATTTTCTGTGGTACCAACTCGTTCTTGATAGAGTAGTACTATCCCTGTGAAGTGAGATATGTAGCTTAAGTAATTATAAGAGAATCAAATATATAGATTGAGCATCACATAACATACATCAACAAATTTGAAACCAAAATTTTTTAATTGAGCAATTTGAATCTTTTCTTCTTCTTCTTTATTTATTGGGCGGTTAAATTAGCTTCTGGCAATTTAAGATGGAAACCCTAAATCCTATAGGATTAAAATAAGGGTCGAAGAAGAGTTTAAAAATACTATCCCTTTGAATCAGCACATCCGACTTCCACATAACATAGTGAGAAGTGAAATTTGTTATACTAACAATTGACCTTTTCTTCTTCGCATTCTTTTCCTGAAGACATGAATCAAAATGGGCATAGTAGCATTTTTAGTACTACCAATAGAGTTATTCTTATGATCCCAACTCGCATTTTTCCTCCTAAGCTCCCCCTGCCTCTGCAGATAAAACAAAGTTTCTTACTGGTAAAAATTAAATTTGGAATAAAGAATCAATCAACGTGAATGTACGTAGTGGTCACAGGTGTATATAACTACTTGTTATTAGAAGATTATATACCAGTATATTGTGGAATATTACCTGCTTCTGAAGCATTGGCTCTTACAAAAAGAAATCAACGGTGAATAAAGAATATTAATTTCAAAATTAAAAATATTACCAGTAGTAATATACTACTAATATTTTTAATATCCAGTATAGTTCCATTGCTATGAGGTCAGTGTTGAAGCTGAGTGGAACTATTTATAAGATCAAACGAGACAGTAATTTCTGTCTGATTGAAAAGAGGCAATGTATTAAAACTTAATCGAGTATAGAGAGTGACAAGCAAGCCACTAAATTGTACACCATCCGTGGGTCCAATCTAAATTGCACATCTGTACCTTTTGAAACAAGTAACTGTGGAATCCATTACAGTTAACCCTTGTTGTATAATTACCTGGAGAAGGGTCATCGGCACTCTTCCAAGACATTAGGTATGTGTTTCGTCCTGTAACTAAATTCCATCCAAGCTTCATGCCTGGCAGAAGACTATCTCTAGGATGACAAAATTTAATTCCCTAACTTGTCACATTAAAGGTTAGCATCATTTTCTTTGAAGAATAACAAACATTCATGAGACATAAGCACATATTTTAAAGTTAAATGTTGATTATTAATCATTATAAATTTAAATTAAAACATATGTTAAAAGACTAAATAACTTACAAGTTGGAAATGATCGTCTTCTCTCATGGCACAACATTTTTTTTAATATAGCAAATACAAACATACAAAATTTTTTCATTAATGCTTAGAACGAATGAAGTCCTTGCAAAACCAACTATCCTTTTACATTATACATTATATGGGACTATCTAAAACTGTAATAGATTCTTTGAAAGGGGTCCGTTCACTAGCAAATGTTTGCTAGTGAACTGTTTTCCAGCATATGATTTCCCAGTCGTTGATTCAACGGCTGGGATTTAAAAAAAAAAAAATTACACCGTACCGCAGAAACTTTTCGTGGTACGGGGTAATTACAAAAATGCCCCTACTGTTCACGTACCGCAGAAAGTTTCTGCGGACTTTCTGCGGTACGGTGAACAGTAGATTTTTTATGTGAAAATAGGGGGCAGTTTTGTAATTATCCCGTACCCCGCGGTACGATATAAATTTTTTTTTAAACCCCATTTGCTGTGTAACAGTAAAATAACAGATGTTTGCTATTGACCGGATGCCTTCTTGAAATAGCCTCCAAAAACTCCTATAAAAATTGGGGGATAACTTCCTAAAACCACAAAAATTGATCTTTTCTCTATCCACCGTGAACCCAGAGCAAGTTCATATTTATAGATATATCACAAAAATACTACTTACAATTTTTAGCAATTCCGCTATCACGAAGCGATCATATTAAGCCAAACCCAGAGATAATAAATTCGCAGGCTGCATTTTTTCAATATCCAGCCATTCTTCTAGATGACGCAATTACCTGAAATAACTGGGTGGCCTGGATTATACATACATGATACATACACAGTGCGATTAATTAAACCCTAATTTTACACATACAAAACTCAGATAAATCGATCAATTCATCTTCTTCACACCGTTAAAGTGAACGATGTCGACTGACTTCGAACTACCACCGGTCAAGCACATATCCCCACAGCGTAGAATCGAAGTTCGCTGGTATGTTTTTTAGAATAGATTAGATATGTTGTTTTATATATATGCACATCGTTCTTCTTTAATTTAATGTATAAATTCATTTGAAATTTAATGGTAGGAATTGAAGTTTTGGCTTGTTTGTGTCATGGAATAAAGTTTTTAATTTCTGGTTTAATTGGTTTTGGCTTGAATTGAAATTAATTGTATGTTTTTATTGTTGTTGCAGTGCTAGGGGATATGTGTATGTCCCGCACGAGGACCCGGTGAAAGAAGAGGCGCAGTTTTACGAAGAATATATCAAAGCTGTAGAGCTTGAATTTGGGGAAAATAGTAAAGAGCTCCGTGAATTCGAGATGTTGTATGAACATTGCAAGGAACATAGGTAACTAAACTAATTTCACTATTTTGTAACAATATGTGTGTAGGAATACGACATTCTAGGCATTGCGGTATATATTTTCCGTATACACGCACTATTAGTTGCTCGTGTTATAGAACACGATTTTAGATGAGGTTATAAAAAGGTTGTAGTTAATATTTCAGAAAGGGAAGGACGGGAGGACTGATTTTACCCTCAATCAGTTCAAGACTCGTAAATAACCTGACTGTATCGTATTGTAAATAGCCTGAATGTAACTAAATACTCTATTAATGTTGGATTTTCCAACTTGTGTCCATTTCACAAAAGTTGTTATAAAAAATATTTAACCATGCAGTTCTATTGTTTCTCACGTACGCACGCTGCAGAATCACAATATATGGATTCAAGAAGACGGTTGAGTGGTTGTTTAAGGATCATGGCGGACTCTATCTGAAGTTCTTCAATACAGTATTGCCATATTTGTATCCACTCGCTATTGAGGAAGAAGCTGACAGAGCAAATCAGTTTCTTCAAAGTGTCAAGGTACAGTTATAATTAGCTATATGTTGGTATGTTATGTTTCTAATCTGTTTATATTATTCTGCAGGCGGCCTTTCCAGGAAACAAAAGACGTTGCTACGAAATTGAAATTCTTATCTTGAGGTTTCAGTCTGGAAAATTTACTCTTAATGAGATGACTGTAAAGGTATTGCCCTCTTTTTGTTCATTATTTTTTGGTCTTGAGAATGGTGGTATGCTGATTTTCTTAGTTAGCTATGCATTTATGACTATGTTATTGCAGATGCTAGAACTTTTGGAGAAAAGGGTTGAGTTAGTCGAGGCTTACTTCCAATTTGTTCCCCAGGCTCAGAATATCAGAAACGCAGCCAGGTTCTTTGCATACCCTGTCATAGCTGGCGTTCTTGTGGCATTTGCAATAGCGCTTTGTAAGATGAAGAAATGATTTTCAGTATCAGAGTACCCCAACTATATTAGTTTTTAGTTTTTTACACTCTCAAACAGATACACCATGATTTTTACCTATTTTT
The DNA here is from genome assembly GCA_037693485.1 of Kitagawia praeruptora. Taxonomy (NCBI): domain Eukaryota; kingdom Viridiplantae; phylum Streptophyta; class Magnoliopsida; order Apiales; family Apiaceae; genus Kitagawia; species Kitagawia praeruptora. The sequence continues at coordinate 131,759,444 of CM075350.1, forward strand.
CTACTTTTTTTTTTGTATTTTCAGTTTACCGACACACTATATCGCGCCAAATTCAACAACCCCGATGTTGCCACCTGCCCCGTTGGAGATTACGTTTGTTCCGCTAAAGAGAAGAGTCGATGCCTGTGGGTAATATATTTTACCAGATCTTTTATTTACTGTACATATAATTGATTTTACCAGATCTTTTATTTACTGTATATATAATTGATTTTACCAGATGCTTCATATCCCCAAAATAAAAAAAGTTTTGTAACCTAATATTGGTCTCTGCATATGTGTTAAGTTTGTATACTAATTTATTTAATATTGTGCTGCAGTAATGGAGATTTTGAATATATCCCCACCAAAAACCCTGTGAAAGAAATCATCAAGTTTTACAAAGCTTTTGTCAAGTCTGTCGAGCGTGAATATGGGGAACACAGTAAAGAGGTCAACGCTTTCGGAAAATGGTATCGAGATTGCAAGGAATGCAGGTAATCTTAATCCTTTTTATGGACCCACGGTGATATACATTTTCTTTCACACACACTCATGTATATGTTCTTTGCACAAGATATCGTGTAGCTTACTTTGTTATCCATGTTTTAGTATTCCACCCGTATACATGACTCGTCTCAAAGTATACAAGTATTCCCAAAATATCATGGTATATCATTTATGTAATTGTAAGTGTTTCGTTTTTTTTTCTCCAATGACATTGTTACATTTGTAATTGGTAGAACTTATAATTATACATTTAGTTGAGCGTCAAATAAATAGACGTGGGAGGGTCGGGGGCTGCGAGCAGGAAGCCACACACACACACACAGAACCCACGATAGATATCTTCCAGGGAGATAAATCTTGGGTTGACTATATTACTGCGATTCATTATTGATTGTCAAGAATTTTCAGTTAGTGGAGATCTGGAGAGAGGGATGGTCCATTTCACAAACAAATACTCTTAATTTGTTTATACAAATCAATTAATCAGGCTTTTCTATTTTTTGCAGAATCACAGTAGATGAGTTTAAAGTGAAGATTATTTGGCTGCTTAAGAGTCAACCGAAACTTGTTTTTACGTTCTACAATACAGTATTGCCATTTCTATACCCACTCTCTACGAAGAAAGAAGTTGCTAGAGCAAATCAGTTTATCCAGAGGGTCAAGGTACAGTTTTATTTGGCTTTACTCTGGTTCTTTAAGTTTCTAATCTGTTCGTGATTTTTTCAGTTGGCCTTTCAGAACAACAAAGATCTTTGTGCCTCAGTCTGTTTATCTGTCTTCTGGTTTCAAGAAGGAAAAGCAACTCTTGAGCAGATGACTGGAGAGGTATAGCCTTCTTTCTGTTCATTTTTATTTAGTCTTGGGAATTGGTGGTACGCTGATTAGCCGGTTGTGAATTCATTTCATTGCAGGTGCTACAAGTTTTGGGAAACAGAGATGACTTGATCGAGGCTTACATGGAATTTGTTCCTCGGGCACAAAATTGCAAGGCTTACATGGAATTTGTTCCTCGGGCACAAAATTTCGGAAGCAGAGCCAAATCCTTATTATACCCTGTCATAGGTGGCTTTCTTCTGGCATCTGCAATCGTACTTTCTAAGATAAAGAAATGATTTTCGGTGTTGAGATGCTCTTTAGGAAGTTAATGCCCGGTTTGTATGAATTAAAGGTGTCGTTAGCTGAAGCATTAAATTTCAGTTCAAAAATATTTGTCTAGTCTGGGATTATTATGTAAGATGCTGCTGCTGCATACATTTACTTTTTTTTTTTTTTATGTGGTTGATGTGTATGACTATTGGTGATGCTGGTACAATTTAAGTTGCGTAGTTATTGTACAATTTGGTTGATGAAAACTGTGTTGTCAACAGGGTTGTTCCCCTCCAAATCATTCTCCCAGCAGCTTTGTTGTAGATGACCTAACCAAAATTTTCTTCCACATTTGAAATCTTTTCTTTGACTAAATTTTGTGTGTCTAAACCAGAAGCTTGCATCACATCAATGGCCTTATCCGCAAGCAATCTAATATTTTCTTCAAAAAAAAAATATATTATTATATTACTATACTAATATAGATAGATAATAATATTAACATGGAATGGGTCATAGTAAGATTTTAAAGATATAATAATGTGTTAGTTTGTGTGCTAATGATTTACTAATATTTATGCGGGATGTTACAACAGTACTGGCACTTAAGAATATCTCCCAACGGAAGACCCTGTGAAAGAAACCTTCGACTTTTATAAAGACTTTGTTAGCTCTGTCAAGCTTGAATATGGGCCACAGAGTAAACAGCTCAAGGCTTTCAGAAAATGATACTCCCTCTGTCCCTCCCATTTCTTTACATTTCTTTTTCACTGCTCGACACGCATTTTAAGGCTCCTAAAAAGTATAGTTCCATAACTTATTTTTTAAATTTTCTTTTTTTGTATAAAAATAGAACAATTCTATTTTTATACAAAAAAAGAAAATTTAAAAAATAAGTTATGGAACTATCCGCAAATTGCACCTTAAAATCCGTGCCAGAATTACGTCCCCCAAGGTAAAGAACCAAGGGGGACAGAGGGAGTAGTATCGAGATTGCAAGGAAGACACGTACGTACTCTTAACTTCCTTCCACTGCTTAACTTTGTTACAATACAATCTATGCTAAGCATTCTTAAGACATTGTATAGCTCAATTGGCATTCATGTTTCAGCATTCCACCCGTATACATGACTTGTGTCAAGTTATACAAGTATTCCTATAATATGATCATGTATCATTTTCAATGGTTAAATTATGTAACTTTAAGTAGTGCTTCGTCTGTTTTATTTTCTTATTTCATGACATTGGTACATTTGTAATTGGGCAAATCTTATAGTTATGCAATTAGTTATGCGTTCAAAGAATAGAATTGGGGGGGGGGGGGGGGGGTGTTCCAAGCGGAAAGCTACACACACAATCCGTAACTCCTTTCTGTTTATACCATGATTCCTTTCTGTTTGGGACTATGTCAAGCACTTTTTTTCTTGTTAAATATCTAAACAACAAACAAATCTCTCTTATGAATATTTTAAATATATAATCATTTCAACTAAATTTTGTAGTTTGGAGTAAAAACGCACTTCAAAATTTAATTGCTGTTTGTGCTTTAAAGTTTTCTGCTGCAGTTTTATGGTTTTTTTGTGTAAGAAAACACAATGTTAGATGTGGCTATGGAAAAAGTTAAGGTAATATTCCACAATAAAGGGTTTCTGGTACTGATAACCTCCCACGTATTCTGAAGCAATACGTTCACAGGCTGAATGTACCATATTGAAAATAAAACAAGCAACTGTTTGAAAGCAGGGACTGTCACTGCGATTCATTATTAAATGTTGAGATTTTTCAATTAGTGAAGATCTGTTGAGAAAGGAATAGTCCATTCCACAAAGTAGAGTCCTAATTTGCAGGCATTTCTATTGTTTTGCAGAATCACAATATATGAATTTGAATTTAAGATGCGGTGGCTGCTTAAGAGTCAACCGAGACTCCTTAATCAGTTCGTCAATACAGTATTGCCATATCTATATCCACTCGCTACAGAGGATGAAGTTAATAGAGCAAATCAGTTTATCCACAGTGTCGAGGTACAGTATCAATTTGCTTTACTTTGGTCCTTTAAGTTTCTAATTTGTTGATGATATTTTCAGTTGGCCTTTCCCAACAACCGAAATCTTTGTGCCGGAGTCTGTGTGTCTGTCATGCGGTATCAAGGAGGAGATGCGACTCTTAAACAGATGACTGTAGAGGTATAGCCTTCTTTTTGTTCATTTGCATTATATTTTAGTCTTGGGAATTGTTGGTATGCTGATTAGCCGGTTGTGAATTCAATTCATTGCAGGTGCTAGAACTGTTGGGAAACAGAGATGACTTGATCAAGGCTTACATCAAGTTTGTTCCTCAGGCACAAAATTTCATAAGCACAGGCAAATTCTTATCATATCCAGTCATAGCTGGCTTACTTGTGGCATCTGCATTTGGACTTTCGAAGATGATGAAATGATTTTTCTATGCTGAAATACTCTTTAGGAAGTTAATGCACCCAGTTTGTATGAATCAAAGGCGTCATTAGCTGAAGCATGAATATTTAGTTCCTTTCCATGGTTGGTGTATGAATTTGTGAGATGCTGGTACTATTTGGTTTCCCTTCAATACTATTCAAAGCCTTTAATTATGCTGAATATTGACTAGTCAAAGCCTTTAATTATGCACCCCACCCCAAACAAAATCCTGGTTTTCCCTTCAAGAAGTGATTGTAGTCGGAGCAGGTCGGAATTTAATATTACTTCACTGAATCATCTGCCACTCCAGCCACTAAACCAACAGTGTCATCATGAGAGGCCAACATTCTAGCAAGACATTACCCTCAGGCCCAATAACATTATCAAGTGGTCAAAACATGACATACATACCTCAATCTTCATTCTTCATACACAATGATTCTGTACTCTGTAGCTAAACTTTTTCTTTGGAACAATTAGCAAGAAAGTCTCTTGAGAATGTTAGGAGAATGGGACATACTTGTATACTTGTGTTGAGCTTAAGGAAGATAATAAGAGGACTGTTCTTTTGGGCGTTGTGTTTGGCTATGTTGTTCTAGTGTTCTGTACTGTATAATCAGTTGAGAGGTAATCTTGACAAAATGTGGTATAAGATCCGTGGCCGTTTAATTATGGTGTATATTTTTTTCATGATACTTGATATGTCTGACCAAGTTGAGAAGTTACCGGATTCGAATGCTAATACTTTTAACTATTTAGAAATTAATGAAATTGAGGTGCATTATAACCTTGCAATAGTTCGACACAACGGGAAGAAGGATTCTGGGTATTTTAGGCTTGAGTCTCCTGATAGGTCTGATTCTGAAGTCGTTTACTTAGATGGTGACAAGGATTCGGTGGGGATAGTGATGGTAATGGAACTGAGGATTTGGTTATTGCTGGTGCTTTGCATGCATAGGTGAAATTTGTGAGTTAAAAGGTTCATTGGCATGGCTAAAATTGCTGCTAGATTCTGTGAGGAGGAAGGGATTTCCCAGGATATTAGTCAATTGGTGTGAGTGGTTGGGAACGAATGTTATTGAAAATAAAGATATCCTTATCCCGGAGCATGACTTTGCAGTTGTTACTTTTCGGTATGACTATAATTTAGGTTGGAGGGAGTTGTTCACTGATGTGCAACACTTTCTTTAACCTAGTTCTCAGCAAGTAAATGGAAGGGGTACCAAAAGGAAAAGGAAATCGTTTTCTGATCCAGAAGATGCTAGGGAGCTTTTGGCATCAATCAATATGATTCTTCTGGTGAAGAAATCCTACCTTTAAATAGTATGAAATAAGTAGATATGATGATCAGCTTCTGGTATCAGGTGTTATATCGAGCAAAACTGTGCGAAAATAAAAGAGAAAGCAGCTACGTGTAGATGCCTAAAAAATGGGAAACATCTATTAACACAAGGTGCATCCTGGTAAGATGTGGCAGCTCTTATGAAGATAAAGAAAGGTAGACTCGATAGTAGTAGGAACTAGCAAGAATGTACGTATATGGGGTAAAGCTGCCATGTTTTTTTTTTCTTTTGCCGTATGACAGTATTTGTTTCTTTCCTTCCATATTGTGTAATATATTCTCCATGCAGGCATATCATGTACTACATATATCCTGCCCTATGCACTCGATACTTCTCAGCGAGTGCCGGCATATCATGTATTACATATATCCTGCCCTATGCACTCGATACTTCTCAGCGAGTGAGAAATATATAACAATCACATTACTGCTTTTGAAGTGAAACAGAGAAGTCTTGTTATACACAAATAAAGGCTAATAATGTTCAACAGAGCAGGTCACCGTTTACTATACTACATCAAGTCATTCACAGGAATATAAGCAACGTGGTCAATTGTGTGTGCAGTCTAGTCAGCAAGAGTAGCAGTGTGTAGATTACAACTGACAACTGGCAAGTTAGTTAGAATAGTTGGTTAGAATTGAGAGACGTGTATATATATGAGTAGAGCATCTCTGTTGTAAAGCAAGTTATTGTATTCTCTGAAGATTATTCATTATGTAGAAAACTCTTTCTTCTTCATTGTTATTGTTCTTCATCTGAGTATACATTTCATATTCATAACTGTAGATTTGACATGGTATCAGAGCTATGTGCTCGATTCTTTCCACAGATTAACAGTTTCACTGTCAATTAGTGTATCTCTCTCTGTTGATTAGTTGATTTGTGTGTTTTTAGTTCTTGATTTGTTTGTTCCGTACAACAATGGCGACACAAGCTTCATTTTCTTCAACAATTTCTGGATCTACATCTTCAGTTGTGATCGATGTTAATCATCCTTATTTTCTTTCAACTTCTGATAGTCCAGGCATGAGTTTGACTACTGTTGTTCTGAATGAACAAAACTACTCGTAATGGAGTCGATTAATGGAGATCGCACTCTCTTCTAAAATAAAGTTAGGTTTTCTTGATGGATCAGTGGCGAAACCAGCTCCTGGATCTCATTTGTTAAGTCACTGGAATCGTTGCAATCATATGGTAATATCCTGGCTTCTTAACTCTGTCTCATCTGATATTCGTAACAACATTGTTTATATGGATTCTGCACATTCCATCTGGACAGAGTTAGCTATTCGTTATGCTCAGAGTAATCTCCCTAAGATGTTTAACTTGAGAAAGGAGATCTCACAGCTTTCTCAAGGATCAATGAGTATCACTGCATATTACACGAGATATAAAACGTTGATTGATGAATTGGAGAGTCTTACAGCACGACCTAAGTGTGATTGTCACAAATGTACCTGTGATGTTAACTCAAAACTTAATCTCTATGATCTGAATATTCAACTAATGCAGTTTCTAATGGGATTAAGTGATATGTTTACTGCTATTCGTGGTCAGATTCTTCTTATGAATCCTATTCCTACCTTAAGTCAGTCCTATGCAATGCTATTGCAAGATGAAAATCAAAGAGAATTGTTACTGGTATTAACTTAGGGAACGTAGCTATGAATGTGCGAATTAAGTAATGTGTCAGGAAAGTTCTCAGCTAAAGGTGCGACTAATTTGTCAAATACTCAGAATGCTAGTGATTTCTTGAGAAAAGCTCATTCAGATACTTCTCAACTCTGTGACTTTTGCCATATGCAAGGTAATTATAAGGAAAAATACTTTTGTGTTGTTGGCTATCCACCATGGCATCGTTTGTATGGAAAACCAAAACCAAAACCTAAGTTTGCTACTACTCAAAAGTCAACTGCAGCACAGGTAGCTGTTGTTAGTGACAATTCTGATAGATCTAATACTGTGCAAAGTGTTTCAAGATCAACTTCTCATGGCTTATCTGATAGCCAGTTTCAACATTTGGTTCAACTACTTTAGACTAGTCTGAAACCTGCTGGCTCTGAGAACTCTACTCCCACCTGGTCATCTGCAAACACTGTTCATCTTGCAGGTACCTTGTTTACTTCATCTACTTCTACTTCTAGTAAAAACAGTCAATGGATTATTGACTCAGGTGCTACAGATCACATAACAGCTCATTTTGAAATTCTTAACAATCATATGCCATGTAGTGCTCTTTTACATTTACCTAATGATCAGACTATTAGAGTATCTCACATTGGTAATGTTTAGTTCAAATCTGGTTTCACTTTACATCATGTGTTGTGTGTTCCTGGATTCACACATAACCTTCTGTCTATTTCTAAACTTCTTAAAAATAGTACTCTTACAGCTTATTTCATTCCTTCATCATGTTATCTCCAGGGCCCTACTTGGAAGAGGGAGCTAGAGATTGGTAAAGTTCAAGATGGACTTTATGTGTTAGATTCTTCAATGGTCAATTCTGATAATGTCTCTAGTTATTTTTCTGTTTCTAGTTCTGTTCCTTGTTGTAATCAAGTTAGTAGTGTTTCCTCTGAAGTCTGGCATGCCAGGCTGGGTCATGTGCCCTCTACTGTTCTAAAACAATTGTCTGTGCAATGTACTACAGATTTCCTTCATTGTGATTCTTGTCATTTTGCTAAACAATCAATATTACCTTTTTCAACTAGTGATTCTGTTTCTATTGAGCTGTTTGACTTAATTCATGTGGACTTATGGGGACCATACTCTAGAACCACACATGATAATTGTAATCAATTTCTGACTATTCTTGAACACAAATCTAGAACTACTTGGGTTTTTCTTTTGTCTAATAAATATCAGGTTCCTTCTATTCTCAAAGAATTCTTTGAATATGTTAAGAATCAGTTTGGAAACTCTGTTAAAGTACTTAAAACAGATAATGGGACAGAATTCTTGAACAAGGAACTGTCTACTATTTTGTCTACATTGGGTATTGTCTATCAAACCAGTTGTGCGTATACTCCTCAACAAAATGGTAGAGTTGCACGCAAACATCGACATTTGTTGAACATTGCTAGAGCCTTATGATTTCATGTTCATCTTCCTATTCATTTTTAGGTGGATTGTTTGTTGACAGCAACGTATCTTATTAATAGACTTCCTACAAAGGTTCTTGCTGGTTATACTCCATATCAGGTGTTACTTAATCAGGCTCCTACTTATGAGGCTATGATCATCTTCGAGTCTTTGGTTCTCTATGCTATGCTTCAATAGCTCTGAAGCCATCTAATAAGTTTGCTCCTCGTGCTATAATATGTGTGATGTTGGGTTATCCTTATGGACAGAAAAGGTATAGGCTACTGGACTTAGACACACAAAAAGTTTTTGTGTCTTGAAATGTTGAGTTTGTTGAAAGTATATTTCCTTTCAAAGACATTAACTCTTCAGTTCCAGCACAACTGTTTACATCTACTAAGCACATGTCACCTAAACCATTGGATATTTGTGAGTCTCACATTTCTATTTCTTCATATACTGATAATGATTTTAGACCAGTATCTGATGATATTCCTAGTGACTCACAACCTGCTGTTTCTACTAGACCTCAAAGAAATAAAACTGTGCCTACTAAGTACTCAAACTATACTGGTTTGCGTAGTTCTTTTACTTCTCAGGCAAATTGTACAGCTATAATCTTTCCAAATACATTGTCTTATGATACTTTTACTCCTGCTTATACACATTTTCTGGCCAATGTCACTAAGATACCAGAACCATATTCATATCAGCAAGCTGTTGTGAATCCTGACTGGTGCACAGCTATGGCTACTGAGTTAGCTGCATTGGAAGCTAATGATACATAGGATGTGGTTCCATTGCCTGAAAATCAGAAGGTGGTTGCTTGTTGATGGATATATAAAGTAAAATATCTACCTACAGGAGAGGTCGAACGTTATAAAGCACGTTTGGTTGCCAAAGGATTTACACAAATAGAGGAGTTGATTATTTCGAAACCTATGCTCAGTAGCTAAAATGACATCTTTTAGAGTTTTGTTGGCAGTTGTAGCTGCTAAAAACTAGATTATTGATCAACTTGATATCACGAACGCATTTCTTCATGGTGATCTTGATGAAGATGTGTATATGGCATTACCTCCAGGTTACTTTCCTTCTCCTGATATAATTGCAAAGTATCCTGGTCAACGACTAGTGTGCAAACTCAAGAAGTCACTCTACGATTTAAAACAGGCACCACGACAATGGTTTCTCACACTTTACACAGCCCTTCTACTGTTTGGTTTTAAACAATCAGTAAGTGATCATACACTTTTTACTTATCAAGAAGGGTCTTTAATTGTGACACTCTTAGTGTATGTTGATCATGATATGGTATTGGCTGGCAATTGTACATCCTTGCTGACTCGAGTGAAGACATTTCTTAGCACTCGATCAGTTTAAAATCAAAGACTTGGGTACTCTTAAATATTTTCTAGGACTTGAGCTAGCTCGTTCTACTTCGGGTATTTACTTGAACCAACGAAAATATACTCTGGATTTACTTAAAGATATTGGCCTAGCATCCTGTACCCTATCTGTTGTTTCAATGGAGCAAAATCATCAGTTAGTTGTTAGTGATAATCCAGACACTATTGCTGATATGTCTTTGTATAGACGACTTGTTGGTCGTTTAATATACCTTACCATCTATCGTCTAGATATTTCTTACTCAGTTCATGTTGTTGAGTATTGAATACAGTAAAAGAATACAGGGGGGTGAATGGATTCTTGAACTTTTCTTGTTCTTGAGTCTATGTAGCAAGATAGGTGTTTGTGTGTGCAAGGATATGAGTGCGGATAAAAACAACACAAGACACGATATCACTTTAATCTAATAATGTATTAGATAAAGGTTGCTACAATCTGTGAATACAAATGATAGTATTCTCAGCTTCATTTTTCTCAGAGAGATATGACTTACAATGTATGAAAAACTTGACTCCTCAAAAGTTAACTACTAAGGAAGTGAGGCTGTATCCTTATAGAACATGGATACAACCTACTTACTGCAAATAAGGTAGCTGAACAAATTACTTTCTAGTCTGTCTATCCTTTTTGAGTAAGTGTCCAAACTGTTACAGATTTGACTTTGCAAAGCCTGTTCAGATCCACTTCTTTAGCCCTTTGTCTCTTCTATATCTCTCCAAGCTTCCTTGTAGGCTTTCCAGAGCACATTACAGATTGTGGTCCATAAAGTGCATTGGCTTGTTGCATGCTTCTGACTTGTACAATTTCTTCAGTATTTTGTCTCCAAGAATGTATTCGATAAGTGACTAAGTAAGTGGTTCGAGAACTAGGATTGACTTGATCGATAACTCTGAGTTCTCGAGTACTGTTATATGACATATCGAATCACTTCTCGAATAGTTCTTTTTTCTAGAAATCCTTGAGTTGTCGAATAGAGCATTTTGACATGTCGAATCCCTGAGATATCGAATAGCTTTCTGAGTCCTTGAGATATCGAATAGAACTTTGACTTGTTGACTCCTTGAGAACTCGAATACCACTTTGACTTGTTGACTTCTTGAGTTCTCGAATAGAGCAGTAGACATATCGAATCTCTGAGATATCGAATGAGATATCGAACAGTGTATTCAGAGATATCAAATAGTGTCTTGAGATATCGAATCCCTGACTTCTCGAATGCTGGACTTCTCAAATAGACAAAACTACTTCTCGAATTGGTACTTAGGCAAATTCTTCAATTCTTCAAATCCCAACTGTGATTTATTTGACAGTCTTCATCTCTTTGCTTGAGGCATGAAACTTGGAACTTCTTTCAAGAATTATTCTTGACTCAATAAGTTCAGTTACACAGCTAGAATTTGATGCCTACTTCAAGTATAGAACAAGTAGAAACTCTACAACTAGAGGTTCCCTCGGTTAAGAGGTCATGTAAGTAATGCAAAGAATTACAAACAATTAGGCTTGTTATTAGAGTTAAACAGGCATGTCTCTGTGACTAACAATCTCCCCCAAATTGTGAGTAAGACCCTTAGTCACAATTTCATGTCTGATAACAAGCCTAACATACATAAAGATAAAACTTTAAAAAGTACAGGTATGTAGATTGATTGAAGAAAATACATAAAAGTTTTCTTACAAGTTATGAGGAATAACTAGCCATATCCTTTTGGATTCATCTCTTGAGCTTTGGCTTGAAGATTCTCATTTTTCATTTTATTTTCAGCTTCTTTAGCTTTCTTCTTTGCATTTTCTTCCATGGCAAGAATAATATCTTCCATTGCAGTGAGTTCTTCAATTAGAGGGGAGCCTGACAAATCCTTGAGTACTTCATTCAGCTGTTTCTCAGAATAGGAACTTATGTAGTCCATTCTAATCTTTACATTTCTACCATATTTCTTGTACTCAATGATGTAAGGATTAAACTTGACTCTACACAGACCCATAGCCCTCAATTCATCAGCCTTAGCTTCCATTGCAGCAAACTCCTCCTCCCTTTTCTTTAGTAGCTCTTCACTGTTCCTTTTCATTTCTGCCTGGTGATCTCTCTTCATTTTAACAAAGTCAATTAACTCCAGCTTCCATACCCTTTCCACTCTGTCTTCAGAATCCAACATTGCAATTATTCTTTCTATGTCATATAGCCTGCCCCAGTGCTGACATGTTCCTTGTCTGAATTTCTTCTGTCTTCCATCAATATATTTAATTTCAAGAAAATCATCAACAATGGCAACATGATAGATTCTTTGAGCCCATAGGAACTGCAGTTGGTCTTCATCATAGTTTTCATCCAGAGGTGGTAGGTTTAGTCCTGGAATTATTGTCAGTGCCTTTGACTTGGATAACTTCACCCTTCTTGCAGCATGCTTGAATTTAATCCTTTTTACATGGTTTCTAGGCAGAAACTTATGACCCTTGCTTGTAGACCATTGTAGTATTCCATTAGCAGTTTGCTTTCTGAAATATACACATGGTTTCTTGGCTTGAATCTCCTTCTCTTCTTGAGGTAGTAAAACATTTGCAGAGGCCATGGAATTTGACTTTTGTAGGTCACTACTAACAGTATTCACCATAGACTTAGAGTCTTGTGTTGTGGTGAGGTTACTGTCAGCAATGCCTATGGCTTGCTGTTTCACACTTGTCCTCTCATAGACTTTCCCTTGGTCATTACTATCTTTCTTCTCTTTGTCATCCCTCTTCTTTTTCTTGTCTTCATCTCCTTTATCACTCCTGTGATGTCTTCTCCTCCCATCACTTTTATCCTCATCCTTGTCATCCTTATTTCTCCTAGGCTTGGCAATTTCTGGAATTACACCAGTTGCAATAAAGGATCTGAGAATTTGCAGTGCCTCTAGTTTTTCAGCATTTCTGGTTCCACCCTTCTTCTGTAGTTGCTCAATGATTGCAATAATAAGTCTTTGATTTTGAGGTGTGAGATCATGAGGAATGACCAATTGCTTGATGTCTTCAATTTTGGTGCCAGATTGGTAGATGATTGTCCATGGCTTTTTTATTACTTCTGGCAGCCTTGAAGGTTAATCATTCCTTAAGTCATCATACAGACTTTTATTGTTTTCATTTGCATCCCTCTTCTCAATAAGCCTGATCAGTACATCTATCTCTGAATGTTTCAATGTTTGTAGAGTGTTGTAGGTTAGATGCCAGATACTAGATTTTGCCACCATCATCACCTCCTTGAGCCATAAGCCATTGACTCTCCTAGGCATCACAGTGAAGTAATTGATCTGATCCCTCAGCCTCCTTAGATATATTTGAGTGTCATCAGCCTATTCCCTTGAGACTTTCAGAAACTTCAAGAATGCATCATCATGGTAGACATTAGAGTTTGTAACTTTTTGTAGCTTGGCCTCAGTAACCACCTTTACTTCTACAGGTTTGACACTTTAAACTTTAGTAGATGGAGAGTTATCAGATGGCATACTTCCTGCAACCACTGTGGTTGTGATGGATTGCTTCTGGCCACTTGAAGTGATGACATGCACAGTTGGTAGAGTGACAACTGGCAGAGTGGTTGGGGGCTCATCAACTTTTGATTTCCCTTTTCCTGGAACATGAGTTAGGGATTTAGATGCACTTTGGTGGCCACCCTCCTTTATCTTTATACCTTTCTCCTTAGGTTTCTCCCCCTTTGTATTTGAATTCCTTGATGTCCTCTTCTCCCCCTTAGGCTTGTTGTTAGGAACAGAGGCTGTAGGAGTGACCTTAGGGTTCGAAGATTCTTCAGGTAGAGGGAGACCCATGTGCTTCATCATGGCAGCTAACATAGATTGTTGATGTAGAAGAACATCAGTTGTGGTGGTGGCTTGAGTGTTCAACTGCTCAGTAAGAGTTTCAACTTTCTCTGTCAGATGAGCATTGGATTATGAGAGAGTAGCTACCTCCTTTTCAAGTGCATCTACCTTGCTGAACAATTCAGTAGATTTGAAGCCAGACAGGGATTGTTCTTTAAGTCTCTGCACTTCAAACCTAGTCAAATCATGCACTGGGACTTCAGTAACTAGCTTGTCTCCATATAGATTTTTGAACATGGTCCTCAGCATTGCATTGGCATCTGTGGTCTGATCAGATAAAGCTTGAAATTTATTCGCCAAACCTGTGACAGTGTCATGGAGTAGAGCTAGAACATTATCCATCTTGGTACAGGTAGACTTGCATGCCAGAATGTCCTTGAGTATAGTCTCCAATGAAGTGAATTTGGAATCAAAAGCTCTCTTAATCTCATGCACCTCCTTGGTTGTGGCTGTACACACTTCATGAATTTCTGTTTTGAGACCCTTTCCAAGATAGTGTGCAGCCTTGAGAATGCCCTTGTAGCTGTCATTCACTGCTTCATACACATCACTAGGGGTGAGATATTTGGCATTGGACCCTAGTGAAGTGATGTACTCTTCTTTGAGGTACTGGAGACTGTCTGAGAGAGGAATATCAAATTTTCCTTGTAGCCAGGCATCTACATTGCCATCTCTCTCAGAATCATCTACTATCTTTGCCTTCTGTAGCTCCACATCATCTCTGTGGCATAGGAGAATGGCTTCATAGTCAGGATTGGGCAGATTTGCAGTGAGAAGGTTTTGAGCAATCTTTGTGAACTCGGGGATCTGATCCACAATTAAGCTTTGAAGTGCTTCAACCGTCAATTATTGTGGAACAGACCCTGATCCTGAAGCACTGTCATGTTGCACAGGCTTCAGCCATTGTGACATGAAGTCAGAGCTAGAGCTAGGCAAGCTAGACTCCTCAGTTACAGATGCAACTTCTGCAACCGGATGGATTGACTCTACTACTGGTGTCTCCACAGAAGTGGGATGAGTTACACCAGCAGTTGACACATGCACAGAGTCTCTAGTAAAAACTAGTGAATCCTCTGTGTTTGTGATGGTGTCATCAGGACATGCCCCAGCATGCATCCCCTCACCATCTAAATGTGGGTCCTGGGTGGTGAGTACAGTGTCAAGCACCATGTCACTTGAATTCATTGGCTCACCAAGAGAAGAGAATTCTTGGTGATCAATGCCTTGTTCTTCAATTTCTTGAAGAACAGGCTCCAAAGAAATATGAGTGGTAGATTCTGGAAGAGAAGTGTCTTGTAGATTAGATTTTGGCAACTCCCCCTGAGAAATAGAGGGAGTTTCAGTTGTGATGTGCTCTCCACTCAGTGTTGTGCCAGCCTTATCACTCCCATGTGCTGACTCTATACAATTAGGTGCATTGGGGAGGATGCTAGATTCTATAGATGCACCCTGTTGAGAGGATACATCTAGTGAACTGTGTGCCTCTGATTTTACAACTTCAGCCATTTGTGTGACTGAAGAGGTGGTCCTAGATTTCTTCCTCTTTGGCCTCTGTAAGGGTGACTCAGGTTCCTCACTACCTATACCTAATTCCACAGCAGTGCTGCTTCAGATAATATGTTCAAGGGTGCATACATTACCTCCTTTCTCTTCTTTTTACTAACATCACCCTTTTGAGAGGATGATGCAGTTGGCTCACTATGTGGTAGAGTGTTTGGTTGAGAGGGTTGGTTAGCAAGCCTTGGGTTAGCATCTTGTACTACTTGCTTAGGTTGTGCTAAATGTGACTTTGAGTCAAATGTTGGCATGTTGTGGGGGTAAGTCCTAAATAGACTCTCCATATGGGGAGTTATTTTGAGTCTTACATCCACATCATTCCTAGTCTCCAAATTACCAAAAATAAGTTTGGTCATGGACCTAGGGTAGCTTATTCTACTGTTATCTACTTCAGGCAATTCAATCAATTTAGCATTTTTAAAGTTAAGTACAGATTGAATAAAGCGAGGGAAGAAAATTTCAGTACCTCTCTTAGCTGTGTTCTTGCCAAGTCTCCCATATAGCTCCTGTAGAATAATTTGACCAACATCTATCTTTCTCCCATAAGCCAAGGCATAGCCTATTTGCTGTGCAGGTGCACTAATCTGATCGAAGCTTGACTTCCTGGCTGTGAAGACTTGAAGAATGGTGGAAAACATATAACTCCACTCTTTCCGCAGATGCTTTCTGTTTAACTTCCCAAGATTGATCACATCTGAGTAGTTAATGAATTCAAAGAATTCTTCCAACTGTGTATTTGTGGCCAGTGTATCATATGACTCTTGTTGCAATTCCAGTGCTTGATTCATGTCTATTGTAGTAATAGAAATATCCTGGCCTTGAATCTTGCAATAGACTACATAGGAGGTTATAGCATTCTCGAGGGCAATGACTTCCACAGTGGCAGTTCTCCAAAACTGTTATAGGAGGTCCAGATACAGAGTTGGGTTGGCTGATAGTGCATTCTTGATGTATGATTCTGACATCCAGCGTACAAAGCACTTGAAGTTTGCATTAGGTGCTTCCACATCGTTAGTTATTGCGATGAAATTGGTTTGATTGGGTATGGTGAGTTGGGTGTTTGCCATTTGTATATAGAAGAAAAGAGAATGAAGGTTGAAGAAGAAATTAAGCTTTTGCAGTTAGGGTTTTCAGAGGTTTTGGGGGTTTAGATGCTTGAGAAGTCGAATGAAATGAATAGAATAGATGTAGAATTGTATAAGTATGAAGTACTTGAATTGTCGATTAGATGTATGTTTTGTATCGACAAGTCAAGCATTCGAGAAGTAGAAAACAACTATTCGATAAGTCAAGAAAGGCTTAATAGATAACTCAAGCATGTTGTAACTCACAGCTGGCAGTTATCTAACTTAGAATAAATTCTAAATTAGGTAAGATATGTTTTTATGAGTAATTCTGAATTTTGAATAAAAATCCAAAATCGGTTAAAATTCAGCGAGAAATCAGCCTTTTCAAATGATTCGAGAACTCAAACATGCTATTCGAGAACTCTGTCAATAGAGAACTTAAATACCTTATTCGAGAACTCACTCATGTCTCAGTTCGAGTTCTCTAAAAGACACTATTCGAGAACTCAAGAGTGTCCTGAATAAGCTTGTTAGAGAAGTCGACCACTAACAATGAAATGAACCATTCGAGAAGTCTGACTTATCGAACTATTCTTTTTACTCATAGAAACTCAATTTTCACTGTTTTTTAAAATTTACCAGTCATATTCAATGAAGAATATTCTAGCAAATTAAATAGTGATTTTTTCAAAATTTCATAGAAATTTCATGTTGACAAAATATGATTTTTCAACATATGCAGCAGATTTGAAATATTTATAAATCATATTTCAGCCAACACTTACTTCAAAAATATTGAGCATTTAAATAAAGTAAGTGTTTACTGCTGCAACAACTCAGTTGATATATTCACTTAGCCAGAATTTGAAGAATTCAGCATTCCAATCTCACTAACCAACCTTGTGAAGGTGGCTTCATCTAATGGTTTAGTGAATATGTCAACTGAGTTGTTGCAGCAGTAAACACTTACTTTATTTAAATGCTCAATATTTTTGAAGTAAGTGTTGGCTGAAATATGATTTATAAATATTTCACTTAGCAAATTAAATAGTGATTTTTTCAAAATTTCATAGAAATTTCATGTTGACAAAATATGAGTTTACTGCTGCAACAACTCAGTTGATATATTCACTTAGCCAGAATTTGAAGAATTCAGCATTCCAATCTCACTAACCAACCTTGTGAAGGTGGCTTCATCTAATGGTTTAGTGAATATGTCAGCTAGTTGTTTATCTGTAGAGACATAGTGCAACTCAATGGTTCCATTAGTTGCATGCTCTCTAATGAAATGATATCTGATGTCAATGTGCTTTGTTCTAGAATGATTGATAGGATTGGCAACTATAGAGATTGCATTTGTGTTGTCACACATGATTGGAATTCTTTCCAACACAAGTCCATAATCTCTAAGTTGGTTTCTAATCCAAAGCACTTGAGCATAGCAACTTCCAGCAGCTATGTATTCAGCCTCAGCTGTAGAAGTTGACACAGACTGTTGTTTCTTGCTATACCAAGAGACTAACCTTTGTCCAAGAAACTGGAAGCTATCTGAGGTGCTTTTCCTATCCACTCTGCATCCAGCATAATCAGCATCAGAATAACCAACCAGATTGAACCCTGTGTCCTTAGGATACCATAAACCCAGGTTTGGAGTGCCCTTCAGATATCTAAAGATCCTTTTTATAGCAATCAAATGTGATTCTTTTGGATTTGATTGAAACCTTGCACACAAACATGTAGCAAACATGATGTCTAGCCTACTTGCAGTAAGATAGAGTAGAGAACCAACCATGCCTCTGTAGACTGAGATATCTACTTTCTTGCCTTTAGCATCTTCATCTAATTTAGTGGCAGTGGCCATGGGTGTCTTTGTAGGTGAGGAGTCTTCTAAGTCAAACTTCTTCAATAGATCCTTGATGTACTTGGTTTGACTGATAAAGATACCATCCTTCGTTTGACTGACTTGTAATCCAAGAAAGAATGTCAACTCTCCCATCATACTCATCTCATATCTGCTTTGCATGAGTTTAGAGAATTTCTCACACAGCTTCTCATTTGTGGACCCAAATATGATATCATCCACATAGATCTGAACTAGGATAATATCATCACCATGTTTCTTGTAAAACAGTGTTTTGTCCAATGTGCCTCTAATGAATTAATTTTCAAGAAGAAATTGTGATAGAGTATCATACCATGCCCTTGGAGCCTGCTTAAGTCCATACAATGCCTTAAGCAATCTGTAGACAAATTCTGGGAAGTATGGATCCTCAAAGCCAGGTGGTTGTTGCACATAAACTTCTTCTTCCAACTCTCCATTCAGAAATGCACTCTTGACATCCATTTGATAAACTTTAAAGTTTGAATGAGCATCAAATGCCAAGAATATTCTGATGGCTTCCAATCTAGCAACAGGGGCAAATGTCTCATCATAATCAATGTCTTCCTGTTGAGAGTATCCTTTTGCAACCAACCTTGCTTTGTTTCTTATGATTACACCATTTTCATCCATCTTATTCTTCAAAACCCATTTTGTTCCAACAATGGTTCTACCTTTCGGTGCATGCACAAGTTCCCATACTTTGCTCCTTTCAAATTGATTCAGCTCCTCTTGCATAGCAATTATCCAGTCGGGGTCCATCAGTGCATCATCAAGTTTCTTAGGCTCAACTTGAGATAGAAAGCAACCATAGAGGCAGTCATTTAGAGTTGCTCTCCTAGTTCTTACTCTTGCATTTGCATCTCCAATGATTTGGTCTGCAGTGTGTGATCTATCCCATTTCCTTGAATGCTCAGTCTGATTTCTCACTCTTGATGTTGCTTCATCATCCAAGTCATGATCATTCTCATTTCATCTCCTTGTGAAGTTGCCACTATTCACAGGTGTGTCTTGGATGCTTGTTTCTCCACTGTTGATTGGCACAAATTCTTCTCTTGCTTCATCATTCACTTGAGTTTGTTGAACTTCAGTTTCAACTCCAGTTTCAATCTCTTCATCAGAATCATCTAGATTATCAAACTTTAATAGATCTTTATCTTCATCATTGGCTTCTTCTAATCCAGGTAGTTTGCTGTCATCAAATGTCACATCTGTGCTTTCCATAATTTTCTTTTGACTGATGACATAAACTTTGTATGCAATTCTTTCCACAGAGTAGCCAAGAAAAATTCCTTCAAATGCCTTTGCATCGAATTTTCCAACATATTCTGAATTATCCTTCAATACAAAGCATTTGCTTCCAAAAGTATGAACATACTTTAGAGTAGGCTTCTTTCCAGTCATCAAATTGTAAGGTGTCTTTCCAGTGTTTTTGTTGATGAGGGTTCTGTTCTGGATATAGCATGCAGTGCTCACAGCCTCAGCCCAAAAACATGTAGGCATCTTTGCATCAAGTAACATTGTTCTAGCAGCCTCAATCAGGGTTCTATTCTTTCTCTCAACAACTCCATTTTGTTGTGGAGTCCTTTGAGCTGAGAATTGCTGAGAAATTCCATTCTCCTTGCAGAATGCTTCGAGTATGGATTTCTGAACTCTGTTCCATTATCACTTCTTAATGCAATCACACTTGCATTGTTGGCCTTTGCTTCCTTGTCAACTCTTTTTATATGCTCAATGATTACTTATGGAGCCTCATCTTTTGATGCCAGAAATTCCACCCATGTATACCTTATAAAGTCATCAACCATCACTAAGGCATACTTCTTTATTCCTAGTGACATAATATTGACAGGCCCAAACAAGTCCATATGAATGAGTTGTAGGGGCTTGGTTATTGATGTCACTGTTTTTGACTTGTGGCTCGATCTTTTCATTTTACCTCTTTGGCAAGCCTCACACACTCCTTCTTGACAGAATTCAAGTGTGGGCATGCCTCTCACTAACTCTCTTTTGACCAGAGAATTAATGGCTTTGAAGTTCAGGTATGATAATCTCTTGTGCCACAGCCAACAATCTTCATTTGATGCTTTTGAGTAGAAGCAACAAATTTTGTCCTTGTTTGCAGAGTCCATATTGGCTACAAACAGGCTTCCTTTCCTTACTCCAGATAGAGCAAAATCACCAGTCTTCTTGTGGGTGATCAAACATTCATCTTTGTCAAAATCCACTTTGAATCCCCTATCAGTAAACTGACCAACACTTAACAGATTATGCTTGAGTCCCTTGACTAGTGCTACATCTTCAATGATGACATTACCAACTTTCAATTTTCCATATCCCAATGTGTTACCCATGCTGTCATCTCCAAAAGCAACCATTAGGCCAGCCTTCTCCTCATACTGTGATAGCAGGGCCATATCGCCAGTCATATGGTTTGAG
Organism: Kitagawia praeruptora; assembly: GCA_037693485.1. Classification (NCBI taxonomy): domain Eukaryota; kingdom Viridiplantae; phylum Streptophyta; class Magnoliopsida; order Apiales; family Apiaceae; genus Kitagawia; species Kitagawia praeruptora. The sequence continues at coordinate 131,780,081 of CM075350.1, forward strand.
CATCCACTGTCCAAAATCCACATGACTTTCTTTTCACTTTCTTTGCCCTGCAAACACAAAGGTATTACTTCTCCTTTGGTACCCAAACAAGTTTGGGTCCATGTGACTTAGAAACAGTTTTATCATAAACAACATGCTTATCAACTTTCTTGGTGTTAGTCTTCTTGTCACTGTTAGAAGTCTTAGAGCCTAAGGTCTCAGGCTTAGGTGACAAAGGTACCTTCCTAGCTTTAGGAGGACTTGAATACTTTGACCTTGTGTAGTGTGTGTGAGAATTGTGACTGATACAACCATCATTGAATTTCCTTCTCAAATTGAAACAACTAGTCATAACATTCATATTTCATGGCATACAGTCAAATTTATCACAGAATGGAGCATCTCTATGTCTTAGAGGCATAAAACAATCGTAGAAAGGTTTGGGCACACTACCAACAGGTTTCTTGCATGCATGAGTTAGATGATTGGTACTGAAACAGTTCTGACAAGTTTTCCTAGGGGCATTAGGCATATAAGCATAGGTATTATCTTTGTTAATCCCTAACTTGCCATTTCTATTCTGTTTCTTCTTAGTCACTTTCTTCTCAGATTCACTCTTCCCAGCTGAAACAAACTTCTTAGGTCTTGACCTATCACCTACTGGCTCCTTGGCTTTTGGCTTGACACTCTCACTCTTAGAGGATGCTTGTTGTTCACTGGATTGTGCCTCATCTTCATCATTCAACATTTGCTTGATGAGTAAGGCATCCTCATCAATTTCAAATGTTGATTCATTAAAAATTGGATTTTCAGCCTTTTTCAAAATGTGAGGCACTTCCTCATGAACAACCGTGTCATCTTCAATGATAGCATAGCCTTTCCTCTGTTTAAGAGTGTCATAGTCAAGTCCAATAGCAGCCTTGGGTTTTGCTTGAATTTTCTCACAGTAGGATTGCACTAGACCAGATGATTTCTTAAATGTTTTCAGTTTGAATTCATTTTCAGCTAATTCATTCCTAAGGGCCTTTTCAACTTGACTAGCACATAGAACCTTATTCTGCAGATATTCAACTTCTTTCTTAAGGTTTTCTACTTGCATAGCAGTTAACTCAAGTTCCTCATTCTTTTTGGTTAATATTTCATTTCTAGTAGACAGTTTAGCAATTTCTTCATTAGCAGCAGTCATACTAGTATGAATATTAAACATCTCAACAGATAGTTGTTCAATCATGCATTTATACTCAGAAACAGACATGTCTATAGTAGTGAGAGATGGTACCTGAGAGTCTGATGGAGATGTGTCATCCTTGGAATTGGCCATCAAGGCATAGTTGCAAAATTCTTGTTCCTCTCCATCACTATCAGAATCATCCCAACACTTCCCTTCAGCTATGTAGGCCTTACCTTGTGTCTGCTTTTTCAGAAGGGCCTCATACTTAGCTTCGAGCTCAAGATACTCTCTATCCTTCTTTTTAGGCTTCTTGCATTCACTGGCAAAATGCCCTAGGTCATTGCATCTATAACACCTTACAGATGACCTATCCACATGGCTGGTTTTGAACTTATTCTTGTTTGGTTTCACAGGTGCCTTGCTCTTGTTGAATGAATGGTTTTGGGTTTTAGGTTTGAAGGGTTGATTCCTCTTAAATCTGATGTTTGGAAATTTTCTGGCCATGAAGGCATATGAAGTATTTTCCATCCCATCTAGTTCTTCAAGAGTATAGAACTCTTCTTCCTCCTTTTCCTCAACAGGTTCACTTACCTCAGCTTCAGTTTCTTCATCTTCTACTACCTCCTCTATCCTTAGTTGGCTTGTAGATGCTTCTAGGTCTTGAATAGATTTATTGACAATCAAGGCACATGATGTGTTTATCATTCTGCCTTGGTTGGCTTGGATAGCCCTTCTCTGAAGCAACTCAAGCTCATGAGTTTTTAAAACCCCATAGAGCACATCATATGTAACTTTGTTCAAATCTCTTTCCCTTAGAGAAATGACCCTTTGCTCTAGATGATTTGGTGAAGATAGCAGAAACTTCATGTTCAACTCTTTGGTGCTGTAAACCTTGCCATTCATTAGGAAATCAGTAACTAGCTTGTGAAATCTCTCAAACATCTCAGTGATGCTTTCCTTGGGCTGTGCCATGAAAGCTTAATACTGTGTGACCAATATTTGTTTCTTGTTTTCTCAGACCTCATCAGTTCCTTCACATAACACCTCAATGTGATCCCACATTTCTTTGGCAGTGGCACATGATGCAATGTTTGCAAACATTGACATGTCCATGGAATCTATAATCAGCAACATGAGATGACTGTCAAGGGCAACCTTCTCCTTTTCTGAGTCTGTCCATGTTCCTTGGCCACATAAGATCTTGGAATTGTTGTGGTTCCAACAGTCTTTTCAGGAATCTCCTGTTGGGGAACAAAGGGACCATTCTTGAGAATCTCAGGATATAAAGGATGAGAGGCTTTGATGAATAACATCATTTTTATCTTCCAGAGGTTGTAATTTTCTTTATCAAACTTAGGGACTTTCACTGTTCCTGTAGTCTTTGGTGTATTCGAACTCATTATCGTTTTTCTGTTTTTGAATAAACAGCCCGCTCTGATACCACTTGTTGAGTATTGAATACAGTAAAAGAATACAGAGGGGGGGTGAATGGATTCTTGAACTTTTCTTGTTCTTGAGTCTATGTAGCAAGATAGGTGTTTGTGTGTGCAAGGATATGAGTGCGGATAAAAATAACACAAGACACGATATCACTTTAATCTAATAATGTATTAGATAAAGGTTGCTATAGTCTGTGAATACAAATGATAGTATTCTCAGCTTCTTTCTCAGAGAGATATGACTTACAATGTATGAAAAACTTGACTCCTCAAAAGTTAACTACTAAGGAAGTGAGGCTGTATCCTTATAGAACATGGATACAACCTACTTACTGCAAATAAGGTAGCTGAACAAATTACTTTCTAGTCTGTCTATCCTTTTTGAGTAAGTGTCCAAATGGTTACAGATTTGACTTTGCAAAGCCTATTCAGATCCACTTCTTTAGCCCTTTGTCTCTTCTATATCTCTCCAAGCTTCCTTGTAGGCTTTCCAGAGCACATTACAGATTGTGGTCCATAAAGTGCATTGGCTTGTTGCAGGCTTCTGACTTGTACAATTTCTTCAGTATTTTGTCTTCAAGAATGTATTCGATAAGTGACTAAGTAAGTGGTTCGAGAACTAGGATTGACTTGAGCGATAACTCTGAGTTCTCGAATACTGTTATATGACATATCGAATCACTTCTCGAATAGTTCTTTTCTCTGAAAATCTTTGAGTTGTCGAATAGAGCATTTTGACATGTCGAATCCCTGAGATATCGAATAGCTTTCTGAGTCCTTGAGATATCGAATGGAACTTTGACTTATTGACTCCTTGAGAACTCGAATACCACTTTGACTTGTTGACTTCTTAAGTTCTCGAATAGAGCAGTAGATATATCGAATCTCTGAGATATCGAATGAGATATCGAACAGTGTATTCAGAGATATCGAATAGTGTCTTGAGATATCGAATCCCTGACTTCTCGAATGCTGGACTTCTCGAATAGACAAAACTACTTCTCGAATTGGTACTTAGGCAAATTCTTCAATTCTTCAAATCCCAATTGTGATTTATTTGACAGTCTTCATCTCTTTGCTTGAGGCATGAACCTTGGAACTTCTTTCAAGCATTATTCTTGACTCAATAAGTACAGTTACACAGCTAGAATTTGATGCCTACTTCAAGTACAGAACAAGTAGAAACTCTACAACTAGAGGTTCCCTCAGTTAAGAGGTCATGTAAGTAATGCAAAGCATTACAAACAATTATGCTTGTTATTAGAGTTAAACAGGCATGTCTCTGTGACTAACACATGTCTTATCACAATTTATGGCTGCTCCTAAGACTGCTCATCTTCATGTTGTGTTTAAGTTGTTAAAATATATCAAGGGTACTTGTGGTCATGGCTTTGTTGTTATCTTCTCGATCAAATCTAGAGTTAACTGCTTGTTATGATGTTGAATGGGGTAGCTTCAAGTTAACTAGACATCTCCTAGAAAAGTAATAAACAACCTACTGTGTCACGGTCTTCTTCTGAGGCTGAGTATCGCTCTATGGCAGATACTACATGTGAAATTGTTTGGCTTCGTGCATTGTTTTCTGATCTTGGTGTTAATCAGCTGACACCAACAACTCTATATTTTGACAACATTTCTGTTATCTACATTTCTACAAATTCTGTTTATCATGAACGGACGAAACATATTGAGATAGATTTTCATCTAGTACGTGAGAAACTTTAAAAGGGTGTGATTATAACAGCTTATTTGCCTACTCACGAGCAACCAGCTGATCTATTTACCAAAGCGTTGGGTACTACTCAACTACATTATCTTCTTGGCAAGTTAGGAGTTACAAATTTCTTTTCTCCTCCTAACTTGAGGGGGGATGTTACACAAATAAAGGCTAATAATGTTCAACAGAGCAAGTCACCGTTTACTATACTACATCAAGTCGTTCATAGGAATAAAAGCAATGTGGTCAACTGTGTGTGCAGTCTAGTCAGCAAGAGTAGCAGTGTGTAGATTACAGCTGACAAGTTAGTTAGAATAGTTAGTTAGAATTGAGAGATACAAACGTGTATATATATGAGTAGAGCATCTTTGTTGTAAAGCAAGTTGTTGTATTCTCTAAAGATTATTCATTATGTAAAAAACTCTTTCTTCTTCATTGTTACTGTTCTTCATCTGAGTATACATTTCATATTCATAACTATAGATTTGACAAGTCTGAAAAAGGTTCTGAAGTAAAAGAGAAAAGTTGGAAAATATTCAACACCAGTGGTGCTTGTAATTTGTGAATTGCAAACCCCAATGCTCCTTTCCTCGGTCAGGTTTGGTGTGCTTGGAGATTGTTAAGTAACTTGATGTGGTTCATGTCGATTAGTTCTCCTCTTCACACAAACACACCACACACACACACATCAGGTTGATTACTTATGGTGCAAGTTGATTCAACCAATTTTTTTTTATAAAATACAATACAAAGAAATATATATGTATCTCAAGATTGGGGATGTGGGTTTAATTAATATCATATACATGTAGTATTACTTTACCTATGAACGTGGTAAGATAGATTGAATCTAACCAATATACCCTCAAAAAATGAATAGCATTCACATAATACAATGGAAAGCAATTGAATATTAAAACATGATGTTTAAAATTATACATGAGTCATTTTTATGTATAATAATTATAGTTGCAGCCACCAAAGTGCAATTAAGTCCTTCGTTTTTAATATGTTTGTGTGTGCCTTTCTTGTCTACTTGTGTGCATGTCTTCAATGATTTAATAGGTTTTTGTTAATTTAAATTTCCATACTTAGATCCCACTCCTTACTCATTTATCAATTATGTTCTTGTTGCAAATCTGTTAAACTTATGTCCTTAACATGTCTTAGATATAGTATTTCTTTTTGATATTTCTGATTTGTCCAATGCGAATTATTTATCTAGTTTGCATATTATAAGATTAGGTTTCTTACCCTTTTTCTTGTTGGAACAGAACATGGAGTTAGAGCAGGAGATGATGGTGGTAGAGGATGGGTTGCAGGTGCTAGACTGGATGGACATAGATTAGTATGGTCATTCGTTTTATGTTTTTGGTTGGCTATCGGGATCATTACATATTAGGATCATCTACATTTTAGGTGTAAGTAGCACAATCGTAGATATTATTGAGCTGACTTAGTGATCTACGGTCTATATTTTAAGTCGCTAAGTATATTTAAAATTTAAATATACTTGAAACTCATCCGTATATGTATGCTTTCTTGTTGCATTCAAAATTTTTGGTGTGCCTATCACTATCATATGCTAAATGTTTTCACTAAAAATACGATGAGTCGAATTAATGTATGTCCACTAAATTTTACCGATGCACCTTAAATTTTTAAGTCATAGAAGGTAATAGTGACTTATCAAATTTAAATAGATATTATTGAACTGACTTATGTGGGGTCGTATGATAATAGTGTAAGGTGTGGGATGTTAGGTTGGGTATGGGGTCTGGTGGAGTTTAATCATGGGAAGTCGGTTGAGTATGTTTATTTGTCGTCGGGGGGTTGGTTGCAACTATGGAGAGTCATAACAAGACGGTTACTTCAATTTGTGGATTCATAATAAACTATCCAATGAATTTATGGTGTTAATTTTTTTTCTCACATTCTCTCTTACATTTTCTACAATTTTTACTTAAAATCCAGTGTTTTAGCTCAAGCATAACCCTAAACATTATGATTGTAATGCTTTGCTCACCATTTGTAGGTTATCGTAAGTAGAGTTTGAGCTTCATCTTAGGATCCTGATGCAAGATCAGCCGACACTCTCACTCTTTTTTAGCTACCTATTTCCTACACTCAAGCCCGATGTTTCTCAATTTGCTTTAACTCAATTTCTTGCTATGGTGGAGGTACAATTTGTTTTTTAGTTTCTTAACTTGTATATACTACTAAATGTGGACTAATTGTAAAGCTCACAATTAAACAAATATTTTATCACATCTTGTCACACCCCAACATATGAAGAATGACATGGCCTCTATCTTAGAAATGTTAAACCTATCAATTAATGAGGTGTACACATGACCACTTATCAGGGTGTAACCAACATCAACTCAATAGACTAATACTGAAGTAGGATAGAAGATTTAGCTCTAAACATTTTTAAACTGTAATTGACAATATATACACATCAACTACACTAGAAGGCTATTCACGAGGATGCCAAAGTTTGGACTGTTAATGCAAGAAATAAATAAAGCTTTCCCTCTAATACTACTTCAAGCTACCCTTCCAATTCGCAAGTCTTAGCCACTTGTTGCTTATTTATCTGAAAGCATGAAGATAAAATGAATGAGCTAGAGGCCTAGTAAATGGCTATATATGTTCGGAAAGGTGAAACATAACCAAATGAATAAACGCTGACAGTTTAGTATTTCATATCTTATGTTGCTCATGAGCTAACTAAGTTCAAACCCCATGCCAGGGCCGGAATTCATAATGTTGCCATGTTCAAACCCAATGGTTGGGAAGTAGAAACTCCCATGTACATAGCATCAATAAATAAATTTGTATTCAGACTCATATGCATTTTTATTATTATCAGGTATCAAAGGTTCCTAACTATCTGAATGTTTTTGTGTCAATCCTCACAATTATTAATCCATGTTCATGGGTGCATTTACTCTTAGTTTCAGTTTGAAGCATTATCATGTTCAATCGTCCATTTTTATTTCTTTATAAAACTGAAGTTGACTTGGCCATTTATACTTTTTATCAATAATGACAAGGCACCTTTTATATAATATGTTTAAAAAAACCAAATTCATTATATCTTATACTCCCTCCGTCCCAACAGGTTCTTTACAGTTACTATTTTGGGACGTTCCATCCATTTCTTTACACTACCAAAAATAGTAACTTTTAACAATAAAATACATTATTACACTATTACACTATTACATTATTACATTATTTCTTTACATCCACTACTTCACTCTACTTTTTCAATACTTTACACTATTACACCCACTACTACACTATTACACCCACTATTTAACAATAAAATCACTATTACACCCACTAACACCCACTACTACACTATTACACCCACTATTTATATTATATTCCTTGGTCTCCGTGTCCCAGCCGTTTGTAAAGAACCAGCTGGGACGGAGGGAGTATAAAGATATATAATTATTACTTTTAGTAATTACTATATTATTAATCTACTAATCAAGCATAACATTACAAGTCATTGTTTCCAATTTTGTTGTAGGCAAACCATCCGGACATAGCTGTGATTGTGAGATCTCTCCGGACATTCTTGTGCAGGTTGTTGCTCAGGTGGATGGTCAGGCTTCTGCTCAGGCTCCTGAGGTGATCGATCTCATGTTGGGGGAGCATGGTGGAGATTTTGAGTCTGACGAGGATGAGGGGGCGATGAGGTTTAGGGGGAGCCGGAGGTGCAGGAGGGTGGAGATTTTGAGTTTGACGAGGATGAGGGCGGTGATAAGGTTCGGGGAAGCCGGAGGTGCAGGAGGGTGGCGTTGTGGTTCCGGTTGAGCAGAATCTTGGACTGCCTCCGGCTGAGGAGCCACCGATTATCTGAGTGAATTTTTTTATAGTTGTGGTTGGTATTGGTTATTTGGGGATGGAGGTACTCGGGAGAAGGAGGTGAGTACCATATATGTTAATAGAGTACAATCTAATCATATTTTAACTCACTATAATGACATACTTTAATTACATATTATAATTATCTCTTAATTACACTCTAATCATATTTATCAATCAAAACCCATCAGTTACCAATCTAAAAATTACCTTTTTATATATATTAGCATAAATCAAATCTTATACATTATAAAAATCTAGGATGTTACAATTGTCCTGATAGACAGGGGAGCACCATTTGACTCAACTGATCACTATATTGATACGATAAAACAAATAAGACTAATTACAATTAATCGATCTTCTACGAGAAGGAATTACTCGATTATTCTTAAAAGTTAGCTTACAAGAAGGCCAGAAGGGCAACTTTGAAGATAGTAACTCGATTATTTTTTATCTACTCCTCCATCCGAATTTGACAAAATGAAATGTAAATGCTAGTGCTGGCATGTTCTTTGAGTGATCACAATTTTCGTTCCACTGTCATTTATTGTATTGTGACTTTTAAGGACTTTTAAAGACTTTAAAAGTTTAGAGGTATTCAATTAATACTTTTAAATACTCTTTAAAAGTAAGGAGGTATTTTATCACGAGTCTTTAAAAGTTTGGGGTATCGAATTACAACTTTTAAAGAGTTATTAAAAGTTACGTGTTATTCAAAAAATCAATGATTTTGGTGGAAAAATTAAATTGAAAGACTTTTAATGACTTTTTATGGAAAAGTGCATATATTTTCTCCCAAAATTGTCATACCTTTTTTGAGAAGATTTGACGAGAGTTTATACTTCCTTAATTAATCATCGCTCCCACATAGGATTCCATCCTCTTTGTAAAGGTTCCTTCCTTCTTTTCTTTCAGATGTATAATTATGTTTTCCCTCAATTACTATGTTTTTCTCAACAGTCTATCATTTTCTTTTTATGTATTTTTACAATCTCACCCAATGTTGAAGGCTGTATCAAAAGAAAATGTTTGTTCATTTTGTTAAATCATTCTGAACAATCAATATTTAATTATGTGTTCTTGGGAGCCTAAAATCTCCTTTTTTGTTCCTAATATGAACACCAACTCAATTATTTCCAGCTCTATATAATGCGATTTCATCCAGAAGATTCCAACTATCTAAAGATGTTTCAATGCCAGATATATGGTCACATTTTTGTTTTCTTAGATCGCCTGAGGGATCCATGGCTACGTTCAGATCTATAACCTTCCAGTCCCCTGTCTTTTAGATAAATAAAAGACATCATTGTCAAATAATACTCATGTTTTTTATTGAATATCTTTGTCAAATGTTAATATTAATTCAACCAGGCAACCTTTATGTAGTGGTAATATACAATCTTTGTAGTTAGTCTGGTATAACCACAAAATCTATCAAAAAATCTATTAAAGTATCAAAAGTCTATTAAAGTTTTTAAAAATCATTTTATTAGAAGTAATCAAAAGTATCTCGAAATCTCAGGAATTCAACGAGAGTCATTAAAAGTCAATAAAATCTATTAAATTCATTCTGCCAAAAATTGTCATTAAAAGTCACAATACAATAACACCCCTTAGTCTTTTACTATCGGTTTTTTCCTTCCCTGATTGAGACCACTGTGTTCCAGAAACATTTTATAGGAAGAAAAGAAAAGAAAGTGAGAAATTTAATTTCTTCAACTTGTTCCTGAATGATTTTTTAGGAAAGAAAAGAATTGATTTCTAATGATTTAGAAAGAAATTTCATGTATATTTGTCTCCAAAATTTTCTTCCCACTTTTGGAAAGATTTGGAGAGAAAAGAAAATTATTCATTTTCTATTCTTTTCTTTTCTTTCTTTGTTTCGGGAACACAATGTAAGTAAACAAACTGAACTGTAAACAAATTGAATTGTCTAACTTTTTTTTGCTGGATGATAGTATCTTATATCTTCGTGGCTAGAAAATGAAATCCGATTAGTTGCAATTCAGAATCACATAGATCCATTAGTTGCAATTCAGAATCACACAGCGCGGACTAGAGTTTGCAATTACGAAGCTGAAGAGTAGACAATGAATTGTGCTTCCCTATTCTTGAAAAATCAGTTTTATTCTAGAAAGGCTTAGGTCCATTAACATATATTTTTTTGGATTTTTTTTGGTATATTAAGTACATATTGGGTCCGATTGGGCAACAATTTCTTGTTATGTAAAAGAGTGATAAGCAATCTTTCATCACAATTAGAACTGAAAACTACTCAAATTACACTAAAACCAACAGGTTATGTCAAATTCACTAACAAAAGATTATTTCACCGTCGAAACCGATTTGAAGCAAATTAACATTAAAGTTAAAACAATCTGTCAAAAAAAAAAACATTAAAGTTAAAACAACATACAACTCATTACATGTCAGAAAGTTCTAAGCTTAAGTAACTTGAAAAAAAAAGTTTAGGCTCATGTATGTTGTACATCACTGGGTAGTGGGTACTGGTTACTATACAGTCTTATCTACCTAGCACAGAGACTTGTCTATGTGATATGCATGCATGTTTGCATGCAACTATGCAAGTATCTACATGTATAATGTATAATGTATGTACAATATATGCAGTATTATGCAACGTTACATATACTATTGGCTGCATCAGTGTATCTTCCTTTCACTCGACGACATGGGTTTGAAGGCAGCCAAAAGAACAGCAACTTTGCATGTGAGAAACCCCATCATTCCAAACACAAGGTCTTTTGGTGTTAATACAATGGCCCTATTTTCTGAGCCGAACTTCAAGGCAACTGCAGCGAATGATAACCCTAATGCTAAGGCAGACACTGTACCCATTACACTTCCTAAAGATTTTTTGAAACCCACTTTTTCAGTTTTATTCACTTCTGGAGCTGGCAATTGATCAACGGACCTTTGGAGAACTAATAGGTACAGGAAACCACTAATTCCACCTGTTAGGAACGCAAATGCAACACTTTCTTCTGAGGACAAGAAGGATACAATGCCTGAACCAGCAAAGATAAACAATGTATCATAGAGAAGCAAAGTGTTTTTCAGGTCTTCGTATTCTCTCATGCTTTCTTCATTTGATATATTAGGAGTCTTGTCTGAAGATGACTGCAAGAGGCTCTCGTCAAGCACTGTAAAGTTGTCCCCAGAGAACTCCGTCACCGAGCAAGGTTTAAGTTCGGTCATCGAGTTGTAACTTCCCTCACCCAGCTGGATATCCTCTGTTATGAAATCATAACGTAAACCGACTAACCGATTGTCTGATTTTCTGCTCTTTTCTGGCAATGATTGTGGCTGACAAATAATGCTTAAACTTGCACCACCTAGTCTCCACTGACCTGATACATGAAATAAGAGCTAATATATCGACGTTGAAACCAGAAACCAAAGATAATAGGCTCTTATTGAAAAAATTATATGCATATACACGGCTCATGCAAGCAAACAGCCAATATGCTTCTTTTTACCTTATATTCTAATCTCGTATAATTTTTAGGGATATTCTCAATAGTACCCTTCTGGTATTGAGAATATCCCTAATTTTTAATAATCTAACAAAAGCTAAACCAATATTGTCACTTTGACAATATGCATTTAGACTTGTATTATTGAAATTCTAAAATTAAACGAAGTATTGACCTGATTCAGGGCTGATCCAGATCGCTAAAATCTTCTGAAGTGTAGGTCCCTCGAAGGTAAACACATCAATAGAACCTCTTTGAAAATGGAGTGCATCAGAGACCGCCTCATTCTCTGATTGCATATGATGTTCTTTACTTGAACTCGCAGGTAACCTCTGCAAGATTGAATTACCATTTTCATCTATCACGCAAATCTGTATACCAGAATTCATGTCCGTAAGACCAGATCCATACAAATTGCTGGTTCGTAGCTCAACTTTGTACAAGGTCTCGGATTGGCCTAGATTAAAAGATTTGACCAACTTTTCTAGCGAGAATTCTGTGCATGTATTTGCTTCTGTTGCTGAGAGAAGACGGGAAGGTTTTGCATAGCTCTGGAAATCTAAAAGCAAGACCTTGATCAATAACAAATGGTGAGAAAATAGACATAAAAATCTAAACTACAAGGCTGATAGAAGGTGGCATATGTAGGTAGCAAATAGTGGTAAATCATCGACATATGCAACTGAGTATTTCTTAGACGGGTAAATTCATTAATAGCATATACATTCCAAGACATTTTATAAACAAGAACTTAGAGAAAGAACTGGCACTTAACCAAACTATACACATTGCTCCATCTACCTAACAATGCCCTACTGTATCCATCTAAACTAATGTCCTACTCATCAAAAAAAGTTAATTCCTACATATTAAAATAAGTAAGCACTTGAACATAGAAGTTATACTAAACCAATTTCAGACTAATCTCACACTACTCTTATCAGTAACACTTGTTAGCAAACTCATCACCAATCTACTGTTCTAACACTTGATTATTGTACTTCAAAACTTTTCATAGAGAAACCGGTTATGTGCTATTCAAGAGTTTGAATCAAATACAGAGGTGCATCTTGGAACACTGATGTGCGATGGAGTGAAAGAAGGAGATTCAATCAAGTCAATATTTACTTTCAACAAGTACAGTGATTATGCTTGACAAAACTCTCTTGAAAGTCTGGATTGCACTCAGTTAGGCACAAGTGACTAGACTCGTACACCTTCCTGAATGTAGGCTATGTTCTTGCGGAGGAACTATGATCTTACACCACAATCTCATCACTCAGATCACCGGACATTAGTCCTTTAAATAGTCCAATCTCGTGTTTGTTTTGCATAAGATCTTTCAAAGAATTATCTCTTAAATTGACAATAAATCCTTCTTTCTGTTCCTTTTAATATCTTTAATTAAATAAAATCAATCCCTCGATTATATTTCAATCCGTTACTTAATCCTAGGAAACAAACATGGCCCGTACCGGAAACTATTCAAGAATAATCAAGCAGGAATCCTCTCAAGTAAATAAGCTACCTCAGTTCACATCTAGTTCGACATATGCCAACATAAATCAACGGAATTAATTTAAATCTTACAAAAAATTACTACGAAATTATGACACCAAACATATTAAAAATATACGTACATATATTTTTGTGTGTATGAAGAAGAATAAAGTACCTTGATAATCAGAGTATTTGGAATAAATATGAGAACGAAATCCAGAAACATGGGTTCTTGTTCTTGTTCTTCTTCTTACAGGAAAATGGGTTGTTGAATTTGTTAAATGAACTTGTTTCATAGGAGTGGATACGAGATGCTTTGTTGAAAGTAACTCCATGTCTGTGTGTATCTTGGCAAGAAGAAAAAATAGATTAGATTAGACTTACGGGGCTTGTAATTATGGCAACTAATTACTAAACCTTAAAAATGGAACAACTAAAGTTTTGGTTCAGCACGGCAACTTTTTTCCCCACCAGAAAAATGTAGTGTAGTTGTTTCTTTCAGTCGTTTTCTTTGTAGGAGTTAAAAGTAGAGTAAATTGCAAAATGGTGGTCTTAGTTTATACTGAATTGCAAAAAAGTGGTTGAATTTTCAGATTTTCATTTTAGTGGCTATCGACCTTTTTTAATGTATTTTTTTGAAAATTAAAAATAATTTGGCCACTATTTTAGAAATTAAAAACAATTTTGGCCACTTATTTTAAAAATTAAGAAAACTTTGGCCACTATTTTAAAAATAAAAAACAAAGTGTGGTCACCAAAATAAAATTTTGAAAGTTCGGCCACCTTTTTGAAATTCAGTGTAAACTATGGCCACCGTTTTGCATTTTACTCTTAAAAGTATAATTTATTCAAAAAAAAAAGTAGTACTTCCATGATCCATCGTTCCAATTTATCCATTTTGTTTGATTTTTTGTATTAAGTTAATCAAATTTTGATTAAAATTTTCATATATTATATAATGGAAAATAATTATAAAAATTATATAATTAAAAAGCATATGTAATCTATTTTAATATGTACTCCCTCTTCTTTACATGGGGGCTGGGCACGGATACCAAGGATAGTGGTTGTAGTATTGTTAAAATAAATGAAGTAGTGGGTGTAATAGTAATTTTATTGTTAAAATAAATGAAGTAGTGGGTGTAATAGTGTAAAGTGTTGAAAAAGTGAGTGAAGTAGTGGATGTAATAATGTATTTTTTGTTAAAAATTACTATTTTGGGTAATGTAAAAAATCCAGTGGGACATCTCAAATTAGTAACTGTAAAAAATCCATTGGGACGGAGGGAATATGTTTTTAGTTTTTCAAAATAATGAAAGAATCATTTTTACAATTTGATCACAAAAAATCAAACAAAATAAATAAATTGGAACGGAGGAAGTATAATTTAGTACTCCCTCCGTCCCGGCCATTTGTTTACATTTGGTTTGGGCACGGAGACCAAGAATAGTGGGTGTAATATTGTTAAAATAAATGAAGTAGTGGGTGTAATAGTGATTTTATTATTAAAATAAGTGAAGTAGTGAGTGTAATAGTGATTTTATTGTTAAAATAAGTGAAGTAGTGGGTGTAATAGTGTAAAGTATTGTTAAAATAAGTGAAGTAGTGGGTGTAATAGTGTTAAAACTTACTCCCTCCGTCCCTTAATGTTTTTCCTGTTTTGACTGGACACGTTTGCCAATGCATACTTTTGATCATTAATATCTTGAATTTCGTATTAGTATTAATTATAAAAACTTCACTGTATTAAAGTACTCATAAATACGAATCCAACAAGATCACTCATGACTATATTTGGTCTTATAGATTAGACGTAAATTAGTAATTTATCTCATGTTATGAACAATCCCGACATATGAAACAAGAGTGATATTAAGGGACGGAGGGAGTACTATTTTAGGAAACGTAAAGAATTGGTTGGGACGTCCCAAAAAGGAAAGTGTAAACAATTGGTTGGGACAGAGGGAGTAGTAGTTTTATGCAAGAGTAACTTTCATAATTTTTCAAAAATAAATCAATTATACTTTAGTTGAAATAGCACTAATTTTAAACATAATTTCAACAAAAAAAATGACCCTCCTCCGTCGCATTCTTTTGCCCATGAATAAATTTTCATGTTTAATTTAGCTATGTTCAGTGAATTCATAACCAATAAAAATGTGTATTGTATTTTAATATAGACTAATAAAATTAACAGTTAATCTAGTAATTTAACTAAATATAAATAACGTTTTAGAGAAACAAATTTGGAAATGAAGCAGATGCTATACCATTAATTAATTATAAATAATAAAATTGTCTATGTTTAATTAATGTGTGATCAACCAATTTTATTGAAGACAATGTTTTTTCAGATAACCAAATCATTATATTTTGAATTTTTGATTAGGAAAGTGGTATTTCCCATTAACTAAAACGTCGATAACCTTACAACATGCACCTCAAAATGATGCGAATATTGATATGGTTTTCATTTTTTAATTAATTTTACCCATGTATTATCCATTCTATAATCGTTACATATTTGATATTTGTATCAATAGAGCAAACAACTCACCTGTAACAAGTGATTGACCAACGTACTAAATCCGAAACTAAAGCATCATATTCAGAAGCTTGTACTATTAAAACAAGCCAAGGAAACATACACAAGACTAACATCCGACTAACATCCCTAATTCATTGCCTAAGTTGTTCCCACATCTTTGGGGCATGCAAAGGATGATACTAAATCCAAGGCTCCATTAGGGAATGCCAAAAGGTTCCACAGGTGATAAACCGGGACCAAAGTACAAAACATGAAACCAATTACACCATCAGAATAAGAAGAATACATAATAAATCTATCATGTCCAAATTCCTGGCAAAAACTCGCTGGGATCTTTTGCTCTAAATCACCCCTAGTCCTGACTGATGATTAAACGTGTAGATATCAGGTAATACTTAATATACTACTAATATTTTATCATTAGAACTTAAAATAGCACCATCTCATATGACAATACCTGCAATGTTGTCAAGTCAAGACACCAAGTGCTCACGAGAAAATGCCTTTGACAAGCACTACTCCTGATGTCAATCATAAACAACATCAACCTGAATGGCACTACCCTTTCGCCCGTATGAGTTACCCCCACCTCGCCTCGGTTGACCCTGACCCCTTTCTCTGTACCTTGCGCCCATATTATGTGAGCCGTCTGTGGGACCATCAAAATTGTTGAATTTGTCATGGTTGTGTGGTCCAACAGGCTGGTACTCATAATGTGAATTCCGTGGCTGCCTTTCTCTGTTTCCAGGTACACTGTGATGCCTGTTATCTTGCCCACCAGAACTCCAATCTTCCCGTGATTCTTGCCCTCTAACAGACCGGTGATTTTGGTTTCCATGCTTGCGAGACCCTAAAGAACTACGTTGTCCAAAACGAGCATCTCCACTTTCAGTAGGTCCCAGTTCATCCATGCTGCCAAGACCATGCCTTTGATGGGGTTGAAAACGCTCTTTAGCTAACGGAACCTTCTTTTCTCTCCTTCCTTCTGGATATACAACATTTGTAGATTCTCCAACACTCTTATTTTTAGATAGGGAATGATCAGGATGAAGCTGAGGAATACCCACACTGTGGTCTTTATCCAGTGATACAGAAGCATCTCCAGTGAAGGGGGGAGAATCTTTTCTTATACCCCGGCCAGCTTCTTCAGAAACATGTTGACCTCCACTAGACCTCCTTACAGTCTGAGCATTAGCAGAATATGCCTGGGATTTTGGTTGCCAAAGAGATGATGTCCGTTCCCCATTGCCACGGTATTCTTCTGTGGCAGCACTTCTCTCTTGTTGACTATCCTCAAGGGCTGCAGATTGAATTGGCTTTTTATACATCTCCCCACCATTATTTCTTTTCTGATCAACATCATGCTTATTTCCCATGTTTCTGTGACCTTTGTAAGGCTGTCGCTTGCCTTTGCCTTTTACTATGCCTTGATCTTTCATCCCAAAACCTGAATTGACAGCTGCAGTAGGTTCCTCTGGCATGTTCCAACCATCAGAAGGGTCCCAAGCATCAGACACAATTGGTTCAGGTATCAAGGACTCCTGTTGGTCCATATACTTGTGAATATTCTTGCTTGAATTTGAAGATGAACTCATGTAAGGATGTGTTGATTCTGTTGAACCACGATGCTTCCATCCTCTACTTTGCCTACTGTCTCCAATATTGGACTCTACTGCACGCACCACATTTTCAAGTTCAGTTGGATGACTTCTCTCCTGGAAACTAGATTCTTTTCTGCCAGCAGTCTCATTCAGTGTAGTCTGACCAGCGGAAGATGATGCTGAATACTGGACGGCTCCCTGCTGGGCTAGCTCTTTCACTACTTGCTTTGGAACATATCTCTCCATTTCTGCCCTTTTGCTTTTTACACTATTCTGACCTAAAGCATCATTCTTTGTAGTCACTGCAACAGAGTCCAGTGCTAATTTCCTGCCGGCTTCATCTGCACCCTCAAGTCTATGGTGGGAACGCACTGGAGCCCAGATAGTAGCATCATTTCCATGAGATCTATCAGCCACCTTATTAGCTTGTGCATTTCTTGAAATCCTGCGAGGCTGCTGAGACTTCCAGTGGTTATTTACTTTAACATGAGATTCATCACTAACTAAGGAGTCCTGCTTTGGAAGTTGTTCTACGTCCTCCTTCACCGCCTGAACAGAACCAGTATCCACCTCGCTCTGAGAAGCTTTCATCTTTCCACTTTCAAGCAAGGCTTTATCAGAATTAGATTGTTTGGACACCTGTAACTGCAAATTCGAACCTGGCAGAGGATTCTCAAGCTTGTTCTTAGTCTTACCAGACTTGGTACCTCTCTTCTTCTGGGGTGCTGAGACCTCATGTACAGTATTAGAATGTTCAGGAAAAGTTGACTGGCGACTTGAAACGATTCCGTCAGGAATAGTCTTAGGAAATGAAGTACCCTCAACTGCTACACTTTCGTGGATATTTGTTATTCCAATTGTGCCAAATGAAATCAAACTCTCCGGATAATGTTTCTCCATTTGGATATTTTGCATCTTTTTGTAGCTTGTCTGCTCATGTTTAGAGGAGCTACTATCATTAACCCAGGGAACAACTTTGACATCAACATCAGCCGCAACAACAGAATCTAGTTTCAAGGGTGAAGTCTGGGGAGCAGTAGTCTGTTCTGCAGTCTCCGATCTGTCCATTTGTGAATTTTTGGATAGAACAGCACTTTCTGGGACCCTTAAGGTGCAGCTCTCAATAATAGGAGCAACTATATTAGAGCTTAAAGCCATAACAGGATTTGGTGCATCATTTTTGGGAGCACTATTTATAGGTTCAGCAAGGATCTGTAACTCTTTCTGATCTACAATGACGCCGCTAACTGGTGGAGCTTTTTCCAATTTCTCTGTCAAAACACCCCCAGTCTGACTACGCCTGTTCAACTCTTCCAATTTAGCAAGAGCTTTTGCCTTCTGCTCCCTTATTCGTTCTTCCTCTTCCTTCTGAAGTTGTATTGTACGTTGCCTTGCTAATTCTTTGTACTTTGCACGCTGATACATTATATGAAGAGTCATGTACATTAAAACAACATATTAGGAACTTGAAAAGAGTTTAAACAGTATATTACCTTTGCCTGGGTATCACTTGGATCAAGTATCTGGGTCAGAGTTTCAATATCATCCTTTCCTGAAAGACTTGTCTCAGTCATCCCAGAAGCCTCTGCATGAACATGATGATCACGATTCTGTGCAATAGAAACAGGCCCTACATATGCTGTTGGGATTGCTGCAAGAGATTCTGCAGCAAGGGGTTTCTTCCGCCAAACATCAGCATCTGCGCTAGCCATTTCTTTAACATGGTGCTCAGGTCGGCCTTCCACGCCATTATTAGTCCTCCTGTAAACTCACAAATAGTTAAGCACCAAAATGAAATTAATAGACAATTTAAAAGGAGCATGATAATCAAGAAACCTTAAGTTGGTAGTCCCAACACTCGATCGACTGGATGAATGGATTACATCTCGAGAATTAGGTCTTTCAGCATATAAACCAACAGTACCAACATTATCTTTCGAGGCATTAGAGATGTCATCAAACTGTGCCATTTTCATATGTTCTTCCCTGCTGGATGCTGATGCAGCCTCCTGGCGGCCATCAGAAGCCCGAGCCTTGGCATTCAAACCCTCAATTTTCTGTAACAAAGTTGAATCCTTTGGGGCAGCTGCAAGTACATGAGGAACTTCTGGATGAGACGATGGTGCACATGCGGTCTCGGATTTTTTTCCCCGATTCCAATTGGCGTGGTCAATTGTTTCAGGTGACCTCACTCTGGAAGAGTTCAATAAATGTACTGTGCCGTCATATTTTCTTGAAGAAGAATATTCACCATGTGCTGATCTTCTGGGATGCATCTCTTCCCTTCTACTCTCAGCCCCCCATTCAGTATTGCGGAAAGCTGCTCTCTGTTGGCTCCCCTTCTCTGGTAAGGAGAAGTTTCCTGGGGCAATATTCTCCCAGCCCCCTATTTCACCTTGGCCATCCAAATCATTATGTTGCTTAGTAAGAACTTTATATGGCCCTCGAGGCTCGTCTGAATTGACAGATTCCACTTGCTCACGTCCCCCAACTCTGGCATGGGTATTGCTATGATCAGGAGTACCCTGAGCTGGAAACCTATTAAAAACAGGGGGGGCAGCAGACATCCCCATAAATGGAATATCCCGTTCGTTGGGATTGTAGCCCATTGGAGCACCATAATAATTATCATATGGAACTGGAGGAGGGTAGAATCCAGGCCTGATTGGCATACCTGGATGCATATAAGCATCAGGGATTTGGGGCCTGTACATATCTCCATTTTTTGGATGATGGCCTCTTGGGCCATTCGCTGGGACTTGCTGGGGAACTGCCTGAGACATTCCTAGACTGGGAGGTGGCATCTGAGGTCGATAATAAGGAAAAGGCTCAAGTGGAAAACCACCTGCAGCAACGGGAGGTCCATATGGTGGACCTCCTGGAGGTCCTTGTGGACCTCCTGGAGGTCCTTGTGGACCTCCTGGAGGTCCTCTATACCATACCCCTGCAGGAGAATTCACTGGAGGACCACGCCAGGCATCAAAATGCTGAGGAACATTTGTATTCATGAAGTGGTGGGGGTAACCCCCTTGCCAGCTATTTGAGTTTTGCTCGAATCCATCTTCAGCATGTTGGGTGTCATCTCTTTTCCAGGTATTTGTGTTTCCACCCTTCACATCTGCATTTCAGGAGAATTAGAAATCGATAATTAAATCCTACTATTGCTGGGTCCATCCAGTACATGAATATAAAGATCTAACATGAGAAAAAATTGCAGAAGGGAAGGGTTTTATTAAGTTCAGAGGTACAACCAGATTCAGAAGTTACAGTTTTTTCATATGCTGCTGCTACTTCACCAGGGGATGATCTAGGACGATCATGTGCACCATATTCTGCCATTAAACATCAACGAGCAGTCAAAAACATGTCATGACTCATGATGCATTATTAGCAGCAACTATCAGATTTCACTCACTAATAGACACCCAACTAACTTACAGTTTAGCAGACAGAAAGAACTCATAAACAAAGTCAGTAATAGGAGAAAGTAATCTAAAGGTGTACAATTTACTTATATAACAATATAGACACTCAAAGTCTCAACTTGAGTGTCAGTGAGAGTACGGCTCTTCCACTATCCAATTAAGAAAGTAAAGAATTCTAAAAATACATTTTCACCAGGTTGATTTAATATTTAATTGTTACTATTATTGTTAGTTTTTTTTGGGTTTGGGGGGGAGGGGGGGTAGCATGTGGCTTTAGCCAGAGATCAGGTGTCACAAAAAAGGACTCAAAAGGTCTATTCTGGTCTGAGGTCTCCTAGGAAGATCACATGTATTAGTGTATCTGGATTGGTAGTCAAGTATAAACTAAGTTCTGAGTTTTTGACAGCTCACTACATAGCAATTCAAACACCAACGAGTCTGAGCAACACAACCTTATAGGATGATTAGACAACTGAAAATATATATAACAGTTAAGCTAATTACCATGTGAGTCGGAATCCTTTCCAGAATTGTCTCTCTCTGAACCAAGAGTTGGAAAATCTCCAGAAGTTAGTGAAAATCCTTCATTCTTGGTAGATGCTATTACCTGTTGCGTATTTGGGAGCATAAAGCGATCAGTCCACAAGAAGTGTTGCATCACCATCATGTATCAACAGAAATTATTGCGTACACTATATTATAACATTTTCCTTGCATTGTTTTTATTAACATAGATCCAGCATACCAATTTGTCAGCAGTCCCTGTTCGGCCCCACGCTGCTGAACTATCAGATACATGTTCAGCAAATCTAGACAGCTGTGAGCTACCAGGTCTTGTTTCTGCACTTCGAGGTCGCGATGAGGTCAATGATGTTTGATTTGACGTTAAAGCCCCAGAAGCTGATGATGGCCGAGAATTAGAACCCCAAGCACTGGGGACACAGTCCTGCATTTTATCACTGCCTGCAGTTGATGGCCGAGTGCCACTTCCACCAGACGAAGGGCGACCACCGGCATGGCTTGGTGAACCATTGGATAAATCACCACTTGGAGATTGTACCGAGGAACCCCATGGATTTGATGCAGAAGATGATGGCCGACTTCCCCAACTAAGACTACCCCTATGAGAAAAAGATGTATGAATAAGTTCCTCCTTTATGATTTATTAATCACCTTAATATTTTGTAGGAGGGGGAATTACAACTATAGGTCGATATATATTAAAAATGTGTGGGAAGATAGAGAGTATTAGAATTGTTTAAGATGTACTTACTTGGGAACAATTTCCACATTAGGATCAAGCCCATGATTTTCTAACCTAAAAAAATATAAAATCGACATGGTTTTAGAAATTAAACCAATGTTAGTAAAGATATAACAGCAAATGACTAAAAGGATAGGTATACCTTTGACTAGGTAAGTTTATAGGTTTCGGAACAGCAACCTTCCCCAAAACTGTCATCCCACCTCTTCTTGCAGAGGCCCACCTATAATATAAAATAACACAAATTCAAACAACTAAGCACAAATGTTGATCAACATTGTACTGGAACTTTACAACAATATCAATCCATGGGACATCAGCCTGTAAAGACTGAATCATCTAAACACACACAGCAAAGGATTTTTAGAGCATAAATAACCCATAGAAGATCACAGATATTAATGTCACAGACACATGCTCCACTTGCTCATTATTTAAGTGGGAAAAGGTCCCCTTAGAAACAGCAAAATAATTGTGCGTATAATGACCAATGTTAGTCACCTATATATATATATAATGCTAATATTGCTGGAAGGTGAACCTTTATAAATACAAACCTGATATCCAGCAGTAAAAATGAGTGAACAAGTATAACCACAAGACTTTAAAAAAAAGAAGCATCATCTGTACTTTAGGAAACTCACAATAAGCATTCAAGACACTTGAAGGTCCAGAACAACACAAACAATCTGCTCACCAGTGTGCTTGATAGACACTATTTTTTCAAGTCAAATTGCAGATTATGAGCCCTAACGCAGAACATCTAAAAATCTAAAAATGAGGTATATATGGTGCCTTTGGAGCCTCAGAAGGCACATAAAAAACCATAAATACACAGTAATCACCTTCTTTGCGCAGAAAAAAACTGTGGAAGTTTAATATAATAACCTCAATTTCTAATACAAAAATTAACAAAGAACAAATACATAAAACAAATATAAATACACATATAATACACATATGTATATTCTATGGAACAAAAACAATGGCAATAATTATATTATTTAAACTTTCCACCAATTTCCAAATTCTTTAGCTATTAGAAAGACCGGTTTTAGATTTGATACTTCAATTTCTTCATGTGCAACAGTTCTGTGATATAAGAAACTCCCAATGAGATGAGACCCAGCTTATAACGATGACAAATGAGAAATTAAGCAACATATATGTAACGCATTGAGTACCTCCTCTCGCCAGCCAACATACTCGATGTCATAGTTCCAGTCTAGTACTAAGGTCATCCAAACAGCATAAAATAGGCCTGGATACAAAAATGAAGAGGGTAAAATCATTTACAACAAAGATTTCGACATTATTGATTTACTAATCATGCACACGCATAACAAATGGATATGACTGTATCAAAAAATAGCAATATAATATAACAATTACTTCACAGAGCAAATTTCTCAGAAAAGACCACTGTAATGCGAAAACGTATTGTCCAAGACTCCGGTACTATTGTAAATAAAGGACCTCGTTCTTAACACTACAGCTTGATTGGATGTGGTGCTAATTTACAACTGTTCTAACCATTCATTCAGCTTAAAGCATTAAACACCAAGCAGATACTGTTTGGTTTTGTTGGCTGTTTCTTATTTGAAAGTCTCCAAGTTGGAAAGTATATAGATATGTAAATACCAAATATTTATACATGCAGAGGTAATGGTATTACTTTTCAGAAGTGTTAAGTTCTTGAGCTTTTCTCACATGCTGATCAGGTTATTGGGTTTGCATGGGTTAGAAACTTCCATTGATGTTTACTATTTTACTAAAGTCGTAGGGAGATTATATTTAATACACCGTTATGATTCTTATCTCCAATAAAATAAAGAAAGACTTCCAGATTTAATACCTAAGGCAAATTAACAATCAGACAATGTACTGTCACAATACTGAAAAGTGTGGTTTGTTATCATTATACAAATTTATAGTCAAAATGTGAAACTAGTATATGCCAAATGTAAAATACGGCTTCTTTCCGCTCTCTTGTTCTCAACTGTCATTATTTGTGCATTTTAAATCTTCAACTAAATCAAAAATTTCATCTTTTCCCGGGAGCACTTATGATATACAAAATTCAACAGTTATTCTTTCCCTACCACCTACAACTAACAAATATTTCCAGCAGGAATTTACAATTCACAAACAGTGCACAGTAAAAATTACTCCTCTCGAGTGGACTCAATCCACTGAAATCCATCACCAGAATTTTTTTTGCAAAAAACCTTTTCAGTAAGTCTCCACAATGGCACCGAGTAAAACTTGTACTTTTTTATACAACTTGCACTATTAGTTTTTTTACCAATTAAAAATTCGAATATGGCAGTATAAGAGTAATTTCCAATTACATCTCACAAGTACAGAACAAATGTTCAGAGCACAGTGAAAGAGTATAACTACACATTTACAGGAACGCATAATACTAAGATTTTCTCTTCATTACTAATGTCAGCTACTCATATCTAACCGCAGCTATCAACTTACGTCAAAATTCACTAGCAGAAGATTTAACATAAAAAGCGCATTAAAGCCACTCTAAATCAAAATTCACAATCAATTTCCACATCATCAGTAATAAAACAACATTAAAACAAGCAAGTTTCGATTTCCACGCATATTTAAAACTAGGAAAACCATTAATTACTACAAGTGATATCACTGCTTAGCAATTAATTGATAAATTCACAATCGATTTCAACATCTAGAACTCAAGCAAGTTTCAATTATTACAAATTCAAAAAACAACACAAGGCACTACTAGTGACAGCACTGCCTAGAAATCAATTACAAAAATCAAACGAATTAATAGTAAAAACAGCGATATACAAGCAGAAATACAATTAAACAATATTTAAAATTTTGTAAAAGCAACACTGTAAAATAAAAAACAGTTATCAATCATCAATTATTCTCAAAAACCTAAAATCAAATTAATCTCATATAAACACACACACATATAATGTTCGCAATCGTGAAAAAATTAACTGACCGAAGAGAGAATAACGAGACGGATCCTCGATCTGCGAGCTTCAACGAGAGAGAGAGGGAGATGTATATACTGATGTAACGGCGTCGTTTGAGAGGCGTTGTGTAAGTTTGTTTATATGTGTGTGTGTGTGTGTGTGTGGCGGTGAAGGAAGAGAAGGGATCGGAGAGGAAGAAGGCGAAAAAGGGAAAAAAAATAAGAGAGATTGGGCGAGAGAGAGAGAGGGGGGGGGGTTGATGTAAATGTATTACCCAGACCTCTTAAGCCCATATAGTAAAAAAAAAAAAAAAAAAAGGATCGAGTTTAATTAGTTTAATTAATTTATTTATTTACATATTATTGTTTGTGATTTTGACATAATTGTTGGAGTACTTTATTTAATATATTACTTAATATTATTATCACAGGTGACTTGAGAATATGTACTTTTCATCTTTATCGTATCCAATTCATGAATTCAATGAACGCTTTGAGGTTGTTTATAAGTTCGGATAAATGAATTGTTCAACACTTCAACTCATCAAATTAAAATATTTGAAGTACGAATTCACATAGCACACGTCACCCGGCTCAAAATTATATAAATAAAAAATCGAACTAATTTCAAAATTAATAAAAGATAGGACTGAAAATAAACCAAACCAAACCAAACATACCCAGTATATCCCGCATGAAGCAAGGTCTGGGGAGGGTAAAATGTACGCAGACCATACCCCTACTTTACAGTAGAGAGGCTGTTTCCGTGAAGACCCCCGGCTTAGTGCACCGAATAGCAAAGTGAATAAATACAAAGATGATAATGGTGGGTAAAGTAGTCTACCGAACCTGGGCCCATGGTCTGGATCTCATGGGGCTTACCTACTCGAGCAAGGGGCACTCTTCTCCTGATCTAGGAAGACCTCCGGCCAAGCTCCCTGCGCCTGCAAAAACAGAAAACAGAAGACAATATGAATATGGAAAGCCACGCTTCTAAGCTAATGCTAAACGAGAGAGCCCAACTCTGAGGCTCTCAACCACAGAACCACTCCCTAGAAGAGAATCAACAACTCTAATCTGGCGCCTCCAACAACTCCTATCAGCTATCGCGTTCTCGTCCAAGTTTAAGGCCTTCAAATCCATCCTGAGCTGTTCTTCCCACGACCTCCTCGGTCTGCCTCTTCTCCTCACCCCAACAACCGTAAGACTCTCGACCCTCCTCACCGGGGCTGCCGGAAGCCTCCTACG
Source organism: Kitagawia praeruptora (assembly GCA_037693485.1). Taxonomy (NCBI): domain Eukaryota; kingdom Viridiplantae; phylum Streptophyta; class Magnoliopsida; order Apiales; family Apiaceae; genus Kitagawia; species Kitagawia praeruptora. Next base: position 131,806,323 of record CM075350.1, read on the forward strand.
AACGTGGTCGAACCATCTCAACCTCCCTTCCCTAACTTTCGCAGCAAAAGGTGCCACCTCCAACTCGCTCCTGAAAACCACATTCGGGATTCTATCTAACATCGTGCGGCCACAGGACCACCGCAACATCCTCATTTCAGCTGCTTCCAACTTGCACTCAAGAGCCTTCTTCGGCGCCCAACACTCCGAACCATATAACATCGCAGGACGGATAGCTGCTCTATAGAACTTCCCTTTCAGCTTTAACGGGACTTTCTTATCGCACATCACCCCTGACGCAGCCCTCCACCTTAGCCACCCCGCGTTGATACGATGAGTGACATCATCTTCAATCTCACCTTCCTTCTGGATGATCGAATATTATTCGGATTCGTATAAAAAATGAGTAAAATCGAATCATATTTTATAATTCGAATGAATATTGAACCGAATCTCACCACTCTAATATTCAATCATATTTTTGGAAAGTAGTTCGAATCGAACTTATAGGTATTCGATTATAATTCGCAAATTATATATACAATATATATTAGATATAAAATATATATACTATTAAATTAATTTTCTACACATGAGCACATTTCAATTTTTTAAATAATCATTCGAATATTCTTTATTTTTTTAAGACTATTCTAGATAAATTCAAATATATAAAAACGAGTAATTCGACATTCAATCGAGTCGAACCGAATGAAATACGAATATTTATATTCGAATCAAATTTAAACAAAAGATTAAAATTTTAATTCGAATCCGGACCGAATCAAACGAATAACTACAAATTCGAGCCGAATCTAAATCGTACTACTATCCGCATATATTCATCCCGTTTACCCCCTAATAAAAGATCCTGCATGTAAATTTTTACATCATCCTACATTCATAAAATAATTAAGTATATATTTATTATATTATTTCAAAAAAATAATTAAAACAACGCAAATAAACAAATGAAACACACTCCAAAGTCCAAACGGTGTTGTCTCCAAAGTCCAAACGGTGTTGTACTGTTGTAGGGATCAGTACAACACATAATGATTTATTTTTTTATTTTCGCTAAGTAATAAATAATGATTTTTCTATTAACATAACGATTAAAAATTAAAAAACCCAGATTGTAATTAGTGAAATTCATGATCCATCTCTTACCAAACCTCAGACTGATCTATAGATACAGGAATAGCATGTAATGTAATGAAGTGCTTGAACTGAATTGTGTCAGAACACAGTAAGTACACTCTGTCCCCCTTCTCCAAAAATTGTTATACATATAAATATGCTGTATGTATATATCAATGTGCATTTTATATGCTTGGAAAGTGATACTTAGCTACTGGTCTTTTCAAATCTTGTAATTAGACTCAAATTTATATTATCGATATTGATTCTATGTGATTATATGGAATTATGGATCCAATTTCGCCATCAAAATCGAAACTTGAGATCACTGGATTGATTCGAAGTCGAAAAGTATTGAAATTTGGGGTAGCCCTTGTTGTGATTATGTTAATTTGTGTGTGTATTGTTCATTATATGTCCAAGACTACATTTTTCACTGTTGTATTGGATTGTGGAAGTAGTGGTACAAGAGTGAATGTTTACGAGTGGCGGAAAGGGGGGGTTTTGAGTGATTCTGATTTACCGATTTTGGTACATTCTTATCCGGATGATTCAGTGAAGATTGATGGTGGTTATAGTCAGAAAGGTGGTTGTAATTATCATTGTTTGCAGACTGAGCCTGGTTTGGATAAATTTTTGGGGAATTTTTCGGGAGTGAGTAAAGCGTTGAAACCTTTGATTCGGTTGGCGGAATTATGGGTGCCTTTGGAAAGCCATGGGGAGACTCCTATTTTTGTTCTAGCTACTGCTGGATTGAGGAGATTACAAAATGATGATGCGAGAAAGATTTTGAAGGATGTAGAGGATGTTGTGAAAGGACATGGTTTTATGTTTAGGGAAAGTTGGATTAGGGTTTTGAGTGGGAAAGAAGAAGCTTACTATGGTTGGGTTGCATTAAACTATCAGATGGGGATTTTTGGAAATTCATCAAGATTGCCTAGTCTTGGCCTTCTTGATTTAGGAGGCTCGTCGTTGCAAGTGGTGACAGAAATAGATGATCCTTGGGGAAATGAGAATGTTTTATGGGCGAGAATTGGTTTGGTTGAGCGTTGGATATTGGCATACTCGTTACCTGCTTTTGGTTTGAATGAAGGGTTTGATAGGACTGTTGCTATGCTCAGTCGCACTCAGACACTTAAAGAAGGCATTCGTGGCACCTTCAAAGTAAGTCACCCTTGTTTGAGTTCTGGTTTTGTTAAGAACTATACCTGTGGTGGTTGCTTTGGGAAAAACTTAAGTGATGCGAAAGATTTTTGCACTTTATCTAGAGAAAAAGAGGCTCACTCCGTAGTTTTAGTTGGAGATCCTAATTGGGAGAAGTGCAAAGGTCTTTCCAGAGCTGTTGCTGTTAATTCTAGCAATTCAGATTGGTCACACTTTGATAATGGTTCAATTTGTAGCTTGTCTATTACTAACGGTGAGTTAAATATTACATGTACAATTTTGTTGATTACCATTCACTTTTTTAATTGTCCTCTTGGTTTATTTCATGCCTTATAAAAGCTTGTCTGGTATATATGGATTTCTTATCACCGAGAAAGGAATTCTCTTGCTACATGCTCATAAATACAGTGTTTCAAATTATATACTTATAGGTGTGAAGATTGTTGGTCCGATTATGATTGAAGTGCTGAACGAAGATGTTGGTTTTAACTTTAAGATATAGATGTCCTGAATCAAACAAAAGACCGGACCTCTACTCTTAGGAATCGAGACGCTCTTTAAACACCAAAAATATACGACATGGGCAACTTAGGGAATATGTATAGCTATATTCAAAAGATTACTTGTAGAAGTTAATGTTGGATCATTTCTGGAAAAGGGAGTATGGTGTAAATACCAAGTCTTTGCAACCAAGATGGACATACTATTTTGTCTTGATATATCATTATTTCATAGGAAGTTCAATTTCCCATATTTTACGTGTTGAACTTGGTAGGACTAGATTCTAAATTGGAATTTTGCAGGCAAAGACATACTATATCCTCAGGGCAGCCGCCCAAGTGCACGTTTTCATGCTTTATCTGGGTTTTATGCTGTTTACTCCATGTTGAACTTAAGTCCAAGAGCAAACTTGACAAAGATCTGGGAGAAAGGTCAACAGTTGTGTGAAAGATCATGGACGGGATCGAATAGTTACGCCGAGCAGTATTGTTTCAAAGTGCCATATTTGGCATCACTTGTTCAGGATGCTCTTTGCGTTGCTGACAGAGAGATTATTTTTGGTCCTGGGAACATTTCGTGGACATTAGGAGCAGGGCTAATGGAAGGTAAACACTTGTGGCAGAGTAGTACATATTCTGGCATTGGTGTTTTAAGCTTGGGGAATAGTAGGATAATTTCTTCTCCTCTCCTTTTATTTGTTGTACTAGTATGCCTTCTACTTATTGTTTATTACAGTCAAGTTAAGCTGCCTATGCCTGGCAGGAAGACATCTGCTGTTAGAGCATCTTTACCTTCTTACATACTTCCTAGACGACGGTCTGCCTAATTTTGGCTTTCGCTGCATACATGATTTTTGCTACTGAAGTTGTTCACTTCATACACTTATTTTATAGGATAATATCATTCATTTATTATACAAAGTATTTCGTATCAGGAAATATTAAAGAAAGACAGTTATATCTCGTCCGACTGTCTGAGTTTGTAATATCCGCGGAATCTGTAAATTTAATTTGTGATGCACATCTGTTACACTTTCAAAATTGCATATGTCGTACCTTAAGGAGTTACAAATTAGTTATACTAATTTTTTTTTATTTATGATCATTTTTTCCATTCATGTATTCTAGCTAGCGAAGAGAAAGATGTTGCTTGGTTCAGTTGAGTTCTTTTTAGGATTCTGCCGATGAGAAAGATTAATTTGTAGCTTAGATCCTCTTATTGGAGAATTGATGAAGTTAATACAAGTACAGCTTCGTGGTGCATATAATCAAATATAAGAAAAGAAGGTATTTTATTTTCGATATGTAAACTGATCAATATATGGTACTGGTTGGATTATTAGCAGGATTAAAAAAAAAGTAGCTATATATACACTGATCACATGTATTTGCTTTTAGCTACCAAAGTAAAAATGTACTTTGAATCAAGCAAATTGTTTAAGTTCTCTCTGTTGTCGCCGCAATCGTTGGCAGATAAAAGCACGAGTTTGCCTCCAGAGGTCCAGTGCTTGAGCATCATCATTTGCAAGTAAAGAACACTGCATCTCATTACAATCTGCATAATATTTCCCACTCACTCCCTCCATCTGTGGACTTGTAGCAACATAGAATGTGGTAGATGCACCCTTGTAACAGCAATACACACTTGCATAATTAGATTAATTATGTGGTAAACCATAATAAATTAAGAACTTTACCAGCGTATTTACAGTGCTTACTGCAATCTTTTTATGGCCATTAAGCTTACCTGTGGTATCGACTTCAAGAATTTCGAAGCCAGAAAGAAGAGAGAATCTGAACAAGGAATAATCGGATAATCACAAGACTACCTCTTTAAATCAACAATCGTGTACGTTCATGTTCGTGTAGTATTAATATCTTGTAATAACTCTCACGCACATGCACATACATGATCCTATACAAAATGTACTTGCCTGTAATGAAGCCTTTATGGTCCCTGATAATCCCAGTCTTGACGATTCCCGGATGTACTGCATTGACAGTAACATTCACTTTCCGTAACTGTTAATAGATTCCACCAAAATATCGTAAGAGAAAGAGGGAGTGCATATTAAGACAAACTCATACACAAGTACTTCACACCTCCACTACACATTTCTCAATTCATACAACACTGAAAATCTAAAAGTTTTATTTTTTATTTTTTATTAAGGCTTAGAATACTCATCGTTCAATGAATATTGATATAGGTGATAATCGAATCCAAAACCTTGGGGACGACAAACGGATAGCTCTATCATTGAACTACTCTCAACCCATAAAATTTGAAAGTTGATTTTCACTTAACAATGGGACATTCTCGTGACAATAGCTTGGTCCTCTTAATGAACACTACTTGTGGTCCATCTTATTCCACTATTTTCAAATAAATACTGTGATGCTGTTTTTTTTACCTTTATCTGTCTAGCGAGTTCCTTTGCGTGCAATATGATTGCCAGTTTCGATTGAGCATATGCACGAGTGCTATTGTAACTGTATCACAACCAAGCAATTGAAGCTTTTTACCATATTATGCATAAAGATAGATGCAGAGTATAAAGGTAAAGAATGATCGATGCTTTTAATTATGTTGTAGTGTTGTAGTGTTGTAATTACTTGCTTGGCTGTAACATTTGGTTGAAGTAGAAGTGGTGTCGCTTGACCCAACTATGAATTACAGAGGACACATTTACTATTCTTCCTTGGATTTTTGTTTCTGCTGCTGTCTCTGCCATTTTCTCCATCAGCAATTCAGTTAGCAAAAAATGTCCTGTCATGCATCCAATCAAATAAATTACTTAAATTTAAAGGATAGATAGCCCTGACATGACAATCCTTCTCCGTCTAGCTGTACTATATGATTAAGTTCCCTAGTCGACCCCAAGATCGTTGTAACCTGAATTCTGATACTAGTGTTAAGATTAGTCTATCGTAAACTACTTGATGCATGTAACATTAAACTTATTAACGATTAAAATTTTAACATCAGAAGATGAGATTTAAACGGGTAGGAGGCGGTATACATACCCAAATAATTGGTGGCAAAGGTCATTTCAACTTTTTCTTCCGACAACTCCATTTTGTTTGCGAATTTTCCAGCATTGTTTCTGTTTCCAAGAACCATCAGCAAGTATCATCATTACCTAAAATTTAAAACTTCGGAACGAACGAGAAATGCGATTGTTTAAAATAGAAGTGAAGTAACAGAAGGAAAGGGACTGACATGAGAATATTGAGAGGTAAATTTAGAGACAAAAACTGGGAACAAAATCGCTGGATAGAAGAAAAGGAGCACAAGTCAATCTCCAACAAGATGATCTCAGCTTCTGGACTCTCCTTTAGTATCTTTTCTTTAACTTGACAGCCCTTTTTTAAATCTCTTGCTGGGATCACAACTCTCACTCCTCTCTTTGCTAATACTCTTGCTGTCTCTGCTCCAATTCCAGATGTGGCTCCTGTACATTTTACTCATAATTAAAAATTATAAATTCAAAATAAATCTTATCATAACATTTTTTTATATTGAAAAAAAAAATTAGCAAAGTGAGAATCTTGCTTAGCAGGAAAAACAAATACATTTATTCGCACAGAACGTATCAGTAACAGTATTGTTCATCCCCATTATTCTTTTCTGTCTCATGGAGAATTTTTTAAATATAGGTAGGAATTAGAATATTATTAAGTTCGACATGTGTACTCCCTCAGTCCCAACCATTTCTTAACGTTTCAAAATGGGTTATCTGACACGCATTTTAAGATACATTTTAAGGATAGTTCCATAACTTATTTTTGAAATATTCATTTTTTGTATAAAAATACAACAATCCTATTTTTATACCAAAAAAGAAAATTTTAAAAAAAAGTTACGGAACTATCCTTAAAATGCACCTTAAAATGCGTGCCAGAAAGTGAGAAAAAAAGTGTTAAGAATTGGTTGGGACGGAGGGAGTAATATCTTTCAAATATTCTGCCTACATAAAACCAATAAAAGGAGTCGCTTTATCAAATGAGACAAAGCAAGCATAACTTCATTTTCTACATCCAAAAGTCACTGCATGATACCAATTTCTATCTATTGATGTAATCAAATAGAGATCATGCATCAACAGGAAGATATGTTGATCTGGATCCCTTTACAGTATAGTTTTTCACCATGCAAATATGATCTCTCTCTCTCACTCTCTCCCTCCCTCCCTCTCCTTCCCAGACACACACCTGTCACACATATATGTACAAAGACAAGCGATAACATACCTCTCTCTCTCTCCTCTCTCTCTCTCTCCCTCCCTCCCTCTCTCTCCCTCTCCCTCCCAGACACACACCTGTCACACACATACGTACAAAGACAAGAGATAACATACCAGTAATAATTGCAGTAAGGTGAGGATGAGAGCAAGAGCTAAATTCTTCTGCAAGCACTTCCTCTGCAGTTGTGTTAGACCCAAAACCACTTGGACCTGCACTCCCTGCCAAGTACTTGACAGTCTCTTTCATCATCTCATACACTTGAATTCCAACCGACATTGCGAGAGAGATTAATCCAGCAACGTACATGCACATACTACACAAAATCCTAATGTAAAAATGTACATATAACCAAAAAGAAAATAAATTCCAGCTATGATCAGATGCTCTATGGACCATAATATATATTGTCATGGTTTAGTGAAAGAGATGAAGAAGAATCATTTGTTGAGTCCACTAGGCATGATAGTCACGGACTAGAAGCACATCCTTCAAGCATGCAATGTTCCACTAAATACATATATGCCTCTCTTTCTTTCTTTTCCATTTTTATTTTCGTTTTGGAAATAATTATTGTCTCTTCTTTTCATTGCCTTTTTTCCTTTTTGGTGAAAACTCAAAAGTTGGTTGTTCCTTTGTATAATTATTAGTTGATCTTATTTCTGGTGGTTTAAATTTTTCTGATTTTTATAATTTGGTCCATGCATGTGAGACAAATTAGAAGCTAACTACTAGCCTCCTAGCCTCTCATAGGGGTTGTAAAAATTCACCATTCTTTAATTTGAATTGAATCGATTCCATATATAATTTTTTGCATCGATGTAATATTATACGAGAAAAGTGCTACGAGGATCACTTTATTGTATAGGTCGTTTCATAATCGGAAGAGTAAATTATAAGATTTTGTGACCGAACTTAATCTATATTTGCATTTTAGTGACTGTAATTTGAAATTTGTAATATATTAGCTAGACATTGCTTTTACATTTCAAAATGGTGACTAAGAACCACTTTTTTAAGAAAAAAAAAGTTCAAAAAAGTGGTACGTAATCACGAATTTTAAACGCAAAAACATTGTATGACCACCATATTGCAAATTTCAAATTACGGCCATCAAAATGTAAATGTGAGTAAAGTTCAGCCACTATTTTGCAATTTATTCTAAACGGAACTGAAGAACTACTAGCAAAACGAGTACCAGCAAAAATAAATCCGTAAAATCTTAAAAGATAAAAAAAAATCTCACAGTGAATGATTTGGATGGAGAAGTATGAAGATTTACCAACGTGCATGCATAATGGTTACTACTTTTCACTCCAAGAAGTTGTTGCTCCAAACTAATTACATGTACCTACTCCAGGAGCAAAAAGATCAGTAATAAACATCACACGAGTGGCACCTCAATGGCACGTACGTGTGGTTTATCTACATACACAAAACTCTTGGAAAATAAATAAAGTGAACACAATTATCCCAAGTTTTAAATAATTACTATATTACATGTAATCTTGTTGGAGAAGATGAAGGTTAAATAAGACATGAGAATATGGCGAAACAGTGAAAGGAGAGCTTTTGGAAACAGAAACAAAGTGCTTTTGTTGCGTGCAAGAGACAGTAATGTCACTTAGCTAGTACGAGTATTTGTAATATTTGGGCCAATTCCAGCATGTATGTATATGTGTGTCTGTTTAGATTTCATATTGAGAATGATGGCAAGTGTTGGAAGTTTGGAGAACTAAGAGAGAGGGAGATTGAGGTTGACTCCTCAACAATGGAGTTGTGAACTGGATGGGGTTACACTCAACACTTTGGACCCTTTGGTCTCCTAATTGCTTAACACTCTTTCATCAATTTGCCTCCCTCAAATAACCCTACCTCTCTTTCATACTTTCACTTGAAATGTCGCTGAGTAGCTATGAATTTGAATCTTTTTCTTAACCTAAATAAGAAAATTACCTAGGACACAAAATTATCTAACATTTCTTAACCTATATAAAAAATTCACCCAGAACACAAAATCACGATCTTGTAAACGATAGATCACAAGTTTAGTTCTTCTTTTCCTTGATAATTTGTATGATAAAAAACTGAACATTTTCGTAGGTGTCATAAATGATTCCCCATAACACACTCCAACAGCGACATGCAGTTTTCTTTTCTATAAAAATTTCGATTTATGTTGAAGCAATGTGCAATATTGACACAAGCATTTCATCAGCGATCTCTAATAGTAATTTTTGCAAGATAAACGCAGGTGAGAAAAATGTTTTTGTAAGTAATATCACCGATTAATTTCTCAACTTTTCATCCATTCTCTTTTGTGTCTGCCACTAGTTTGGATTATTCTTATGCTAATTTAAAGTGTTAATTGCACGAGTGCTCTTAATCCCATATAAATCAGAAAGAACAGAAACTACACTAAACCATCCCAATTATTAACTAGCTTTACTCAACAAATAAGAGTATTATCTCGTACTATTGTTAGGAAATAAAAATGGGAAAACATGAAAGAAGTTCCAAGTAAAATAAAAAAAATACAGTAACGTAGGTTCTGTATATTGTAATCATGTTACCCCTATCCAAATTTTCCTACCTGAAATGATGTTCACCCTCTCACCAACTAACATAAAGCACCATTACCGACCAATTAACTAAAGTTAAAAAGTTATAGCCCTTTTAATTACTTGTACCTCTCCTAGTTTAGTTTTTTGCCTACCAATCAAAATTATAGACGGTCCCAAGTTTGGGTTCAATTTTTACTCACGTCAAAATATTTAGAAAAATATTTATAACTAATCCAGAATACAACTTACCTCATGATTAATGCATTACTTAATTATAAAATTATTAATAAAATAAATTATTCCTAAAATTAATTCTCATAAATGTTTTTAAAATTATCTTAAAATTTGACACGATAGATATTTACATAGATAATTATATAATAAAATTATCTTAATAAAACTCTCACATATTCACACGATAGATATATATTAGTCGACATTTAAATACATGTAATTATTACTATAATAATTTTTTAAAAAAAAATCTTCGAAAACCCATTATTATTTAAGTATTAACTATTCGTGCGAAAAATGGACCTATACATATATTGAATTAATTTTTCACACACACACAAATATATATAGGGAGCTGCTCCAATGAGACCCTTTTAGTCTTATAATGAGAATTGAGACCCTAATTAAAGTTTTGTTTATATAATTATTATCAAATTCAAATATACATATACAAAAAACCACTAAAATTGATACACCGCCCATTTGCACTACTGTTGCTAGCAACCTACCATCACCGTCACTAGATCGACAAAGTAATCACCATCATCGATGTGCGTCGTCACTAAACCGTCGCCATCATATTACATGTAAATCATTATATTTAAACCAATAAACACCAAAAATATATCATAACAATCACACTGCACCAAAACCACCAACAAAATCACTGAAAATCTCAAGACAAATCACTAATATTCATTGTAAATCACCAAAATTTTAATGAAAATCACTAAATTTCAGCACCAATCACCAAACTTATAAAAAACAAATTACCAAAACAATTCACTTGTCTACGTTCTGAAATAACACCAATTATCATCCCAAAAACAAATCAACAATCATCATTCAGTCACGAATTCCGATCACCACACCACGAATTCCGATCACCACACCATTTTCCGGTGCCTTCATCTCCAACACTTTCTATATAATCTATTTGTTTGCACCCATTGCTTCGTACTCATGGATTTTTCAAACCTCTCCAAATCTGATTTAATATTTGACATTATTTTTTTAACTTAAATATGATTGAATGCGATTCGAGTAATAATTAAATGAAATGAAAGAGAAAAATAATAAGAAAATCTGCAATTATATGAGCAAAAGAGAAGTAAAATGGATCTGAAAGTAAAAGGATGGAGAATAAGATATATGGAAAGAAGATAGAGAATACTAATTGTGGGTGAGAAAAGATCGGAGAAGGAGTAGATATGTTGTCGGGGAAGGAAGGAGAGAAAAATAAATCTATACATGTGGTGTAGATTAAAACTAGTCACAACAATTGAGTGGTCCAGATTCAGACTCAGTTCTCATTCTAATTGGGGGTCTCATTTGAGCATCTGCATATATATATATATATATATATATATATATATATATATATATATATATATATATATATATAAATAACCCTATAATTGAAACTACGATTTCGATTTTTTCTCAATTTTTATTATAATTTTGTGATATCGTATATAAATTTCATGAACTAAATGTTTTATAATTTTATAGGTTTCTTAAAAGTCTGATAATTATCATGCTACTATAGAGAAAATGCCTTAAATAACCAATAATTTATTACTGTATGCACGAAATAACAAATATCAAATATCAAATTTTGTATCCTTTCTAACCAAGTGAACCCGCATTTTGTAATAACAAATGTCGGGTTTTGTACCCTTTCTAAATTCTAACCAAGTGAACCCGCATTTACAAAATTCATATAATTAATTTAACCAATTGACCATGAACTTGGAAAGAAGAAAGAAAGCAAACCAGTGCTTGTCATGTGTATGCATAAAATGGAGTCTACATATTAAATAAATGTGTATAGCATTTAACATATGATGGTTTTATTAAAATATTGAAATTGTATAATATTTTAAATATTTTTTGGTATTTTTTTGGGGGTTAAATAATTTTTATTTAGGGTTCAGTGGGTTCCATTTTAGGTTTTGAAAAAATGAAATTTTTAATTAAAATTTCTAAATTTATCTGTATTCCATTGGAGGTTCAACAGTTAATTTTTGGGTTCAACTTCTCCATTTTGGGTTTTAGAAATATTCAGAATGACGAATAAATCGTATAGGAACTTAGGGTTTCGGGTTTAGGATTTACCTAAATCCTAAATCCTAAACCCTCACTTATCCTAATTTTTTAAAAATCAGGTCGACGGACTCAATAAAAAATATTCAATTTTAAATTAAAATTTTAAAATTTTATTTGTACTTTCTTGGGGGTTCAATAGTTAACCTTTGGGGTTCAGTTCCATTTTGAATTTTAAATTTGGTAAATTTTTATTTATTTAAAGAAATTAAAAAAAACTACGTATGTGCAAAATGTGTGGTTCCCTCTCACCCACGCATTTTTATATGCGTTTGCTCAACTATGCATGAAGCATATCCGAGAGCTAACCTTGTTGAAATTTAGAAAATAAAAAAAAAAAATTGAGCCACGCATGTAGAATATGCGTAGGCTGAAATTTTTGGAAAAAAATAATAAAAAAATGAACTATGCAATGATCGAGCTACGCAACGTGGGAATGCGCAGCATGGGAATACGTATATCAATTACGCATGAAATGTATGCGTGTGTGGTAGGAAAGATAAGATCTCCATGTTAAAAGTTGTGGGTCCCAGATTCCATTACGCATTTCTTCAATGTATTTTGTTTGTTACGCTTGTATCACATGTGCGTGTAGTTGCAGATCCCACCTTCATATTTCATTTGTAATTTTCCTTCATGTTTCATTTGTAATTTTGTTAATTAATAGAGACTTGCATGATTCCATAAGAGCATTTCCAATGGTGTTGATTAAAAATGGTTGGCTAAAATAAAATTTGCTGAGCCTGTAAGATATTTGTTGAATATGTAGGATGTTGTACTCCAATGATGTTGGCTTTGGCTATATTTTAAAAATAGTTTTTTATTATTATTTTAAATTATTATAAATAGATTATATTATTTATATATGATAAAAGATGATGTGGAATATTGCTACAGGTCCCTAGAGATTGGATATATATAGCCAACATGAAACGGTTGGCTAAAAATTTTGCTATGGGTTTCCCCCATTGGAGTGAACATTTTGTTTACATATTTTCTATTTTTTTTATTTATGACATTTCACATTTAATTTTAGCTAAAGGTTTTATTGGGTTGGAGATGCTCTAAGGCACTATAGCTTTTCAATATACGCATTATGTGTATGCGTTTATAAATTGTTAAAATGGGCAAGTTTTCCGACAATAGATATTTTGTACAAATTTTTTTATAAAATTGTTAGAAAGGACCTTCACCCACAATAATAATCATATGACTATTTTTAATAATTAATTAATTAAGTAAATTTCAATAAAATTAAATGAATTTTATCAAATTCAACATTTGTGTATAATACAAATAATTACAAATTATAGTCCTTTATAACATACACTACAACAAATCAGGTCTTTTTTTACAGATTAAACAGTACTTCTTGTGACAGATCGGTGAAAGCCACAATCTTTTGATAGAAACATTATTATGTTAAATATAACATGTGACCAAATACAATATCTGTAATAAAATAAATATTTTAATATATCCTTTTGCCACCAAATAAAAAAATTAATATTTTAGTAAAAAAATTAATCGCCAAAAAGACCTTATGACAGCAATTCTATATGTAGAAAAATAATTTTTTGACAACACCAAATTTTCGTCAAAATGTAATTTTATATCATTTTTTATGTATACAAAAAAACTAATAAATAATTTAAAAATATGAGATCTTAAAATTTGACGTAGAAATTTTATCACTTAGATTAATCTGACAGATTTTCTGTCTTTTGTCAAAAAATCACCAAACTATTTAATTCTTACCAACTAACTGATAATCGGGGGTGCACGAAAGAACATGATAATTGGAGTTCCACGCGCACGAGCAAACGATTTATTAGGTATGCTTCGAAATCTAAAGTTATTTTAATTTTATTTTGTGATTGAATTGTCTTCTACATATGTGTGCAATAAGTGACATTTGAATTGTAGGTACACGGTCACTATCTTCGCGAAAAAGAGGAGTGGAGTCCAGTGACCGTCTGCAATTTCTCACGTACAAGATCAGTTACTCATGCAAGCCGTTGATCGAACCATGACTTATGCTCGAGATAATCCCGATGCCTTCAATCTCTCCCCGTCCCAGATCCAAGTATTGGCGCAAGGAACCTTGAGGGGGGAGTATGTGCTTCCTGAAGACCACCCTTTGCAGGACCATACGATGACAACTTTAGTCCATGTGATTGTAGATGTGCTGAATGACTTGTACTCTCGAGATGGACCTCGTGCGAAGGTATATATGTCTTAGTTTTTGTTGCACATTATTTTTTGGTTTTAGGCATATATACTACAAACCCCTCTAATATATAGTAACTCATACACTAATTGTGTGATATTTACATGCTTTCATTTGCAGGGCAAGGCAGTTGCTCGTGACGAGGACACTAGGCCATGAAGTCCACCAAGGCCACCACCTGGAAGTGGGGGAACTCTGCGCATATATGATGTGTAGTGTAGTTTCTGACTTGTAGTCATCATCTTCTGTATATTTAGCGGTATAGACTATGATCACATTTTGTTATATTTTGTTATTATCTAGTACCGCGATGATTGACCATACCTAGAAGGAATGGATACTATATGTAGAAGGAATGGATATTAGCCGATCATGTTTTGTACATATTGATGCTAGTTTACTAGTTTGTGCATTAACAATGGGTTATACCTATGTAAAATGATGGCTTATCTGGGCAAATATGGTTAATATTAGTATTTTGACTTAATTTGTGTTTTGTTTGATTTGGGAATTTTTGTATTATTTTGAGTTTTGTCAATTCTTATATATGATTTGCATATTAAGAATTTTACCAGAATTTTGACAAAAAAATTGTAAAAAGGTTATGCGTAGAATTGTGACATCATCTACCACAATAAAAACTTTTCACAATAACTATTTTCTGTCCATACTTTACTTTTGACAAAGTAAATACTATAATATAAAATTTTCCAACACAAATTATTATTTTTTTAATTTTTAATTTTTATTTTTATTTCAAATATCTTGACAAAAAAAGTAGAACAAATCTCCGTCATAAATTTGGAAAACAATATTTTATAATAAGTGGGTCCTTTTTAAATTTGACGGATTGTTTCTGTAACATATTACTCATAATAGTATTTAATTTGTTTGATGGCCCCACATGATTATAATGACAGAATGTTCAAATTATGACAGAATCATGAACCTTTTACTGGAGCAAAAATGACGTAATTTTTCGGTCAAAATTGGTTATTTTTTCATGGATTCTTTGTATATATTCTGTCAAAAAAGACCGATATTGTTGTAGTGATAAACATAAAATCTTGTGTAGTAAAAGTCAATTTCTAAAAATTAATCATGTCTATAAGACCATATATTTAATATTTAAGATGAAATTATTTGATTTCATCATATATCATCTAAGTATGTATTGTAACCGATTCATTATATATTACATCGATGATTAATTTAATATATTGTACAAATTTTATAATATCAAAATTTATGATTGAGTAATAATCTAACGGATCATTATTAATAATATTAGAATATTAATGTAATATTTTTTATCCAAAAATATCATATTTTTTCATGCAAAATTGAATATTAATCACATTATTTTTTTTAATAAATAACATAAGTCATATTTTTAGAATTCTCGTCTTTTGAAAAATTATTTTCATATAATTATAAAGATTTTATCTTTTTATATCAAACATTTAAATCATTTAAAGTCGAAATAGTTTATTAACCAAAAATTTATATTATGACTTACATAAAATTTTATATACCTAAAAATTATGTAATGTATTCATTTATTATATATGACTTATCAAATGAAATTTACATCTTTTTTGAAACCACGTCCTATTTATAATTTCGTAATTTACTATTTTTTTAAAGGCTGATATATATAAATTATTGTATTTTTATAGAACTCGTTACAATTTAGAATTTTATTTTAATATTTTTTTGTTTTACATAAATTATTAAAAAAATTTTAAGAGAAGTATAAATAAACTCAACCGATCAAAATAATTTTTACATCAATTATTTTAATTAGCAAAAAAAAAAAGAAGAGCTTTTTTGAAAAATAGCTAATAATTTTAAACTTTTTACAAAAATACTATAGTATCATGTTTAAGATAGTTTTGCAAAAATACAGACTTTATTAATCTTTCTGGGAAAAAATTACAAAAATACGAGATGTAACCAAAACAACTACTAGCAACCCATCGAAGTTCGTCGGAAGCTTGACGGAATCTCGTCGGAATCGTTTGTACCTTGCCAGAATTCTTTCACAACTCGCCGAAATTCTTCGAAACTCTCTCTCCCTGGCCTGCGGCCCCGATTCCAACAGATCGGAGAAGATGATAGATAAGAAAATATGACAGATCGGAGGTGGATTCCGAGATTGGGGAGGTCGGGGTCGGAGATTGGTGGCGTCGAAGGTCAGTCAGGATCGGAGATTTGGTGGTGGTGGTGTTGGGTGTGGGTGTGGGTGGTGGTGGTGATGGATCGCCGATCGACGGGTGCGGTGGGGGGAGGATGGATCGGGGGGGTGAAGGAATTTACGGACGAGCGGAAGCGCGGTATAACAATTATTCCGTAAAAAAACCATGTATCGTGCATATAGAAAATCATATAAAACAGAAATAGCGGAGGAATCGAAACCTTACCTTGAAAAATCGAAGCTTTAAAGGATTGGTTGCTAGCAGTTGCTTCTCAGAGTGTGAAGCACTCTACCGGTATCCACCAAGAATAATCTTCGATGAAGCTTTTTATAAAACAAGCTTTTATAAAAATGGTGTTTTAATCCTTTTGAGAGAGAGAGAGAGATGAAGAAGATGGAGTGGTGGCAACTAGGTTTTCACAAAACCACAATTGCATACTAAACATGTTCTCATCTCTTTCTTTATATAGGGCTCAAGTAGGTTTTTATATAATTAATATATCATATATATTATTATATATAAATCCCACACTTTATCTTATAAAATGTTTAAATAATAATTAAAACTATTTTAATCATTATTAAAAAACAACTTGCTCTCTCAAAATACCTTCATCAATAAATTAATCTTTTTATGGTGTGACCCTGTAGGTTCAATATTAAGCCGGTAGTAGAAATAAATAATAATAAACTTTTTATTTATTATTTATATGAATTCTAAAATTCATTAAATATAATTAACTGATTAATTATATTTATTCTACATCGTGAGTGATGCTTCTCAACATATCGCGACTATCCGGATAATATGAATTCACTGCTTAGAATACCAAGAACCTGTCAGTGCTAGTTACCGTACAATCAATTCCTTCTACCCTACAATATCCCGATTAAATACAAGGCATGGATCTCGTGTCAAGCCTATCAAATTTAATCATATGATTTCTTATTCATAATGCAAAGTTCATATTAATGCAAATTAGAAACTTCTTTCTAATTTCATACACTCTGGCCAGAGATTCCGGAACTAGCATCATAAGAATAGCATAGGATATTCTCTTCTTTACTAGAAGGGGTAGATCCTTTATTGACCGTTAACTATCTCCATACACAAATCCCTATGCCCAGAATAGACCTAATGGATGTCCTTGAGACTAAGGACTAAACCAAAGCACAGTTCATTATATACAAGATTACTCTAACGATCTCAAGTCTAAGGACACTTGTACAACTATCACTTAGTGAACAACTATCGACACGTGAGTAAACTCCATTAGTTGTTCAACTTATCGAGTCATGTTCAGTGAACTTATTCCTTAATAAGCACCTACATACTAGCTATAGTGTCACCACACAAATGCCTATGAGAACAGACATCCTCCTAAAAGGAGCAAGCCTAGTATGTACCAATCTTTGCGGATTTACTAACTTCCGATTAGTTATCCTTTGATCGGGAACTGTTTAAGTCCAGAGTTATCATCTTCTAGATCTCACTATTACAATCTCATTATAATTCTAGAAGCTTTACTCTAAACTATGGAACATCTTATTTAAGACACTTTAAATAGATAAAGCCCGTAATAAAAACAAATAAGTCTTTTATTAATGTTAATGAAATCAAATAAGAGTACAAGAAAGTTCTTCCTAAATCATCATACATGATTGGATTCTAGGACAAACTCTTTCAATCTCCCACTTGTACTAAAGCCAATCACTCTGGTATCTAATACTCATTCACTCATTATGACGATCGAAGTGAATCTGAGATAGCGACTTAGTGAGTGGGCCTGCTATGTTGTTATGTGTGTCAACTCTCTCAATGTTGACATCTCTACTTTCAATGATCTCCCTAATCAAAAGAAAGTGCCATAAAACAATTTTGCAACGTCACTTGCATCTATAAACTCTCCTTCCGCTTTTGAGTCAGCCGTTGTAGGCTGTTTGGAACTCTTCCAATTAATCGCTCCACCCTTCAAGGTAGACATGTACCCTAATATGGATTTGCTATCATCACTTTCTGACTGAAAAATAGAGTCAGTATAACCCTCTATTTTCAACTCAGATCCACCAAAAACAAGAAAAATATCCTTAGTCCTTCGCAAGTACTTAAGGATGTTCTTCATTGCTTTCCAGTGGTCTTCACTTGGATCAGACTGATATCAGCTTGTCACACTAATTGAATAAGCAACATCAGGCCTAGTACATAACATCGCGTACATGATAGATCCTATTGCTGAAGCATAAGGAATCTTACTCATACGCTCTCTTTCCTCAAGTGTCTTAGACATCTTCTCGGAAAGGGATACTCCATGGCTCATCGGTATGAGACCTCTCTTGGAGTTTTCCATGCTAAACCATTTAAGCACTTTTTCGATGTATGTACCTTGGGTAAGACCTATAATTCTTCTCGATCTATCTCTATAGATCTTCATACCGAGAATCTAGGATGTCTTTCCCAAGTCCTTCATAGTGAAGTTCTTCGATAGCCACACTTTGACTGATTATAGCATCGGTATATCATTTCCTATAAGAAGTATGTCATCCACATACAACACAAGAAATGTTACCGCGCTCCCACTAACCTTCTTGTAAACACATGGTTCATCTATGTTTTTGATAAAATCAAACTCTTTGATTGTCTCATCAAAATGGATGTTCCATCTACGAGAAGCTTGCTTCAATCCATATATGGATCGCAAGCAAAATCCGAATTGATTTAAGTAGGGCTACAGGCAAAAAAGTTTCATCAAAGTCAATCCATTGCATTTGTGTGAATCCTTTTGCCACGAGCCTGGCCTTATAGGTCTCCACCTGGCCATCTACTCCAATCTTTCTCTTGTATACCCATTTGCACCCAATAGGCTTCACATCCTCTGGTGCTTCAACCAAGGTCCATACTTGGTTGGCATACATAGAATCCATTTCGGATTTCATGGCACTCTGCCATTTCTCAGAGTCAACAGTATGCCACATAAGGTTGATTAGTTTGAACAGGAGTTTCCTCTTGAACCGTAGTAGTTTGTGTTTCTTGAACTTCTTTAAGTTCAATCTTGCTCCCACTGTTCCCTTCAAGGACAAACCATTTTTCTAAGAAGGTAGCATGTCTGGAGAGAAACACCCTATGATCGGTGTAAAAGTAATACCCTAAAGTCTCTTTTAGGATATCCCACAAACCTACATTTTACGGATCGAGATTCCAGCTTATCAGGGTCAACCTTTTTGACATAAGCTGGACATCCCCAAATCTTAACATGTTTAAGACTCAATTTCCTTTCTTTCTATATCTCATATGGAGTTTGAGGAACAGATTTGGAAAGCACCTTATTCAGTAAATATGTCGAGGTTTCCAATTCATAACCCTAAAGTGATACTGGAAGATCTACATAGCTCATCGTGGATCGAACCATGTCTAACAAAGTTCAATTTCTCCTTTCAGATACTCCACTCAACTATGGAGTGTCCGGATGAGTCCACTGGGAGATTATACTATTTTCTTTGAGATAATCTAGAAACACACCACTCAAGTATTCATCTCCTCGATCTGATCGAAGAGCTCTAATACTATGGTTGGTTTGTTTCTCTACTTCATAACTATATTCTTTGAACTTTTCAAAGGCTTTAGATTTGTATTTCATCAAATACATATATCTGAATCTAGATCAATTATCTATGAAAGTCACGAAGTATTAAAATCCTGCCATGGCTTGCGTAGACATTTGACCACATACATCTATGTGTACCAATACCAGCAACTCTCTAGCGCTATTTCCATGTCCACTAAATGGAGATTTGGTCATTTTACCCAATAGACAAGACATGCATGTAGGATATGATTCAAAATCAAAGGGTTCCAGTAACCTTCCCTTATGCAATGTTCGAAGTCTATTTTCACTAATATGACCAAGTCTGTAGTGCCATAAGTAGGTAGGATTTTCATCATCCTTTTTTTTTCTTTGTTTAATATGAAGTAAGACATATTCTATGTCACATACATACAGACCATTATTTAAAATACCACTACCATAAAGAACATTATCTCTAAGAATTGAACATTTATTATTCTAAATAACAAACGAAAATCCAGCCAAGTCTAACATGGGAATAGAAATAATATTCCTCACAATCGAGGGAACAAAATAACAATTATTTAAAACAATAGTCTTGCCCGTAGGCATATGTAAATCAAATGATCCTACAGCTTCAGCAGCAACTCTTGCTCCATTATCCATCGGTAGAATCACCTCCTCTTCCTCAAGAGTCCTACTTCTCCTTAGTCCCTGCAACGAATTGCAAATGTGAGAACCATAGGTGGTATCTAATACCCAAGTAGAAGTTTGATTTAATGACATATTCACTTTAATCATGAACATACCTGAATCAGAAGCGGCAGTCTCACTACCCTTCTTCTTTTTCAACTCTGCAAGGTAAACCTTACAGTTCCTCTTCCAGTGCCCCACCTTGTTACAGTGGAAGCAAACAGCTTTGCTCTTGGGGTCTTCAGCTTTTGGTGGAACCGGCTTTTCCCCACCTACTTTCTTCTTCTTGGGAGGGTTCCTCTTCATTTTCTTAGGATTGGAACCTTCACCAATTAGAAGAACAGAACTCTTCTTAGAGGGAAAATTCGATTCTGCAGTCTTCAGCATGTTGTGGAGTTCAGCCAGGCTGACGTCCAGCTTGTTCATGTGAAAGTTCACAACAAACTGCGAAAACGAATCTGGGAGCGATTGCAAGACCAAGTCTTGGCTTAGCTCCCCATCCATGACAAAACCAAGTTGTCCAAGACGTTCAATCAAATTGATCATCTTAAGTACATGGTCATTCACAGATGATCCCTCTGGCATCCTACAGCGGAACAGCTCCTTCGATATCTCATATCGAGCTGTCCTCCCTGCCACATCATACAACTCTTGTAGATGCGTTAGGATAGTGTGAGCATCCATAAGCTCATGTTGCTTCTGTAGCTCAACGTTCATGGAAGCTAGCATGATACATTGAGCAACATTAGCATCATCTATCCACTTACGATACACAACATGTTCATCATTATGTGCATCGTCAGCAGGTTCAGCAGGCTTAGGTGAGTCAAGCACATATTCCAGCTTCTCAACCCTGAGAACAATTCTCAAGTTTCGAAGCCAGTCAGCATAATTCGGACCAGTCAATTTGTGAGCATCTAGTATGCTACGGAGTGATTGTGCAGAAGACCTAGTGTATATATCTATATATATTAAGTCTGCAAATGATATACACATAACAACACTTAGCAAATATTCAATTTCATTATTAAAACACTATATGAATCGGGTCTTTATTCATAAGTGGCTCCCACTAGTTTATCTAATTTATATAACCCCTTAAGTGAATAAATAAGCATTCAAAATGCTAGTGGGAATAGGGATCCTACATTCCATCACACAACCCCGGCTGTGGCACGAAACGCCATGTGATGTTCAGTAGGCAGACAACTCTTGTCAATTACATCTTATGTTATTCCCTAATAAAACTTTAGCCTCTTGAATAATTGAGTCACGGCTGTGGCACGACAAACTCAATATTCTAAGTCAAGTCTAACCCAACATTCTGTACAATTGAATCAGTCTCCAATAGCCCACGGCTGTGGCACGTAACGACCATTAGATTATAATTCATTGTACACATCTCTATGTAATAGACAAGTATTTCTTATTTCGAAATCAAAGCCCTCGGCTGTGGCACGAAACGACAGTGATTCAAAAATGAGAACTACTTTCTACCAAGTTGGAAGGCTATGACCGACACAAGCCCGTTGTGTCATTGGCCAATTACTACTTGATATTTATAAAAGAGGTTTTTTTTTTAAGGTCACAAAACATTTTCGTATAAACCTATAAGTCTAACGTGTTTTAAGTTTAATAGATAATCTAAATCTATAACAAAAACACGAAAAATCTCAATATTATTAGTCAAGTCAAATCCAACATTTTGTACAATTAAATTAGATTACAATAGCCCACGGCTGTAGCACGTAACGACCACTAAAATCTAATTTTGTACACATCTAATGTAACAGACAAGTATTTACATGTTGATCGGTAACAAAGTCCTCGGCTGTAGCACGAAACGACAATGCACCGAAAACAAGAAATACTTTCTGTCATGTTGGAAGACCATAACCGACACAAAACTTTTTGTGCCTATGGCCGATTACAACTTGACATATATAATACATAGATCTCATCTTCTCTGTTATAAACCAATAATTAAAACTCTTTTAATTATTAATTCTATTTCTAAACTCTTTAGAAAATTAATCTCTCCCTTAATCTAATTTCATAAATTAAATAAATAATTAATAATATTAAGATCACATCTTAATTATTTTATAATAAATTAAATCTCATTTAATCAATTAATAAAATTGCTAACTAATTATTATTTCATAAATAAATAATTATCAGCCATTATTAATTAACTAATATTATTTAACAATCATAATCATATTATAAAGAGATTCTTTTCTTCAATTAAATATTTCAAATCAATAATCGATAATAGGATGATTCCCAGATCGGGGGGAGCATTGTCAAGAGGCGTCACTTAATACCCCTTTCTTACAGATCAAAATCTGTTTTTGACAGAATCAACCTTTCTCTCAATTTTGAAAATTCATATTTAATTACGTGTTTCAAAAACACAAAAATCTCATGATTGTATTCATAATATTATTATTAAGGCAAGAAACGATTCCTATTTCTAGATTTTCTAGCGCACGCCTTATTTTGATTTAAGTTCACCTAAATCTATCATCTCATGGTAAACATAGGCATATATCTCATATATAAACATAAATAAATAAGTAAGCATGCAAGCAAGCAATATCATGTCACACATTGATATAATGATGTATGGATTTATTATAGCATTTAAAAGCAATTTAAAAACAATTAAAATATGCTTTAAAACACTTTTGGTAATATAAATATTTCAAAAATATTATATAAAAAATATTTGACCATTCCTTTAGATCCGTATCGGAAATACGAATCCAACGATATATTGCACGCCCAAAACGGAGTTACCAAACTCCTAAAAATCAAATTTAATGTGGACAGTAGGGCTGTAACGCATTTATGACATGCGTTACAACAATTTAAATCTAATAAATCATGTAACGCATATTACAATGTCGGAAAATCCCTCTCACGCATTTCCAGAAGACGTGACACCCATTTGTTCACCACGCACGACTCAGCAACAACACAGCAGTTTTTTTTTTTTTTGGTATACTCAGCCGACCGTTACTTGAAATGTAACTGTTGTGCTTTTATGTTCTAACCAAAAACTGACCAAAGCATTTAGTGTAATATTAATAATAACTATTATTATTAATATTATTTTATTTTACTTCTAATAAATTAATTAACAATTAATTAATAAATTAATAAAAAATCAAATAAACATGATTTCTGAAATCAAACAGTAGCATCAATTACAAGGTAACTATGGGGTCCTTGTGCAAATTTTAATTCATATTAATCACATGCATAATTATTTTATGAATTTTAAATAAAAAAATTTTAAAAAATTCATAACAAATAATCTACACATCACAAAATTATGAAAAAACTATCTGGATGATCCATAACACTTATAGAACCCAGATCAATGGTCAAAACTTCATGCAAATATTATTTTGAATTAATTCATAATTAAATCCAAATAAACTTGCAAAAATCATAATAAATCCATACATGCATAAAAAAATCTGAAATTTTTTTATATGAATCTCTATATGCAGAACCTAGCTCTGATGCCATTGAAGGAATTTACGGACGAGCGGAAGCGCGGTATAACAATTATTCCGTAAAAAAACCATGTATCGTGCATATAGAAAATCATATAAAACAGAAATAGCGGAGGAATCGAAACCTTACCTTGAAAAATCGAAGCTTTAAAGGATTGGTTGCTAGCAGTTGCTTCTCAGAGTGTGAAGCACTCTACCGGTATCCACCAAGAATAATCTTCGATGAAGCTTTTTATAAAACAAGCTTTTATAAAAATGGTGTTTTAATCCTTTTGAGAGAGAGAGAGAGATGAAGAAGATGGAGTGGTGGCAACTAGGTTTTCACAAAACCACAATTGCATACTAAACATGTTCTCATCTCTTTCTTTATATAGGGCTCAAGTAGGTTTTTATATAATTAATATATCATATATATTATTATATATAAATCCCACACTTTATCTTATAAAATGTTTAAATAATAATTAAAACTATTTTAATCATTATTAAAAAACAACTTGCTCTCTCAAAATACCTTCATCAATAAATTAATCTTTTTATGGTGTGACCCTGTAGGTTCAATATTAAGCCGGTAGTAGAAATAAATAATAATAAACTTTTTATTTATTATTTATATGAATTCTAAAATTCATTAAATATAATTAACTGATTAATTATATTTATTCTACATCGTGAGTGATGCTTCTCAACATATCGCGACTATCCGGATAATATGAATTCACTGCTTAGAATACCAAGAACCTGTCAGTGCTAGTTACCGTACAATCAATTCCTTCTACCCTACAATATCCCGATTAAATACAAGGCATGGATCTCGTGTCAAGCCTATCAAATTTAATCATATGATTTCTTATTCATAATGCAAAGTTCATATTAATGCAAATTAGAAACTTCTTTCTAATTTCATACACTCTGGCCAGAGATTCCGGAACTAGCATCATAAGAATAGCATAGGATATTCTCTTCTTTACTAGAAGGGGTAGATCCTTTATTGACCGTTAACTATCTCCATACACAAATCCCTATGCCCAGAATAGACCTAATGGATGTCCTTGAGACTAAGGACTAAACCAAAGCACAGTTCATTATATACAAGATTACTCTAACGATCTCAAGTCTAAGGACACTTGTACAACTATCACTTAGTGAACAACTATCGACACGTGAGTAAACTCCATTAGTTGTTCAACTTATCGAGTCATGTTCAGTGAACTTATTCCTTAATAAGCACCTACATACTAGCTATAGTGTCACCACACAAATGCCTATGAGAACAGACATCCTCCTAAAAGGAGCAAGCCTAGTATGTACCAATCTTTGCGGATTTACTAACTTCCGATTAGTTATCCTTTGATCGGGAACTGTTTAAGTCCAGAGTTATCATCTTCTAGATCTCACTATTACAATCTCATTATAATTCTAGAAGCTTTACTCTAAACTATGGAACATCTTATTTAAGACACTTTAAATAGATAAAGCCCGTAATAAAAACAAATAAGTCTTTTATTAATGTTAATGAAATCAAATAAGAGTACAAGAAAGTTCTTCCTAAATCATCATACATGATTGGATTCTAGGACAAACTCTTTCAGGGGGAAGGCGGAAAGAGACCATATATGTGCAAAGTGTTTTCTTTTTTGTTTAAAAAAAGCGTATAAATGCTAGTTATAGTAAGACCGTAATTATGCAAAACAAAGTACTATGTTTCACAATTTCTCAAAAAAGAACTCAACCGATCAAAATAATTTTTATAATTGTACTAGCATAATAACCCGTGCGAGGCACGGATCATCTTCTAGCAATCGATATAAATTCGTGCATTTTTACGATTTAAAGGATATACAATTGCCCATTTCCTGCTCATACACATTATAATATCTCTACTTTAATTTATGAATCATTTTATTTATGCATAAATCATATGAGCACTAAAAAGAGGATGTTTTGTAGCATATAAATATATTGTAGAGGCTATAACATAATTTCTTTTAGAGCAATGATAAAAAGACATACCATCAATATGAATAATACTCATCATACAATATTTTCCAAATAAAATCAGTACACTCCTTAATATGTATTTCTTTAAATATCTCGCTAAGATATAAGAGCAACTCCAACAAACTCTTAACCTTTCTTCAAAATATATTATAACAAATAGCCTATTGACTATTTAAGATAGCAAAATATATATTATCTCCAACAATTCTCCTCAAATTCACTCTCTATCTATTTATTAATTACCTCAGCTGATTAAATATTCCATGTGGCAAAATTCTAGCACATGTGCATGCTTTATCTATTAATATAAAATAATTGAGGAAATGTTAAGAGCTCCTCATTATTGAGGAAAGATATAGAGCTCTTAAACAATTGAGGAGAGACTAGGAGCTTGTTGGAGACATTTTATGTTACAAATTCATCATATTTTGACTAAAGAGCCTATTTAAAGAGCTTGTTGGAGTTGCTCTAAGTCACTCTATTTTCTTCTCTTCGAGTAAACTTCTTAATTAACTTATTTTCTTCGATAATATTGTCAACACAGAAAGATCTTCACCAACATTATTCAGATCTTCAATTTTCTAAAAGGAGTCACCTTTTAAAACAACATTTATTAAATTCAAAAATTTAACAAATTTAAGGGTTTAAACAATCGACATAGCTCCCACGATTTTTGGAAAATATCGTCTCTTTAATTTCATTGAAAACTTAGCAATAAACTCACCTCAACGTTTTTTCTTTCTTTCAGAAAGCAGGCTTCGTCATAGTTAGTTTTGTATGAAAAAAGGTAGAGTAATTACTTGATTTGATTCGAAAATAAGTTTAAACTAATACAATTCTTGTCCTAAACCTCAAAATATTGTTTTAAAAGATCAATAGTTATACCCACATTATTCTCCGATTTTAAGATTTGTTTCACGATTTTGATAATCTTTCTATCATTAAATGTAAGAATAACAGTCATAATTAAAGTATTAAAAAATTTAAAGTCATTCTATCATAATAAGATTGCAGTTATAATTAAAAGTATTCAAAAATTTGTATGTCTCACATACAAAATCAAAGGACTTGACATAGTTTATAAATACATTAAACCACTGCTTTTCCAAATTTTATGTGAATAATGAAGATGATATAACACAATTTGACTAATTTGCATAATGTGTACAAAGTTATGTTACGTGTAGAAAGCGTATAATAATTTATACTTGGAGTAATTTTGGGTCTTAATATTTTCGCCGAAGAAAATAAAGAACTGAATTTAAGAGAGCATAAGTTCAAAAAAAATAGGTGTGTTTCTTTTTAACTTTCCATCCACATAATTCAAATTCTAAAGTGAAATTGTTCAATGTTTTATCAAAATTAGTCTATTTCTACTAAAAAAAAATCTAGTAAACACATGTTAGTGAAGAATTAATTTCTTGATTTCATCATTTTCTCTTCAAATATAAACTCGAGAATCTAGTTTAAGTGTCAGTCGCACAAGGATGACATATTTATTCGTATATCAGTTATATTTTGAAATGCTCGGTACCACAAGAAGCGGAAAATTTATCTACGCAATGATGAAAGCAGTTGAGGTGATTTATAATCAATATGCGAAAAATATTACATATTCTAAACTTTTATCTTTTTAGGCATACAATTTGAAAAGACTCGA
Source organism: Kitagawia praeruptora (assembly GCA_037693485.1). Lineage (NCBI taxonomy): Eukaryota > Viridiplantae > Streptophyta > Magnoliopsida > Apiales > Apiaceae > Kitagawia > Kitagawia praeruptora. Next base: position 131,834,126 of record CM075350.1, read on the forward strand.
AGTGTATAATATAATTGATAGAACCTAATATTTTGTCTACTTGAATGCTATGCAAAATCCCATGTTCTAAAATATCGACCTTTATTAAATTGATTTTGGATTTTAATCCAATCATATTTTTATACAATTATCACAACTTTTGAATATTTATTATTTAACCCAAGTTTCTGTGAGTTTATTATCTCACATTTTAATCGATCTAAATATGAAGTAATCCTAATATTTGATATATAATTTATGATCCTACTTTTGAAGAAAATTCTTTTTAACTTGACTATTTGATTTATTTAATTTATTTTTTTGTACTATCTATTATTTTTCAAAATCTTATCTTTTATTTATAAATGTATAATTCGATAATTATCATAGATGTAAAGTAAACATGTTATCAATTCATGTTATATGACATTGATTATTGTCTAATTTTAAAATGATTTTAACTCTGATTTTATTAATTTTTTTAAAAAATTAATAAATAAATAAATTATTTGTAATACGTTATTTATGTCATGTAAATTTATATACCATGTTTTATGTATTAAATATCTAACTAATTCAAATCAAGTATAAGAAAGAAAACACTATTATGTATAGACATAAAATATATATTTCAGTTAACATTATACGTAAAAAACATTTATTTAAGTAAAAGAAAGATAAATGTACATCACACATGATACTGTTATCAAAATTTGATATCAAGAATCTATAAAATTGGTTGTATACATAATCATATATGATTTTTTTGATAATGAAAATAAATTTTTTTTATAAACAATATAAGTTATCTTTAACATATTTACTCAAAAGTAAATTAATAGGAAAAAAAGAAAAAACTAGAGACCAGGTTTATGTAGTATGTTTTTTTAGGTCAAACTCAAAAACTTATCTAGCTCAATGTTTATAATGATGAGCTTATTTAGAGAGGATATGAGTTCAATTCCCTGTAAGAACATAATTTACTTAAATTTTTTCTTTGAATAAGAAAATAATGGAATTTTCATGTAATTTTCTAATATCTAAGGACAAAATTGTACATAATTTACTTAAATTTTTTCTTTGAATAAGAAAATAATGGAATTTTCATGTAATTTTCTAATATCTAAGGACAAAATTGTAATTTCGGGATGAGCTTATTTGCAGAGGATATGGGTTCAACTCCATACAAGAACATAATCTACTTAATTTTTTTTTTTGAATAAGAAAACAATGGCATCTTCATGTAAATTTTTTAATATCTAAGGGCAAAATTGTAATTTCATAGGGGGTTTACTGGCTCAAAATGCCCTTATAATATCTCTATGTTCTCCTATTATATATAGAAATGGATGGATGGATGGATGGATGAATATTATGAAATATACTAGAAATAATATAAATTAATATTTTATTTATTCAAAAATAAAAAAACAGAGAAGAACGTGTTTTATATTAATTATTTTTTTAAAAATCACTGAAAATATTAAAAATTTATTTTTCAAAAAATCTCAAAGCAGAAAGTATTAAAACTCGTTTTCTTCTTATTTCACTACAACTCAGCTGACTCGTTAAAATCGTCACCGACCCGGAGAGAACTCAAACCCCCCAAAACCATCTTTTTCACTCTAGGGTTTCAAATCAATCATGGCGTCTCTTCCCAACCTCGACGACGTAGTTTCAATTCGCTCAATTCATTGCTTTCTCATACTGTTCTATACATCTAATTCACTTTCTAATTGTTAATTTCACTGTTTTTGCACAATGCAGGACGATGATTTCGGCGGCGATTTAACCGGAACCAATTCTACCCGGCGCTCAGGTTTTTTAATTTTTTTATTGTATCTATATGTGTGTATAGTTTGTTTTGCATTTTTATTGGTGTTTCGAGATTTTTTATGTACGGAATTGCGTGATTGTCATTGTAGGAAATAAGAGGCGTTTCGGAGATCTCGAGGATGATGAGGAGGATATTTTCGGGGTAATTGAGTTTATTTAAATTTGTTTATATGTTTTGTGTACTGTAGTGTAGATGCTTGCTTTATTATGATTTGTTTGGTTTTGGTCCTTTTGGATGTGGAGGAGGGTTTTTGATTGTACGAGACTGGTAGTTACTTGTTTAGTAGAATATTTGTTATAGCGATTTTATATGATGCTGCGATTGAAATTTACGTTTGTTAGAAAGTTAAAATGGAGTAGTATGGGGTGTAATTGTTTGATTAAAAGTTATATTGAGAATTGAGAAAGTTAACTTCTCTAGTTTTTTTTTTTTTTTTGAATCTTTTTATTATCGTTAAACGGAAGAGAGGCTAATTAGATGGTAGTGGCATGGTCAAAAATCACATATCAGTATTGTGATTGGAGTATCTGACTGTTTTTGTGGAATACAATATTACACTGGGGTAACTCTCTTAAAGAATGTAATCCGAAGAAGTAGTGTGCGAGTATATAACTTACACACTACTTGAAAAATGAGGCCTCAACACCTCATTTGCAGTAAATCATTATTCTACAATGTTGGGAAAGCGTGGCATCCTAAAACAATGTAACTCTGAGAAGTAGTGCAGTGTGTGAGTACATAACGACCAAGGTTAGGCTAAACTTGAAGGTAGGAAAATGGCTACTATGCCCATCCAATAGTTCAGGAACTGAGTATATGCTATTTAACAAATAAAATGCCACTTACCCTTTTTCTTCTAGCAACTCAGTTTACCGTAAACATGACCTTCAAATGACAATTCAATGTTGACAGTATGTAAGATTTATTTGTTTCCAAGAGGTATTTGGACTAGCATAGGTAAAACTTGAAGCATGGAATCACTTAGTATGCATTCGAGCTCAGTAAGAATTTCTGGCTAAGAATCTTGAATTGCAGTTTTAGTTGATTGGTCATACTTGATAATTTCTGAGTAATGCAAATTTCATTTAGTTTTGATACTCTCGCCCTAGCTAGGTAATTTCTTACCACAGTCCACAGTAGCTTCGTTTGCCTTGTGCCCTTGTTCTTCACATGCATAATTACGCGTATTCCTGATTTTTGGCATTGTTAGGTTACTATACTTAGGTTATATCTCGCTAGATCCAACTTGTATTAGATGGCACAAAGTTTAATGTACTGAAGTTTTAGGCTTATTGTATCTTATTACTTATGCGAAGAGCTAGAAATTAGTGGAGTAATTATTAATTGTTTTCTTTGTGCATGAAGCAGACCAAGTCAAAAGTAGAAGAAACCGCGCCAGGAGTTGCAACGGGGATGATATTATCTCTTCGTGAGAGGTATTGTTAAATTGCTTAATTGTTTATAGTTTAGGTTGTCTGAAAATACATATTGAATTTTGACCTTGCAATGCCTCAAGTTACAGTACGCACATGTTATTGATTCTGAAACCAAGTTTTACTCCATCTTTTTAGTTGTGTTAGACGCACACTGACATTGTAACTGTTTTGTGCATGTTTCTAGCCTTCTAGGACAATATTTTTCTATATATATGGTTTAGACATATTTTGGATAGTGATTTTAATAAAACAAGACAACATTACTGATGTATGTTTCAATTTGTAATTTTACAGTCTTCAGGAGTGCAAGGATACTCTTGCAACATGCCAAGTATGTTTTTTTTTTTTTATCTTGTCTGTCATGGTTGATTCAATAACATCAAGCCAGTTTTTACTTTGTCTATTCAGAAAATGCCATCATGTGATAGATGAATATCCTTTTTAAAATCAACATTGCTTTTAGTCACACGATTTTGTTGTAGTGTGCTGTGGGACTATCAACTAACCTAGCGTCTATTTTGGTAATGTGGTTTAGACTGAGCTCGAAGTTGCGAAATCTGAGATCCAGAAGTGGCATGCTGCATTTCAAAATGAGTCTTTTGTACCTGCAGGCACTTCTCCCGGTAAATTTTGTTAGAAATATGTATGATTCTCACGTATGTAAAGATATGGTTGTGATTATTTTCTGCTCCCTCTTTTGATTTCTATGAAGAACCAAGGTTAGTGGTGAGCTATCTCCAAGCATTGAAATCCTCCGAGGAATCTGTTAAAGAACAGGTTGTGTTAATTGTTGGTTGTAATTTCTTAACCGAGTGCACTGTTTGCCAATAATGCAATTAATTCGTTTGTTCTATCGATTAAAACCTTTCAGCTAGAGAAAGCGAAGAAAAAGGAAGCTGCATTTATCGTAACCGTTGCAAAACGTGAGCAGGAGATATCAGAATTGAAGGTAGAAATTCTTCTTATGTATAGAGTACTCAAGCTGGGTCATCATTGCCCTCATCTGATTAGAAAATACTTTGATTCTAGTTACCAAGTAAAAGTATTAAAACTTTATCAATTTCTTACCTATAGATTTATTGAAAGATCGCTTCTATTATTGTTGTTATACAGATATTGCAGTAAATAATGGCTAGAATGTTATAATCTCACCCATTTTCCTTTCCTCTTCGTGCCACTGTTTACATTATTATTTTACTGAATGTTGTATGTTGACTAAATTAAGCATTTGTGGCTATCAATGTGCTGACTTTTAAAATTGTTTCTGGTTCTAGTCTGCAGTTCGAGACCTACGAGCACAACTTAAGCCGCCATCAATGCAGGTATGGTAGCACTTTTATTTGTATTTTTTGGTGATATCGTAAGCATAGTTTATATAGTTATCTTGAGGAGTTTGCAAGATACTCTTTTAGTTTCTTTTTTGTTTGCTTGTTCTATATTTTTTTTAAGTTCTTCAGCCATATTTACCTTAAAATATGTTCTTCTTGAAGCAATTAAAAAACAAAGTAGGGAATTCCAACTCTTGGTTGACAGTTGATCTTTGGGAAATACAGGATGGACATATAACCAAATTTCTTTTTTAACACTAGACAAGTGACTAAATCAGGATTATAAAGATATACCAGTATAAAATGATATAGATAGTGTCTTGTTGACACACTAGGTGAATTTTCTAGATTTTGAACTAGGGTGATTCTAAATAATTTTGGTTACAGGTTAGCAAACATGTCGAGGGTTTATGTTATGTGCCTTCTTTCTCACTCACTCCCTCCCTCCCTCTCCCTCCTGTCAAATAAAAGTAACATAGAGGAGAAAAGTCAGCAGTTCATATATTTATATGATTATCATAGGCACTGCTCTGAAACTAAGTTGTCTTGATGGGGCAAAGATCTTTTCGACAGGTTACCTGATTTTTTGGATGGGTGCTAGTTTAGTATATTATTCTGGCATTTTAAAAGTTCATCAAGTACTTTATTATTATTTAACATAATGATATAATTTAGTTAATGATTTAAAGCAAAAGCAAGGCTGATTACTCTCTTTTTTTTTTTTTTGCTAAGTACAAGGCTGATTACTTGCTTCAGATGCGAGTGCTGCATTTATGTTTCGAAATGTTTACTCTGATTTAGAAGTACTACAAATGTAGCACCGGATTTTAACTTGTGTTATCTTTTTAAACTGCAGGCCAGGAAGCTGTTACTTGATCCAGCTATTCATGAAGAGTTTACCCGCTTGAAGGTACATGGTTACAGATTTCTAATTTGCAAATTTGGAGTTGCAATGAATGATTATCTTGGTTATTTTTTGCCTTTACATTTGTATAAGTATTTTATTGGATTTTTCGACATTATGCACATGTCTTGGTTTGATTTAATGGTTAAAGACTTGCAATTGCCCTTAACAGATGTAATAGTTTGCTTAACAGTTTCTTGGTTTAGTTGCATCGATGTGATTTTGTGATGTTGGTGATTGCTTCAATTTGATTGGAAATTTGTTTGACCTATATGTATTATGATTTAATTATGCATGCGATGTCATTTTATGAATGCTCAAAACAGATGTAGTAAAATTATGGATGTAATTGTAAATCAGCAATACATTTTAGGCATAAGTCATCCAGAATCTCTTTCCTACCCCTCAATCAAGCGTCATGGAAGTGAAAATGAAAGAAAGGAACAAAGTGAACGTTAAAAAAATTAGTTTATGTTTTCCGAGTTTTTGAAGATAAAAGATTTAGGATATAAATAGAATCATAAGTAGTTTATAAATTAATCCAATAACTCTTTTTGGTATGGATCAAGGAATTAAAATATTAATCAATATGTTTCGTTATTATTATTTTAGGAATAACGTTAATTTTAATTTATTAAAAACTTTAATATATTGGATAAATAGAATATCAAAGCATCATTTCCAACAAAAGCATTCTTTGAGTTTGCCCATTAATTTAATATATTTTTTGCGCACATGAGCAAGAAATTGCTCCAGTGGCTAGCAACCTTAAAAGTTACTTATATGGTCCCACATATTCTAATAAAACTAAAAACCAAGTATAAGTAAATGTGGTATATATGTATTAAACAATAATGCATGCACATTTATCTCTTTTGGGGGTGTGCCACTAGTTATCACATGTAAAACTCCCATGTAGACCCACTATGAGCTACGTTGTAATTGTCATACATTTTGGCATTCCCATTAGAGATGCTTTTAGAAATCTTCTCAGCAGTTGAATAATGCAAAAGATTTGTTTCATTGACTTACTAGGTTCCCAATAATTTGGATTTAATTTGTTGGTTAGGTTTTAGAGATTAACTCTACTTTGTATAAGGATATGTTATTTGTTATTTAATGACTTGATTGTTCTCTTGTCATGGATTGTGCAAATTCTACTCTTCTGCCATTGGTTGAGACATCCTAGGGGCAGTGGTTCTGCGGATGAATGCACCTTAGGCCTAATGGATTGTTTGCGGTTATTTCACCCGATTCTCTCACAACTAGGGAACGCGCCACTAGTCTATGCATACATATTTTTTGTACTACGAAATTATTGTCTTTAAGATTAAGACATTATGTAAAAAACTGACACTTATCAATCTTAAGCAAACATTAATCCAGAAGCAATTTCAAATGCAACAATAAAATTACTAATCCTTTTTCCAAAAAAAATCTTAGGGTCGGCTAACATGAATTTACATGCATTGTGTTAATGATATGTTATGGATCTTGTTATTTTATATTAGAACATGGGTCGTCAATAGCCCATAAATAAATTGGTCCTTAATACTCTACAATCAGTACAATGTCAATGGTTTAAGCCCAAAGTCTCATCGTCATCGACAGAAGTCAGTTTGAGGCTTCATCTCGACGATGAACCAACAACCTATTGGACCAATATTAAAAGAATTTTTTATGGGCTTAGTAACCTGATGTTGAAGACAATAGAATCCTATCACGAAGGTGGTTGAAATTACATTTGACATAAGGATTCCAGAATCGTAGTGAAATATTATAATATAGCTGACTTGTCATCGATGCATAGCACATGGGCCGAGCTTGATACAAATCAGAACCAAAGTCGAATAGAACTATGTGTACTTGATCCCTATAAACAGGGTATGTAAGCATCTTGTGAAAGGATCTGAAAATAACTATTGATTAAATTATTCTCAAGAGGAGTCCAAAAAAAAATCCCGAAAATATAATTTTGTTCTTAATATGTACATCCATTTTTCTTACAATCTCTGCTTGAATACTTGGGTAATAAATTTATTATTGTAGCTTAGTCCTTGATAAAAATTGGATTCAACATTTGGTGTCGTTTATGGGAATTGTTTAAAGCAAAGAGAATAAACAAACAATGGCTCGTCATACCTCCTATCAAACAACCGTCCCTGTATCAATTAGACCTCAAGGACTATTGTGATGCCGACAAGCTAATTTACTAATTAGTTTACCATAAATTGTGTGTCGACTACCATCCGTAAATAAATTGGGCCTCAAGTAGGGACATAATTAGGATTTCAAAATATGGGGGACTGACAAGTTGCTAGGCAAGTTTCACCCGCCAAATATTAGCAAGAACAACAGTAGTAGGAAGTAGGATGGTATTTAGCAAGTAGGATGGTATTTAGCAATCTGATCATACTTATTTGGCCACTAGATATCAAGTAAAGTTGGGCTTGATACATAAGTTTGGCTATGAAAAGTATAAATAAGTGTAACTAGTATTTTTTTAAAATCATCATGAACTCAAGCCCATGGAAGCCATTCTATAGCTTCGTCTGAGGCCTCAAGGACCATTTTGATGCGGACGAGTCACCATCGTCATCAACTGCCATGCTTAGAGGTTTCGGCGATGAAGTTGGTGAAGGTGCGTCGATGAGTTTAATAGGAGGTTTGACGAGCCATTGATTGCTTCTTTTTTCTCTAAACGATTCTCATAGACGGCGCCAAATGTTGAAGCCAATTTTTCATCACGGACTAAGTTTCAATAGATAGAGATTGTAAGAAGAATGAGTTTAAATATTAATAACACAATTAGGGTTTTGGGATTGCTTTTGAGAGTATTGTAATCAATACTGATTTTTGGATTACCTCTCAAGGTGCCTGCACTCTATTTACCCTATTTATAGGGATAAAGTTCGCTCTGTTCTATTCGATTTTGGTCCCTACTTTTGTAAGGCCCAGCTCGTGTGCTATGCGTTTGCGTTGGCGACAAGTCATTTCTTTGTGATTTAGATCCTTCAGTCATATGTGATTTCCATCACCTTGGTCACTGGACTATTAAATCTAATGTTTTTGATATCAAGTCACTGAGCCCATAATATTCTGTTGATGTCGGCCCAATAAGTTGTCGGTCCATCATCGGCAAGTAGCCCTTAAACTGACTTGTGTTAATTAAGATGAGTTGTTGACGATGAGACTTTGGGCTTAAACCTTTAATTTTAAACTCGTTGACATTGTATAGATTGAAGAGTATTTGAGGCCCAATTTATTTATGGGCTATTGACGAACCATGATCTAGTATAAGATATGCAGATTCATAATATTATCACCAAACACATAGATCGCATAAGGTTTATCACACTAATCATTCTCTTTCTATTTGTCACTAAATCTGCACTCCCTTACTTCAAGTCTTTGCAATTAACTTCCTACCAAAATTATTTTCTTTGCTCTTGTAAATAGTGCCTAGATTCAATGTTCTTATTCTCCAAATTGATGCACTTAATGACGCTATACGGCTATATTGTATCGTACACTACAGTCTTGTTGTACTGTGGATGAAGATCTTATATTTAGCAACAAACAGGTTAACCAATTATGTGGTGTTGGAGTTGTTTAAGAATGAAGACCATTCTGTCTTAACCATATTTATAAACACCATTGAAGATAGTGAGCGTTGATATTTAATTTACTCACTAATCTATATGTTGAGGCTTCTCACATCAATTGTTGAAGGGTCTGTGATGGAGGAGGCAGGGGATAATTAGGGTTAGGGTAGAAAACTCTCGCAAGAGATTTTCAGAAAACAACAATATAATAATCTCAATGATAATAACTCTAATGAATTACAATAATAAAGTCCAATATATAGTAAACTACTTTCCTAATTGACTCAAATTCTAATTAGCTAATAACCTAAATTAAAGGATAACAAATATTATATAAACTAATTGGGCCTCCAAAGCCTTTTATATTGTTGCCAAATACTCTCTTTGGGCTTCTTGACCCACTGTCCTGCATCAGTCTGGGTACTAACTGTGAGGAAAAACATCACTTTACAAGCTAGCTTTTGGGATTTGAAAGCCACGTGGTACTATAATAAAGATATTGGTTGAATTATGCACTCAATATTTGTCAGGGGTGATATTGATATTATGATAATACCTTGATAACCATCTGAAGTATATCTTTACTGTAAAGTGTCAAGTGACCAACTTACCTAGAGAAATCTCCTTTATAGCGTGTCGGCATTAAGAGATATGTTGGGCAGTTGGGCTTGCTGTTTGATGGTCTATCAAAATACCAGCATGTTGAAAAAACCACTAATTGATTGTTATATTTTTAGAAGTTCTCTGTCATTTGAAAGTCCATCTTTGTGATTAAAGAGTTGTCACTAGGAGCCCATTTTTTCGTAGTTTCCTACCTGGTCTATCACTTCCAGCCAAATAGAGCATTAGGTGTTGTGGAAAACCACTAGATGGATCTTGTCTGTTTAACACTTGCAATCGTGCTGCTTTGAGCTTCATAAATTGGTGTTATCTTATCTCCCCTCTTTAGTTTGCTTCAATGATATTTGTTTGCATGTAGATATGTAGTACATCTATCAATTCATGATTTACTAGAAATATGGAATGATGGTGGTATTGTAAGTTGAAGTTGTTTTATCGTTAAGCATTGAGTTCTACAAAATCTAGATCAATATTCAACGTTAAGAGTTTGTCATGTTATAAATTATAATTGCAGAATCTGGTAGAGGAGAAAGAAAAAAAGGTGAAGGAATTGCAAGATAATATTGCTGCAGTCAATTTCACCCCACACAGCAAGATGGGAAAGCTTTTGATGGCAAAATGCCGGACCCTACAGGAAGAAAATGAGGAAATTGGGACTCAAGCTAAAGAAGGAAAGGTATTACTGGTTCAACTAACCTATATGATTTAATTTACAAATATTAGTGCTCTATGTTGAACTTCTCTTGACAACAGCCCATTTTCTTTGTCTTTTATTGTCTTGTCTGCAACTCATGGAGATCAAAATCTAGTGTAGACAACTAGTGTTAATCAATATATGATGTACAATTAACTTCTTGACAGTTTTGTGTATAATTGGCCTTTCTATAATATGCGTGGAAGGTTTTTATGGTGGTGATATATAGATTTTGAGTTGCTCACTTGTCTTCTAATCATATGTGTTTTAATGAAACTATGACTGTTATGATATTTTGTATTGATCTCTCGCAGATACACGAGTTATCAATGAAACTAGCTTTGCAGAAATCTCAATATCAAAATCTCAGAAGTCAGTTTGAAGGTCAGTGCTCTAGGAATACCATTCTTACTCAAAAGTAGGCAAGTCATCTTAAATGTCTTTATTGTTAATGTTTTTAGAAGTGTATACCAAAATATATACACATGAGACATGACCTGCGGGCCGGGAGATTAATACTGTACAAGTGCATGGAAATTCTCTCTCCTAGATGTTAGCAATTAGCAGTGCACTTGTCCATAAAGGTTTTTTTAAACCTATTATTTTGGAATTTTAATGTAGATACACGTCTTTAATTCAATACGACGGCCTTGTCGCCTTCTTTTTTCTTCTTTATTCTTTACCTTCTCTCTTTCTTTTTGCATCCAATATTGATTTCTTGTGGGTCCAACGGATGTGTTCAAGGGTCTGATTTGTATACGGGCATGGTGGCCTGCCAAAACTAAAGAGTCCGAGTAACATAGGTCTTAACAATATTTACTAGCACTGTCATCTCAATTTTTATTTTTCATTTGAAAGCCACCACCATCTCAGTTAAAAGTAGGTATTAAGGTCTGTTAGCCACATGTACAATATTTTAACAGTTTGATCACATTTTTAGTGGCAAAGCCAATTGTAAAACAAAGTTTGGTTCGACATTAGTTATTCTTTGTATTGCTCCTGGATTGCATCTCTTGTTTATTTCTTGCAGGATCCTTCTTTGACATATTTTCAGTTTAAGCAAATATATATAGATTTAGTTGGTGACAGTTTTATATTGTACTTCCATATTCTGCAGGATTATGTAAGCATATGGCGGGACTAACTGATGATGTGGAGAAATCAAATGAAACGGTATTATTCCCATGTCTTTTCATTTGTTGAGTCGTGGATCAAGCTTAGATTTTATGATCATGAAATCTGTTCAAGTGTTAGTTTTTGAAGCCTCCTTATTTTAATGCTAAAAAAGCTGTTTTGTAAGTTGACAGCTAAGTAGGATATGAAGACCTCATTGGTCATTAACAAATTTGTGTAGACATGCAACCCGGTTTACAGACAGTTGTTGCTGTTCTTAATCATAGCAGTGCAAATGACTAATCCTTTTAGCATACTATATCCAAGGAAATCGTACATAACATTTCTTCCAGAAAGATGCTCCTTTGGTTGGCCCACATTAATGGCTGCACTGCTGCAATATTGTGTGTGAATCATATTTGTTCATATATATTTTTATCTGAATAAACATTTAATTTTCCCTAATAAGAAATTTACAGCCAGCTTTTTAACCCTAATGGTGTATCAGTAGAACAAATTCATTTGGCAATTTGGTTGACACTAATTTTGTGTTGGGAGTAAGAACACAAAAGTGTAGGAATAGATGGGAGATTGTGATGGAAACTAGATCTGGGATGGATCATGGAAGGATCAAAGAGAAAAAATTAGACAAATGGTGCAGGAGATGATAACTGCAGAATTAAGATGATAAGTCTTCTGAAATGTATGAAGTAGAATAGTACTTCATTAGAAAGAGCAACTTTAATGATGAAGTATATGGGATATAAGAAAATATATTTGTGACAGAATGGTGGGAAAAAAATCATATTTGTATGCCGTAATGACAAATTAGCTTGATAATTTATTTTTTCTTTTGAGAGAAAACAAGCAAAGCTTGATCTTTCTTCCGAAGACATGAATCCTTCCACAATTTTACTATTTGAATACATTATTCCTTTTAACATGGTTTTACTCTTCATTGTCGCACTCTATTTCACATCAGTTATCATCTCTCAATATAATCCTGTCTTCTGCTCATATTGCTTCACATCTCACACCGTCACACCTTTTTCTTATAAAAGTGATTTTTATGCCTCAGGTGCTTAGCTTGCAAGAGAAACTTGAAGAGCAGGATGCTGAAATCACAAGGCTAAAGCAGGAGCTGCAGCAGCAGAAGAATGTAATGGAGGAGAGGACAGAATTAGGTTATAATAATATTATAGCTGACAGCGATGGTGTAGTTGTGAAGGAGGAGGTGGAGAATGGCAATTCTTAGGCCATGCTATTCATATTAAACACTTGTTTGTTGATTATTGGGTATGTTGTACTTTAAAATTTTTGTAATTTTTCATTATGTTTGATCATTAAAGTATCAGAAACAACTTCTGTTGCTTCCTCATAGTTGGGAACTTACTCTGAGACCATGCACAAAGGTTTTTGTTTTAGAATTCACTCATATCGGCATATCACCTGCTAATCTTAGTGTTAAACTAAATGCAGTGAAGTTATTCCCTTCACATTACGATCGTGTTCTTTTATATCTTTTTTGTTTGTCAAATACATCTTCTGCTTTACAGAATAATCTCCCTTTTCTGATTATGAGCTTTCTGGCTGTTTTTTTAATGTACGTAAAATTACTTTATTGCGTTACAACAGGAATATTTACGTATTCATAATTTAAATCTCCCTTCTTTTGTGAAGTCTTTATCTGTATTCTGGAAGTAGCCATTGTTATGTCTCTATCTGATTGCTATTACTTCCACAGAGGTACGATATATGGAATGTTTTAAATGATATGAATACAAAGATTCCAGATTCCTTTTGCTTCTTTTGGAAGTTGAAGCCTTGAAGGGTTGAGTTTAGTGGCCCAAACAGCCACTAACCGGAAAGGAGTTGGGAATCTCTGTGAGTGATGAATGATTGGATCTATCTTTTTTCATTAGTCATTATCATTTCTTTCAAAATATCCAAGGTTTCTACTTTGCAGCAACAAAAGTGAAAGGCCACTTTTTTCCGCACTTGTTGAATCAATTTAAATGCGTGATTGTGTCGATTTATAAAATCTTTCTAAGCCGTGGTAGAAAATGGCTTAATGCTCTCCTCTTATTAGATGATTTAATAGTCCTACTGATTGGATTATTTGAGCTCGGTAAGATTAATTCACTTGAACTCGAGATCAGTTTGATTGGATAATTTGAGCTTGACATTGGTAAGATTGAATAACTTAAAGTCTTAAACTCAAGATCGGTTTTATATCTGTATTAGAGCATCCATTAAGTACTACAGTAAAATCTCGTTAAATTAATATTCTATATCACGATAAATTTATATTTTCAACATAAAGACTGGCACTATAAATTTAAACTCGATAAATTGATAGCCTCGGTTGTACTGTATGAGTCTCTATACTAGTAAGTGGATGATGTGCAATGGAGGACCAACCATTGTCTTAATCATCCTACTCTATTCTAATCTATAATTCTAATGAATCGGACCACTCTTAGAGTCTTGGCTCACGGACAATGACCCTGCTTAAATGCACTTCCCCGTCGTGGATTTGATCCCAGACAGCCTTCTCGCATCGATTACAAGTAAACTTGAACCACATATTCGGCTGTTGGTTTTTGTAGCATGAACAAGAACAAGAACAAAAAAGATTTACGTATATTTTATCTTAAATTCGAGATATATACACGCACAATTTCGAACTTCCGAATGTACAAGTAGACAAACCAGATAATAGGTTAGGATGACTGAGCTATCTAAATTATTTATTACAAAGGTCCCAGTTGTATTAGTATCTGCACATTGCTAGCTCTCCTTTTCAGGACTTGCGATTTTGTGGACCATTCCGAAATCCGGTACTGCAAAGTCCGGATACATAATCGCCTCCTTAAAATTTAGGTTAGCCGATTTAATATGTTTATTTTATTAAGGGTCGAGAGTCAGATAATATGGTAAAATTTCTCAAAAAGACAATTTAAATATTTTTTGAGAAAAATGTATTTGTATTCATAGGAGTTACATGAGTATATTATAACATTCCATATCGATTAAAATATGAGTGTTTGAGACCTTATGGATATAAGTCAATAATTAATTTATACCAATTTATTAGCACTTTTGAATTGACTTGTGGTGAATTGTTGGAACTGATATGCATTCGATAATGAGTATGGATGTTATTAATTATATCGGAGCTCTGCTCGTCCGGAAATACATAATTACTGCCCGGATTTAATAAATTTGTGTATGGGCTCAACGAGGACGTCGAACATATAAGAAGTGGTGTTTGTAACATCCCACATATATTAGAATAAGAGTGTTTGGGGTCTTATAAATACAAGTTAATAACTAATATATATCAATTTGCTATCACTTTTAGATTGACTACATCGATTAGTCAATAACTAATATATATCAATTTGCTATCAATTTTGGATTAACTTGTGATGGATTATTGGGTCTAATATGCATTTTACAAATTTTGATGTTATATACATAATGTATTTTAATGACAAAATGGTATTTATGTGGGTACGTGTTGTAACTATAAAAATATCTCTTGTATGTGGATATAATTTGTTTATTTTATCTTTCATCTAAGAAAAGTATCAAATCCTTTATATTTTTTGAAGTTATGATACCTATGGGCTATGCCTACCAGGCTACCACCCATTTCACAGCCACTAATTCAGAATGGATAGTACTACGAATAAACTTGGCAATTCATGCAATTTGATGTAAACCAAGCAAAGCTTAAATAGCATCATCTATTTTATTCTAAGTAACTAAATTTGTATGTTAATATGTTAATTGAACATTTTCGTTTATGTAACTAGAATTGTTAGTTATTCCAAACAATGAACATGAGTATCTCATTGGCTTCCACTAAAACTAGTTTGAACGAATTACATGTCCTTAATTATTCACTTCTTGCATCATTTAAGCACACAATCCACGAGGATTCTTAATTACCAAATGTAAAGTTTGGTAATGACTACTTTAATACTAATTAAAGTTCTCGCAGCACATGTGGTGGAGATGCCAAACACCACGTCTGGTTTATGCACTTTTTCCCTTTTTTTTTTTTTACATGTATGGATTTGACTTCCAAAAACTCTTTTTGTGTGCCAATTATGAAAGGAAAAATAATTAAAAGTTTGAGTAAAGTAGAGATATAAAAGTAATGTATACTATATGTTATATAATATTTTTGGCGGTAATAAAACAGTAAGTAAAATGTTGGATATAAATAATTAAGATAAAAATGAAACTAATGCAGGTGGTCGGTAGATGGCACTAGCTAGTGGATGGACTTTAAACATGATCTCATGAATTTTGATAGGATTATGTAACAGAAGTTAGATAACTTTCGGTTTTAAAATAATCTAGATCTGAACATTTTGTATGTAAAAGTTTAGCAAACTTAGGGCCTGTTTGGCTTTCCTTTTTTGTGACAACTTATGGCTTATAAGGCCATAAGCACTTATGGGGGGTGTTTGCCAAAATAAGTTTTAGCTCAACTTATAACTTATAAGCCCATAAGTTGAATGTTAGGAAATCCTAACATTCAACTTATGCTTATAACTTATTTCTCGATATACGTAATATATAATATCCTTCGAATCTTCAAAACCATATATCTCTCGATACATTCATTAGAAAATTGATATGTATATATCAAATTTCTCTATTCATCGAGATCTATCCATTGATATCCATTGTTATATATAAAAATCAAATATTTTGAAAATTATAAAAAAAAGTTAACTTATAAGTTCTGATTTATCCAAACAGTTTACTGATTATAAGTTCTGATTTACCAAACACTTTACTGACTTATAAGTTATGCTCTACTTATCACTTATATGACATAAGTGCTTATAAGTTATAAGCTACATTTAAGATACCCCAAACACCCACTTACTCTCCACTGGTTAATTGATAACTAGCATTGTACCCCTGCAAGACATGGGCATGCTTTAGATTACAAATATTTATGAATTATTCGTGATCACGTATGATTTGATTGTTGATATCTTTGATTGTTCCCATCTTCGTAGCAATTGTTGTGAGGAAATAGAATTTATGTAAACCCCGATCGTGAGATGCAAATTATAATTCTGATTAAATTAAATCTGTTTATATTTTACGCTATGTTTTGTTTTGTTAAAGCAAACTTGAACGATATGTAATAAATTGGTTAATGTTAATATCAAAACCGTACTTCAAAATATAAATATATAGAGTTAACATGAATGGATACATAGATACATACAAGTATTAATTACATAATAATAAATGCATATTAGTTGATCAGATCAGTACATTATTATGTAATAAATATGTTAGTATTACAATACCTAAATAGCCCCCGAAAATATAATATAGATATAATTAGTAGGGGTGATTATAACTTTTTATATGAATATATTTGCTCATGGAACCCCCCCATTTGCCCTATTAGATATATATGTATATGTTTGTTATATTGTTTTGTTTTGTTATAGTTAATGTTAATACAAGTTTGTATTATACTTGTATACGCATGAAGTTTTTTTTGGTATTGTGATATTTTTTATAATTTTTAATTCGTAAATAATTATAGTAAATCTAAAATGATTAATAAGATATGGTATATGTTAGTGAATATTATAGTACATTTTTACATATCTACAAAAATTTATATATGTATTTATGTTTATACATGTACGTGTATGTATGTATGTATGTACGTATGCATGTATAATTAATAATTATATATGTATGTATGTACGTATGCATGTATAATTAATAATTATACATTAATGTATAATTATCTACAAATATGCATTATAATTAATAATTATACATTATCTGGGGTAAGCCAACTGAGATTTATCTACAAATTAATATATATAAACAAAAATATATTGAATTTATGTATATAATATTATAGTATATTATTAAATATCCACAAAAATTTATATATACATGTATTTATGTTTGTACATGTGTATGTATGTATAAATATACATAATAATTATACAACAATTAATGAATTACATATGATGAAATATTAATAGATTATGTAACATAAATGTATGTATGTATGTATGTGTACGTATACATGTATAATTAATAATTATGTAAGAATGTACGGATGTATGTATGTATGTATATATGTATGTATGTATGTATGTATGTACGTATGTATGTATGTATGTACGTATGCATGTATAATTATTTATGTATGTGTATGTATAATTAATAATCATGTATGTATGTATGTATGTATGTATGTATGTGTGTGTATGTATAATTATTGAGATTATACAGTATACAAATATTTATGTATGTAGATAATGATTTTTAAAATTAGCTCAAATCCTCACACAGCTCAACTGGTTATAGTGTTGAATTTGGTTATGCAAGGTCATGGGTTCGAATCACTTGAATAACAATATTTTTACAAATATTTAGAGTTAGGTTTGGAGTGAGGTTCGGAGGGTCCGAGCCTGTGAATAAATTTGCTCAGAGAAACCCCCAGTTGGTGTATTAGATATATAATAGATTATCTGGTGTTAACAATCTCAAACCAGACATTTTATGAAGGTTACATACAACATATATAAAGTATTACTCCCTATTTTTTACATTGTTTTAAGACTGTCTGGGTCCCATTAAATTCTTTATATTGTTTTAAGATTGTCTGACATGCATTTTAAGGTGCATATAAAGTATAGTTCCATAATTTATTTTTACAATTTTCTTTTTATGTATAAAAATAGAACAATCCTATTTTTATACTCCCTCCGTCCCTTTTTAGTTGGTACATTTGCAAAAAAACACACATATTAAGAAAGCTTTAATTATATAATTTGTTTCCATGTTTGCCCTTAATCTTAACATTAAATGATGAGTTATGAGTGTGTATATTAAATATAAAGTCAAACATTGGTAATAGAAATAAAAGGGTATATATGGCAAAATTGGTAAAAAATGTATTGGAATAAGGAATGTGACAACTATTTAGGGACAAATTTTTTTTGCAAATGTACCAATTAAAAAGGGACGGAGGAAGTACAAAAAAAGAAAATTTTAAAAATAAATTATGGAACTATCCTTAAAATATACCTTCAAATGTGTGCCTCCAAACAACGTAAACAAATGACCGGGACGCAGAGAGTACTATTAATCTAATATTCTTAAAGAAAGGGTGTTGTTAAACTTTGTAGAAAATCATGAGCATAACATGCAAAAAACAGTATAATTCTATTCATGTAATCAATTTCAAAGTTTGAGGTCATAAAATAGTGTATAGAGGTGAACTTTTGAGAGATCTGTATAAAATGTGGCCACAAATGATGTAATTATCAGGTGATAATACTGTAAATTTTCGAGAGAAATCGTGAAAGAAATATAGATTTTAGGTCTATTTATTTTACTAAATGATTTTAGATCTAGTTTATTATTCAAAACATAAGTGATGGGCTAAAAACATGATAATTAAAATCGCAAGCGCACTATCATCGTTTTAATATTTAAGATTCGATCCACAGAGACTATATATTTTTCGCAAATCTTAACTTCTAATTTATGCGAATTAGAACAATATTTTTGAGAAGATATTTTAATTTAGCCAAATTAATGAAATAGCGAAAAGAAATTTACGAGAACATTAAAACATTAAAGTAGAAACATTGTACTCCATACGAACTATGTATAAACAGGACAGTAAGATGAGAATTTAACTACCGACATAATCAATAATGCTAAAACGAAACAGGTGAAATAAGAGGAATGGAATATGAATTACGTATATATATATTTGATAATAAGACAAAAGATATATCGATACTTTCAATCCCGTGTGGTTAGCGTCGCTACTTTATCCACCCGAGAATTTACGAAAATAACTAAATAAAGAACAAGGAAAATAAAATGAAAGAGAGATGCAAGAATTAAAATGAAGCTTGAAATTGCATAAAAATAAATAGTGTTTATAAGAGGAAAAATATTACAACTAAAATTTGGGAGTGAACTAGAACTAACCTAATTCTAAGATCTAAGCTAATGGTGTGTTTTTACAAGAGAAGATGATGTCTATTTATAGGAAATTTTTAGGGTTTAGGTTATGTGTGGTTTAATCCTAGCCCTCCATTTTGGTTGGTGTGGGTTAATCCTAGCCCTCCATTTTGGTTGGTGTGGGTTAATCCTAGCCCTCCATTTTGGTTGGCTACAAAAATGCACCACCACCCCTTACTTTTCCTTTTCTTCTTGTTTTGGTCCTTCTTTTTCTTCTTTTGTCATTTATTTCTTTATTTTGCCATTTCTTCAGTTTTCTCGAATTTTCCTGAAATGCAACAAAATAATTTATTAAAATACAAATTCAAACAATAAATAGGCAATAAAAATATGCAAAATTATGCACTAATCAAATGCCCCCATACCTATCTTTTGCTCGTCCTCGAGTAAAACAAAAAGAAAAAATGCAGAATAAAAACCTATACTCACTGTCGTAGGAATCACGGGTAATTTTAGGTTTACCAACCCGTTAAACCCATAGACGATCTCTACAGGAGGAGTGTTGTCTCCTAAGGGTTTACAGAAGATATACCCATAAAATCTTATTTTATTTTCTGCCAAGTCTCAAGTATGCAACATATCATAGTACTCCACACAAGTAAACCTCAATCGCACAATATTGAAAGCCTGTTCACTTACACATCATATGTACAAAACTATCCAAGTAAGCACACAGTCTAGATAGACAAAAAGATCATGAAATATATATCAATGCCGCATTCAATGAGTAACATGCTATGAATAGAAAATCTCACATAACTCTCAAATCACACAAGTGTTTAGGTGAAGTGTATTCGCTCAAGTTCAATCAATTAAGTCATGTGCTACCATATGCTTGGTTGTCCACCAAATTTCCACTACTTTGTATGCATGCATGCACAAATCAAAAGGTCTTTGTTAAAGGTTGTAACGTGGCTAAGGTGAAGGGTAGGGAATCAAGAAAAAGGCTAACAAATGGCTAACTTGACAAACTAATAGAGCACAATGTTTATTTCTAATTTAAGCACTCAACATGAAATTTCGATCATGTAAAAGGTGATCACACTCTCACAAGCATTAAACCCCAAGCACATATTGCCATGTACTTTTCCATTTTCATATTGCACAAACCAATGAACACAACTCTACTTGACCATTTTTTACTTTTTTATTTTTTATTTTATTTTTTTTCTTTTTTTTTGTTTTTCTTACCACCCAATTTTCACGCTTTAACAAAGAAATCCCCACACTATGCACTTACCAACCCCCAAATGAATCAAAATGCTCTACTAGTAAATCAAGAGAAGAATAAACAAGTAGGCTCAAGAATTTAGATTGGTGATACAAAAAAAAATAACGGATATAAAGCTCAAAGGGGTTCACTAGGGATAAATGATTCAAGGGTACTGTTTGGATAAATACGGTTAATCCTAGTGCCTTTATCATTTTTATGCATACAGATATCATGTAATCTCAAAATGGTTTAAAGCAAGTTCTAGAGCAACATGCCAAATGATGAACTACACACAACAATAAAATTTGATCGATATAAAATGTACCAATCATAAGTTAGGCTCAAGATCTCACAAGGTGAAAGCATGCTTCAGTACTCACTAAATTTGACAAAGACACATCTCAAGTTTTATAATTTTCGCAAGCACGTACAAGGAATCATCAAGTAACAAATAACTTTCAGAGATATGACTTGTCAAATAATCATGCAAAATAAGCTCACAAGATGTGTACCTATCCCTGTTAACACACTATGAGACGAGGCAATTAATTTTCTAATTTTCAATTTTTATGTATTTACACTAAAAACCCTCCCCCATACCTAAATCATGCATTGTCTTCAATGTATGCAAATGCAAGAAAAATGAGGTATGAACAAAAGTGAACGAAAACTCCCCTGAAAATAAGCAAGACAATTGTTCCTCTAGACTGAACATATCTTCAAGTTTTCCTTGCTTAACTCTTTCCACATAGCACGAATACTCCCCTTAGCTTTTCCTTCCCCAAAAATAAATTTAAATCTATGTTCACAACCTTTTCCTTGCCTTTATTACGCCTTTTAGCTTCTTGCTCATCCACCTTCTCCCCCTCAGTTGGGTTATCCTTAAATGCATCATTTTGAATACGTTGCACATTTTTGATTTCTGAAATGGATTCACGGATATGTGGCAGCTCGTTCTCCAGTGTTTGGACACGTGCAAGGAGTCTGTTGTATTCCGTTCTGGTTACAGGTGCATGTGGTTGAGTATGTTGCCCACTCTCATGTCCTGCTCGTGTTCCTCTCAACTCTTGTCCAAAACTTCCACTGATATGCGTATTTGTAAATGAAATCATCCTAGGCCCTTTGTCGGATGGTGCAATGAAAGTTCGTGAGCTTTCATCCTCTCGTGAAGCAATTTGCCGACCACTGGTAAAGAGTGGTAAATCTGGAAAAAGATCCAGGGATTTTCTCTCTGAGAGGTTAAACTTGAATGGATTAAATGGCACAAGACCCAAGTTTCCCTCGAATGTCTCGGGTTCGCTAGGTTTACTCCGTTTAGCATGAGGTAGATTGGCTGCTGTAGCAAACTCCATATGTGGTGCTGTTCTTACTGAATTTGGTAAAAATGGAAGTGGGACAATTTTTAGATATTCAGTTAGGACTGTAGGCACATCCGTATAGCTCTTATTGCTTATGTAATTAATTACATTCGCCTTCATGGAAGAACATTCCACATCTCTACCATTGTCCAAGCGCATCCTGTCTGCATCACTCAAAAAATCATTTAATATTAGCTGCAGAAATCTTGGATATAGACATTTGACCCTTTGAGTTTGGACATCCCTTGTTCCTAGTTGCTTCATCTTCAAAATAATTTTGTAACGCCCCCAAATCCGGGGTCAGGGATTTGGTCGTCACACGGAAAACCTTAATAACAAATCAACTGTTTAACCACATTAAACCATCTGTAGCCATTAATAATTGAGTTACAACAATTGAGACCCCAACCACCAAGCATCTTTTAGGTTATAGGGCTAGAAACAAGAATCAACTCCTTACTACTAGTATAACTTCGTTGAGAAGTACACCAGTAACCAATACTATTTTGCGCAAAGTAACATATATATTACACATCAGTATACTTACATATAACTTACTCCAGATATAAACTTTCTAGATCATATCGTCTTCATAAAGGCACGCTGCCCGCATCATCTAAGCCATGCAGATAACCTCGTCCGGCTACCTTCCTCTGAAAAGTTAATATTTGAAGACAAGCAAGTATGAGCGAAAGAATTGCTCAGCAAGTTATTACTAGAGTTTAACAAAATATCCCATCAGGTGCATGGGTTTCCAACATTCAACCGATACTTAATATCATTCTTGAAACATTTATAACCACGAAATTCTATAGGGAAAGTATAATGTTTGAAAATAATATCAACTGAACAACGTACCAATATAATATAAAAGGTGTCGTTACAAGGTAATTATAAATAGCCACATATTGTTTGCGCAGTAATACACCAACATAAACTTGCTGGTTATTCAATATGAAATCACTTACTTATTGATAATATAATATCAGTTTCTCTTCTTACTGTAAAACAATTCCATCATTTCATACCATTTTCCTCTTTCAGTACACAACTCTGAAACCATTATCAATTCTTTCTTTTAAGTTTTGGGGATTTTCACTGTTGCCGAATACGTGAGGCACGATGATCAGTCGTCCTCCGTACCCGTCCCTTTTTACTATCGGTAGACGGAGGTAGGTCTGCCACCATCCCCCAGGAGGAAGGTCTACCACTACATCCTCCTTCGGCAACTCTTGGGCCGAAATGAAATATTGATTGCTGGACTGTGCAGCACACAGCCTCCTACGCTTACTGTTGCAATCCTCCTTTTTCAAATCATTATTCCATTTATAACACACCATTCCACATTTTCACATTTTTCCGTTTCCATTTCCATTCTTATTTCCATTCACATTTCCATTCACATTTCACCTTTCCATTTTCATATCCGTATTATATTCATTTGAAAACATATATACAGGTATATCAATTCAAGACATACATTCATTTCACTATGAAATTCCTTAAACAACCTTTTAACAATATTTAATCATCCTTAAACACTTAAAAATATCTAAAGAATAACTATACAATAATCCCTTTTTAAATGAATATTATAATTAATATTCATCAAATTAAATAACCATTAACATAACATTTATCATTATCATTCCATACATTTTTAACCAAAAATGTCTCCTTTATAACCATCGAAATATCTTTATTATTATTCCGGAACAAAGCGATTTAAGAAAACATTTTAAAAAAAATAATATTCATCTAATTAAATAAATTTAATTAGACGAATAAGGTTTATTTAATTAGTAGATGCTTCAAGAGGTATTTAATAATTAAATAAACACTAGTTTATTGGTGATGTTGCCATTAGGTTAATTATTGCGAAATTCTTTCTAAAAAACTTTGTCCGGGTTTTCGAAAATATACATTTCAAGATAACCCCTTCCATTTTTTCATTCATATATCCATACATTTAAATTACACCAACTAAAGTACTTTACATGTAAATCCCTTTTACGAAAATCTGTAAATATCAACCCTTGTCCCCTTATATAACAAAATATTTATTAATAACATCTAAAACAATTTAGAACTCAAATATCCCCAATTTACACATAATTGTAATATTATAAAATAACTTTAGATAACAACTGATAACATAATATCATAAAAATAACCATAATAACAACTGATACCATTCCTTCCCATATCACTTTACTCTTTATAATATATCACTCTCTCCATATCACATATATTTCCAATCAAACCATTTTACTCAGAAGTAAACAATTTATCAAGAATAAAGATATCAGAAATCTTGCAAATATGGACTGAAGTCTTATTCCACATATTTCATATATTTCAAAATAAATATACTCTGAACGATAGAGTATGTATAATAAACTTGCCTCTGGTCCTTAGCACCAAACGGAACACCGCAAATAAATCCTTGGCGTTTCGTCCAAGCAGTTCCATGAACTTTACACGACGCCTCGATCCTTCCTTTTTGATACACGTTGCTCCACTTGATCACGCCTTAATGGTACTGTAATTGTTACGAGTACGCGTCAGTCCAACCTCGTATCTCGAGTAGACACCACTCGGAATTACCACTAAGTCACCTAAAGTCGTACTATAGTTGTTATCCCTATAACTGACTACTCAAATACCAATTAATGCACATAACACATTTAGTCAACTTCACTTAACATATACAATTATAATACTAGTGTCATTTTATGACAAAACTAAGTTTATAAATAATCCTCAAAACACAATTAATCCTCGAAACCCATAAATCCTTGAATTAAATCACTTAGCACATAACTCCTCGAGACAACAATTACCCTCGAATTAATTCACTTAACACATATACACATAAACAGTTAACACCCAAATCATACCTTTAAACCCTTGAAATCAAATAAGTTAAATAAATTAAAATGCAGGGGATTTTTAGAAAATTTCGGCATGTAGTATTCGTTTATCGGACTATGGGCTCAGCCACTCCATGCCAAACAAAACAATTTATAACCCTGCTTTTGATAAAATAAAAGCTGCCTCAACTTGCAGCAACATAAAAGTAAACAAATAATGAAAAGTACCCGCCCAGACATGCGGCACCTAGCACATAATAATTAACACTACTACTTACGCTACACCAATGATCGTATTTCTCACGCATTTTAATGATACACGTGACAACCAATCATTGATGTTCGTAAGCCCTAGGGAACAACCCCTAGCACTAACTATTACTTACGCTATATCAATGATCACATCACTCAAGTATATTAATTATACTCGTGATAGCTAATCATGGATATTCGTAAGCCCTAGGGATTAGTCGAAAAGAATTACACAAGTCCTTTAAATATTGACATTTAAAAACTTGTGATCTTCTCATAACCCCTAGCACAATTCTAATTATTATAAAATTCTAGCATTTAACATGTATCACGTATTCCCATACTTACCATTTAGCACATAAGCATTTCCGACACCGTATGCAACTAGCAACTCATATAACCTCCACAAATTATACGACAACTGATAATTACCCACTAATGACCACAACTAATACCAAGTAGTTTAAAATTATAACGTTCCACAAATATTAGGACTCCACTTACTACACATAGCACCTAAACATTTACAACTTAGTACTTCACATAAATTCCACATTTTATACGACAATTAATACTTACAATTAACAACTAACAATTCGAAAATTAATAATTACTAAATCCGAATACTTACTCAAACTCATAATATTTAACCACCAATAATCATCAAAACATATTTCCAACTCGAAATACATGCCACAATTATACTTAACCACCTCGATACTAAATAATTATATTCTCCGAATTAATCACGGAAATACAACAATGATATTGCAATTTAAACTAATTAAATTACATCAACTACATAATTATATCACAATTAAATTACTACAATCACAATAATTAATCTAAATGAGGAATTAACAATTTACATCGGAAAAATAAAACGAAGTAAATAAATAAATAAGGTATAAAATTTATACCTCTTCCGATTCCGACCCGCAATTCAAGCCACCGGAACCAATCTCTCCACCATTTTCTCATCTCTCTCTCTCTCTCTCTCTCTCTCTCTCTCTCTCTCTCTCTCTTACCTCCTTCCCCGCGCTTGCTCAACTACCACCACCACACCACGACGCCGCCACAGCCATCGCCGGCCGGACGCCGTCGTCGCCGCGTTGTCCCTCCTCCTGCCTGCAACTCCAGTCGCCATACACACACTCCCGCACGTACACACACACTAATATACATACACCCACTGGTATATACACACACACACGTATATATCGATAGACTACCCAATTGCTTCCACAATCAAAATCCCCCAATTCAATTTCTTCCCAAATCCCTAATTTTTCCCCCAAATCTCACTTTCTCTCTCCCCGTTACTCTATCTGTCGAGTCTGTTTCTTAGTCTAATTGGGCTTGGCCCAATTCTAATTATATCACTACTACAATTCATTCCGGGCCCAAATAACATACAACTTATTCACTTTTAAAACTAATAAACAGCTTTTACAAATCACAATTAAATGGAAAATTTAGAAAATTAAACTTTTCATTTTTAAAATTAAGAGTATAAAATTATGAACACCCACATATTTTCGAAATATTTTTCGGATCAAAAATGAATTAAATATGAATTTTCAAAGTTTTGATCCTTTAAATACAATAAAACTCTTAAAATCATTTTAAAATACCGAAACATCCAAATTAATTCACCCAACCATTTTAAAAACTAAATAATATTATAAAGATAATATTACAAAAGATTTCATGATTTTTAATTTCTCCGATAATTTTATAAAATTAACAGAGGATCAAAATGCATGATTTAAATATATTTAAATCCTCAAAAATATAAATAAAATACATCAGCCTTCACAACTCACACAATCATCATATAAACACATAAACACAACTTCACATACATTCCACCTTCCAACAATAATCACATAATATAGTTCATAATTATACTGAACCAGACAATAATTAAATAATTCGCTTTTGAAATTCCTTGAACTGGAATAATGAACAATAAAATAAAATAAAAAATTTCCTCCTCATTTTAGGAAAACATTAATATTCTTAAAATAATACTAAAATCATTTTCTGAAAATTCGGGTTATTCCAAATTTGACCAAGCACTATCTTACCAAAATTAATCCTCAAATTGTTGGCGACCGCATACCCTATTGTTTGAATAAATTCAGATATTCGATCTAGATTTGTTCTTTCTGAGGAAAAAACATGGTTAAGAATGTGGAAGAAGAAATTCCAATACTGGGTTAGATATGATCTAGAGAGATTACCAGTATTGAAATTACCATCTTGGTACCTTATAAGACGAAAGAACCTTTTAATCTGGTCAGGTGTAGGATCAGAAACGAGATTTTCCATAGGAAAATGAAGAATTCGATTAACATCTCGTTCAGTGACCCTAATCGACCTACCAAACAGTTGATAGGTGATTGCACACCCGTCCTCTCCAGAAGTGTTAACCGCACTACAATATAATTCACGCAAGGCATCATGGTTAAGCGGCACTGGTGTAACTAGAGCATAATGAATGATTGAATGTTCATTCAGAAATTTTGCCCAAGCTCGAAACTGCTCATCCCAGATGGTGTTGATTTCCTGAATGGAAGTAGGATTAACTCTAGCAATCAAGAAGCTTCCCTGCAATGCCATTTTCAAGACAGCTAGATTGTGAGATCTTTTCCTTGGGAGGTTGGAGTTTTCAGCGATTTGTGTGAATACGCTCTGTATATCTGAAATGATGATATTCAACACAGACAAAAACTCATTGATTATAAGGTTTTCAAAGATTAGCGGTTAGGTGTGATATAGTACAAGCTATGTACAAGCTTTCCACTTTCTTTTCTTTTAGCTCCAACCCTACTCTCCAAAGTCCTCCTCGAGCCACACAATGCTCCTTCTTTTTCAACAAAAATATTTGCATGGCCCTCTTCTAAATCAATTTAGTGAAGGCGGAGTATCCACTTTCTCGATTATAAACATGCCATCACGAAAAGTATCAAGAGTATGTTTCCTAGTTTTTATTCTGCAAAAACAAAGAATCCTAAAAATTACAGAAAAATAAAAATAAGAAAAGGTAGAAAAACTCCCCTAACAGATTGCTCAAACCATTGGGTTGCCTCCATCATAAACTCACCACCGGTATTAAGAGTCTTTTTAGAAGTGATTTTTATCCTGCAAAAAGTCTCCAAACAAGCATCCTAAAATAAAATATGACATTAATAAGCAACAACTGATTAAGTGCTTGTGTAATTTTGGAAAACTTTGTGATAAAACAACGATAAAATTCGACACCACGAAAACATCGAACTCCCTTGACATAAGGTGGAGGCTCTGGTGGTGGCTTTTCTTCACTCCTCACTTTCACTGGAGCCATTTGAACTACTTGGCTTATCACATCAAAGATTAAGGAGACACTTCCATCTTTTCCCCCTTCTTGAGAAACATGATCCGCCACCAATATAAAACTCATACCGCTAACATCATTCATAGACCAATTAGATGCTTCTTTATTTTGTTGAACAAATTAATTACTCGAATTTCTTGGTTATGAACAATGTCACTAGAAATAAAAGCATGATGAGTTTCATTATCACCTAGGACCGTCTGATCAAGAGTGGAATTAAGCGGCTTCAAATCGGGTGTCGGTGGCTCACCTACGGAATCCTTAACAATGAATTTATGATCAAAATAACTATCCTCAATTATGGTTTCATGCTCGAAACAAATGGCATTCAATTCATTTAACATCTCTTCTGAAGAAAAATCCTTAACCAACTCATGCATTTTTCGATTAGTCTCGTGATTAAGTTCGAAATCCTCATTAAGAAGAGTCTCAATTTCACATTCCTCCAAACTCGACCATGTGACACTCTTATTGACTGGCTCAGTTTGGTCTAGACCATGATTCAAGAGGGATGGATTAGGTTCAGATATCAAATTCTCTCTCTTATATATGGTGTTGACTAACTGACTCATTTGAACCTCTAACTTCACTACGCCACAAATGGGTTTCCGCAACGCTTTTTTTAGTGTTACAAGCAAAAGTGTTGGCATAAATGCCTTAAAATTGGTCTACGATAACACTTTTTTTTGATGTTACAATTAATAATAACCGGTGTTACCATAGCCATAAACTGGTATCTATGGTAACACCAAAATCGGTGTTACCATTGATCTTTAAAAAAAGTGTTACCAAAAGTGGAAAAAAATAGGCGAACTTGTATTTGGGTGGCATCTTAATTTTTTTATATACTTATTTTATGTATATTTAATATAAATAAATATCACATTTTTTATTTTATAAATTAATTAAAAATATAAAAGTTTTTTATAGTTATTTGTTGAATATTATAAAAAAACACAAATATTATTAGAAAAATACAAAATTTTGATATATCATAGATTTTAAATTTTAAGAAATTTTAAATTTTAAATAATATGAGATATTAACTTATTACATTTTAGGAGGAATAGAACATATTTTAATATAAAAATTTTAATCAATTTTTAACATAAATAAATTACGTCAAAAAAAGATAAACAAATCAATAAAGCCCTGGCATATGTTTGGAGGCACTAGGATTTTAAAAATTTTAAAAACAAATTTTGAGTCATACTAGGATTTTAAAGTTTTAAGTATCAACTATTTTTACTTTTAATGTTTGATATAAATATTTAATATAAATAAATGTCATCTTTTTTAATACTAAAATTTTAAAAAATTTAATTAACAAACTAAATATATAACATTTTAGGACAAATGAATAAATTTTTAAGATAAAATTTTAATCAGTCTACAAGAAAAAACTTTCAGTCAGCTGTAGCCTGTAAGTTTCGAGGCTAAAAAAAATGGCGGACAATTTCCCCCCAAAATGAAAATTTTCTAATCTTACTCCGCCTCTTTACTCACTCTCATTTTCTCCGAAAACCCTCGGCTCAGTTTCTCTACTCACGCTCTACTCATTTTCTCTCTAGACAAACAGTCTATTCTGATACAAGTTTCGATTGGTAATGAAAACTCATTTTTCTTGAATTTGATTTCCCACTCTAGACTCATTTGTATTTTTTTTATTGATTTTGCAGGTGATTAAATTTGGTACTTTCATTCTAGGGCTTGTATTGTATGACTTTTATTTGGGTATTCAATCCCAATCTGATTTGTGTTTCAATTTAGGATTTTGCATTTGACTGATTAGCTTTTCAAATTAGGGTTTTATATCTGAATATTTGGGTTTTTGTTATTACTAATTCATTTTTAAGATTTGTCTTATATTTACTTTATAATGCTTGATATCTAACCAAGTTTTTTGTATGAGTGAGTTACAGAGAGAGAGAGAGACGAAGGGATTGAGAAAGAAAGCTAGAGATAGATATAGAGTCCATATGTGTATATCTATAAATTTAAATTTGTTATTTACTTGTAATTTTTCCTCAGTAAAGATAATAATTCTTCAAGTGTCTTACCCTTTTTGTTTACATTGTCTTGTTTCAGAAAGCTATTGTTCCTAGGCTAAAGTCTTGGATTCTCAAGGTTTTATCAGAAGAAGATGGAAAATGAAAAGTTTATCCGTGCAAAGTATGTATTTTAATGATTACCATGGATATTCTATTTCTTCGAAAATGTTGTATGCTTGGTTAAGATTCAGTTCTTTAATACCTTGTTACATATATTGTAAAATAATTAAAGATATGAAGATAAAAGATGGGTTTGGTAATGTTAAAGCTATTGTTCCTAGGCTAAAATATTGGATTCTCAAGGTTGTATCAGATAGTTAATCTTTTTTTTTTGTTAAATTTAAAATTATCTTTTTGTTACTACACTTTCATAGATAATAAATTAGTAGCAAAACTCAAAGCTGACATATATGTTAACTCGAATAACTTGTAGAAGGGGGGGGGGGGGTTGAATACAAGTTATATAATCGTGTCTGATTTTTGCTTGATTATATGAACAAGAATAAACAAATGAATCAAACTCTGTTTGTATTAATAAGATCAAATACAAACTCTACCAAAGGTGTACAATACCTTTAGCAGCTGCTGACAATACAAATCTCTCTCTCTGTTTGTTTCGAACTCTCGAATACAAACCTTATACAGAGCTACGCACACGAACTCACAACACACGCTCTTTACAATGATATTGAGAGAGTATTTATAATGCTACCTATCAACTAATAACAGAAAGATATAATCTACACATGACAATGTTCTACCTTCTAGTCGATAGTTTCCATCAATAGAAAACTCTTTCCTTCATAATATCTTCTTGCTTGTTCTTCAAACAACGATCCTGTTTTATAGCACTTGCCAGTTTCTGTAGCATCCAGAATGACATCATCAGTAACAAGACTGATATCAGGATTTCATCTTGCATCAGTATCTGATCATCATCAGTATTAGACCGTCATCAGGATTTGATCTTTGTTCCTGGCATGTAGTCTCCGATACACTGTTCATTCCTGACTAAACTGTACAGATAACTGTCTTACACATAAATCCTATATATAGTGCTAAATCCTTTATAAGATCAGGATTACAAGAAGTATAATGTGTAAATTCTATTCTTAACATCACAACTTATAAATTATTCCTAACAATCTCCCCCTATTTATGCTTTAAAATCTGAAGCATAAATCTAAGTTGTGGATGTCAAAACATATAACAATACAACCAGAATAGAATTTATGAATGTAGAATTATGAAGTTAAGTACCTCCTTCCCAGATGTAGACGTTTATCTGGTACTTAGAAGAAAGAATTTTAACTATTAATGCTGCTCTTCCTTAACCACTTCCTAGCTGAGATTCACCACTGTCACTCCTGGTTCTTCTTTTTACTTCCCTTTGTCTGCTCTTTATCTCCCCCAGCATTATCTCCCCCAGTCTGGTGGTGTTGTTGTTGTTGTCTTTGAATTGTCTTTATCTCCCCCTTTTTGACATCAGCAACATTAATTCCAAGAGATTCAGAAACAGAACAAATGATATTCATCAGAACTGCTTGATTTTCCATAATTGTGACTTGGTTATCTTCAAGTAATTGAAGTCTTGTTTGCATAGCAATTTGAGAATTCTGAATATCTTTCAAAACATCAGAATGAACTTCAATGTTGGAAGTGCTTCTAGTATCTTCAGTATCAGTATCAGAAAGAGCTGTATATTCAAGTCTTGTAGAAGAAGTTGCTTGGGTTGTATGATATTCAAGTAATAAAACCTGATTAAAAGTATCAACATCTTCATCTTTCTGATCTGGAACTGAAACATGATCATCATCTCTTTCACCAGTATTCTGTGTACTAACATCTTCAAATCCTGACTCCTCCTTAGAGTGATCAGAGACTGTAGATGTCTCAATTCTAGCTGATATTGGAAGTACATACAAAGGAACACTAGGATCATTAGGAACTTTATCTGGTACATATGTATCAAGAGATTGCTTTATCCTGGCACCTCTTCTGTTAATGATTCCTGCAAGCCTCTCCTTTTGCTTCTGAGCTTTAACTTCTGGCTTTGCATAGTGATGTGCTAGGTCATTCTTCTGATACATTTTGATGAATGAATAAGTACCAGCATCCATACCTAAATTTTCAGACCAAGATTCAGGAAAAACCTGATCCCAGAAATCAAATGATGGTTTCCTAATTTTCTCTCCCTCACTATGGAGTTGATCATCCATACCCTCATTCTCACTTTGACTTACTAAAGTCAACACTCTTTCTACCTCACCTTTTGCCTGGTCAGGAGCCAGCCTCTCTAATTGTGGATCAATATCCATCTTTTCAAGTGTATCACTCAAATTTGGATAAGTGCCCTCATGACCTACAGAAAAATAGGGGCTCGAAGGAGTTTTTATACCTGAACTCACATGGAGATAGGGTTCCTCATATGGCATGTGGCTTGAGGTTTTCTCCAAGGAGTGAGCTGCTATAATCTCTGAACCCTTACAAACATCTTCTTTCCTTCCAGAGACTACAGGCTCCAGTATACCACTTTCAGGTTCTTTACTAGACTCTGATGTCTTCAGTAATACTTCATTAGACACCCTAGTTAGTATGTCACCGTCTTTAAGTGTTGTTTGCTGAGACTCACCCTCAAGGTGGATAGACTCTGACTAAACAAAATTTGTTTGATCTTCAGAAAAATCAGTCAAAGTTATTCCTCCCATATCATAGGGTATCTCACTTGCATTCTCAGTCATCACAGAAGTCCTTTCAACATCAGCTATCACAGCTTCTGAGTCATCCAACCTCTGACTAGATGGTTCTTGTGTTACAGTGACTGTGATCTGATCTTTCCTACTATTCACCACTGGTGCAATAGTATCTTCTGTTGACTGCATTCCTCTATCTACTTCCTCCAGTTGTTCACCTTGAGCTGAGGCATCTTCAATAATGACGTCCTTGTCAAATAAATATGCATGAAGTGATTGAAGTGCAACATGCTTCGAGAGTCCAAATTTCTTGACTAATTGTCTTCTAACAGATACATAGAAATACATCTTCATTAAGTCAAGTCTTTGATGTAGAAGTTCATATTCTTCAGGAAATGAAAGTCTAGGAACACTTTCACTTAGAAAATTTAGAACTGGCCTGGAAAGATTCACTTTTAGAGAGATAAGTCCCATAGCCATTCTGTATGACAATGTAGTTTCCCATGAAGAATCAATATCCAGATCTCTCTTGTCAAATACTGACATAGATGTAGCTTGATGTGTAGAAACCTGCATAATGTTAGTTGGACTAGACTCTGTGTGTGTAGGTGACAATTGAATCTTTCTCCTTGTTCTTCTGGTATAGTGAACAAAAGATTTATCCTGAGAAGACTCAAGAGGTGTAGACACAGAAGTGATCTTAGGATGAGATCTTTGTTCAATAGACACAGTCTTTTGAGAGACAGTATCCAGTAACTGTTTTCCCTTTTTAAGAACTACAGCCTTTTGGGAGACTGCAGCCTGGCTGTGGCTAGGTTTTTCATCTCTTTGTGCTAACAGAGAAAGTTGAATTGCAGCCTTCAATTCTGCTCTCTCAGCAAGAGTTAAATCATCATCATCTTCACTAGAATTACTACTACTTGACACAACAAATCTTCTCTTCCTTACAACTGATGTCTTTTGAGAAACACCAGAGGTTGGTTTCTTTGAAACAATAGGCTGTGGATCAAAATTTGGTTCTTGAATTGTTTCAGAGACTATAATGTTTTGGGCTACTTGGGTAGACACAGGTGGGTTCTCCTCCAATTGAGATTCCTGAGCCATTTCACCACAAAAGAAAGAAGAATTGTAGACAGTAGGAAGATGAGTTTTAAGAATTACCTGAAAATGATGTGGATAATGAATTACAGGTATTTCATCTAGATTCTTTTCATTGTCCTTCTTTGTAATGTCAGAGAAAATTCTCTTTTGCTGTTCATAAGAAGAAACACAATGTTCCTACCAAATCTAGCTTCAACATCGGGAATAAAATGGTTAATAAACAATTGCATAAATCTATGATAATAAACCATTTTCCTGTTTTGATCTCTTAACCCAAGTTTAATACTCATCTGACTTAAGATAATGTGACCAATGTTAATTACTCTGTCATAAAGAAAACTATAAGCAATATGTGATGTAACAGAAGTAATTTGCTGAAAAGAACTACATTTACCAGTAAAACATTTAGCAATTTGATCAAAGTAAAAAGACCATTCCTTTCTAAGAAAAGACCTATTCAACTGGCTCATGTTGTCTAGAGGTCCACTATAACCTAATTCAGACAACATAGTTCTTACATTATCATCAGATGGTACATTCTCATAAATCAAACTAACAGGTAAGTGAAGTACTGAATTAACAACCGATTCAGTAATATCAAATGAGTCTTGTCCTAAATGTAGAACAATCTTACCTGATTGACTCTGAGTAGAATCAATTACCTCAGCATTCTCCCAAGCTTGTGAAACAGCTGCTTGATTAATTTGTGGAGATGCTGTCAATGCATAACTTAATGGTCCATACGCCAGAAAGTCCATGATTGGATGAAAATCAGATGACACTCCTTCCTTGTTGGTGATAGCTGCTACATGATTGTTTGTCATAAAATCAAAGTCACCAAACTTGAAGGCTACTGATTTAGGTAATCTTCTCTGAGCTGCCATTTTTGATCTGAAAAGAACTTGAAAATTCTTGAAATGGATTAGTGATTTTGAAAACTCAAGAGTGGTTTTTGCTTTAGAGAATGTTATATATAATTGATGTGATTTAATGTCAGTGTTTAAGTGTTACAGGTAAAAAGAGTTTAACTTGTTATTGAAAGCAGTCACAGCAGAGTTTGAGTATACGCTGATAGCTGGAAGCGCAAACGCTGATAGAAGAAAGCGTAAACACTGCTAGCTGAACACATGGAAGCGCAAACACTGCTAGCTAGGAGAGCAACAGAGTTTGCTAAAGTCTGTCTCCTGGAAGCGTCTACAAGTCAACAGAGTTTGAAGTCTAATTCAAGATTAATATGGAAGCAATATCTTTGAAGATTGGATAGCTATCAAAGAGATTGAGTTGACTTAGAAGACGTATAGCAATCGTAATTGATATCAATTGTATAGCTTAATTATAGGAGAATCAATTAACGATTGTACGTAGTTGTATATCTTATAAATACAGTTAGGTTAACCCTAGAAGGGTATCCATTGTGAACGAATATCATTCATTGTAACCTAAGCAGCTCTCTGTGATATTTTACATCACTGAGAGAGGAATTATTAATTCCAAACAGTTTTAAGTACTAAAACGTGTGTTCTTGTTATTTACTCATACAGTACTTGATTATATATATTGTGTATTTGACCTAACAAGTGGTATCAGAGCCAATCTGTTACTTTATTACAGTTAAAGATCCAAAACACAATAGTAATCAATGGCAGAGATTCCTCCTCCATCAGGTTCCGAGAAAGCACCTACTACTGTTAGTAGGTATGAAACAATTAGGGTTCCAATACTCAAGCCATCAGAATATGCAATCTGGAAGGTAAAGATGACCATGTTTCTGGAAGCCACAGATCCAGAATATCTTGATAGAATTTATGAAGGTCCTCATAAACCTACAAAGTTAACTGCTGCTGCTGCTGGTGAGGAATCAAAGGTGGTTCCTAAGGAAAAGAAAGACCTAACTGCTGAGGATCTTTCATCTATTGCTAAGGATGCCAAAGTAAGGCACTTACTTCACAGTGCTCTTGACAATGTTATGTCTAACAAAGTGATTAACTGCACAACTGCAAAGGATATATGGGATGCACTTGAGGTTAGATGTCAAGGAACTGCTGCAATTAAGAAGAATAGAAGGAACATACTCACACAGGAGTATGAGCATTTTGAGGCAAAGTCTGAAGAAAACATGACAGAAACATTTGATAGATTCTGTAAACTGCTCAATGATCTATCATTGGTTAACAAAGAATATGATCTGGAAGATTCAAATCTCAAGTTTCTTCTCTCTCTTCCTGAAAAGTGGGATGTGAAAACAACCACCATAAGAGACAACTATGACCTTGCTGATACTGAGATTGATGAAATCTATGGACTACTCAAGACTCATGAATTGGAAATGGAGCAGAGAAACAGAAGATCAAGCAGGAAGTCAAAGTCTGTTGCACTGAAAGTTGAAGAAAAATCTTCAAAGAAAGAAGCATCAAGGAAAAAGGCAAAAGGAAAAGCCTTGGTCATTCTTTCAGAAAGTGAGTCATCAAACACTGATGTTGACTCAAACACAGATGGAACATCTGATTCTGAAGATGATGAGGAGATGATGCAAATGGCTGCATTGATGGTAAAGACCTTCAAGAAGATGGGATTCAAGAACTTCAAGAAGGGAAAGAGATTCTCCAAGGATTACTCAAAGTCTGACAAGAAAAATTTCAGAAAATCTGAGGGAAAGGACTTCAAATCTGGTAAGAAAGATAAGTCTGAGATTCAATGCTACAAGTGTAAGGAGATGGGTCACTATGCTCCTGAGTGCAAAAAGGGTAAAACTGAAAAGGCACTCTACACCAAAGGCAGAGATTGGGCAGACACCTCAGATTCAGATGAGGAGGTGAACTATGCACTCATGGCCTCTACTCAGAATGAAGATTCTGAACTTAAGGTACCTCCAACTACCTATGCTTATAATACAGATAATATAACTGAATTGAGAATTTATCTTAAGGCATTACATATCAGTTATAGGGATCAGACTTTAGAAAATGAGAGAATCAAAAGTGAGTGTTCTCAACTCAAAGAAAGAAATAAACTTGTTGAGGAACAACTTGAAAACATGAATAAAATTCAGAAAGAAAGAGATGATGCTGTGTTTATAGAACAGGAGTTGCTAGGTAAATATAAGCAACTAGAATCTGAATTGGGGGATGCAAAGCACATTATTAAAACTTGGACACATTCTGGAAAAGACACTCAAGAGGTCTTTCAATCAGACACAGTAGGTCTAGGTTATTCTGAGGATGATGTGCTTAGGTTTCAGAATACAGTCAAGATTAGACCACCTCTTTCTTCTAAGAAATTTGGAACATTTGTTCATGGTACTGTTAAAACTGAACATGGAGCTGTTGACCATGAGCCAGTAAAAACCTGTGTCAAACAGGTTAATATTGGTTCAATGACAGATAAACAACTCAAGCATAAGCTTAAAGAAATAAAATCTGCCAACAAACAGAGAATGCCTAGGAAAAACAGAAATGGAAAGGTAGGCATAACATCAGGAATTAAGCCAATGCTTGCTACATTTGCACCTAGAAAACTTGTTATAATTGTGGTAGCACTAATCATCTTGCTAGTTTTTGCAGGAAGAACAAAGACATTAATTCTTTACCCTCCAAATCTGGAGTGAAAAAGGATAATGTCAAACCAAGACCACAAACTCTGTGCAAACATTGTGGAAGTAGTTGGCACTCAATTTATACTTGCAAGAATTATCATGCTATTTATCATAATTATTATGAACTGAAACCTAATTTGAAATGGGTTAAAGTTGATTCTGCAAGTACTAAGAAAGAAAATGTTAGTTTAAACTCTGATAATGACAAATCCGCTGCAAAAACTAACAGATTCAATAAAG
This sequence comes from Kitagawia praeruptora, assembly GCA_037693485.1. Lineage (NCBI taxonomy): Eukaryota > Viridiplantae > Streptophyta > Magnoliopsida > Apiales > Apiaceae > Kitagawia > Kitagawia praeruptora. The sequence goes on from CM075350.1 coordinate 131,872,444, forward strand.
CAAAAGGATCCAAGCAAGTCTGGATCCTTAAAACTAACAATCAGTGATTGTTTGTGATTGCAGGGCACCAGGGTAAGTACCCTAGTCGTGGACAGTGGATGTTCAGGACACATGACTGGAAATAAAGCCCTGCTATCAGAGTATGAGGAGAAGGCTGGCCCAAAAGTTTCCTATGGAGATGGCAACATAGGACATACTCTGGGATATGGCAATATTAATCTTGGAAGTGTCATCATCACAAATGTAGCTCTGGTTCCAGGACTCAAGCATGATCTGCTTTCAGTGAGTCAAATCTGTGACAGAGGATATCATGTAGATTTTCAGCCTGAATATTGTCAAGTCATCAGTAAATCTACAGGGAAAGTTGCTCTAGTTGGAAACAGACACAATAACATCTATGAAATAAAATTGTCAACAAACTCTGATGGCAAAGCAGTGTGTCTGTCAACAAGAATGTCCAGTGAAGAGAGTTGGAAGTGGCACAAGAAACTCTCTCATTTGAACCTGAACAACATCAATGAGCTAATAAAGAATGATCTTGTAAGAGGACTACCAAAGTCTTTGTTGAATATAGAAGGCCTGTGTGATTCTTGTCAAAAGGCCAAACAGAGAAAAGCCTCTTTCAAAAGCAAATCTGAGTCTTCAATTGTTGATCCTTATCATCTTCTACATGTTGATCTTTTTGGACCAGTGAATGTTATGTCTCTTGGAAAGAAGAAATATGCTCTAGTCATTGTCGATGAATACACCAGATTCACATGGGTGTATTTTCTAGCAAAGAAGGATGAAACTGCATTAACACTGGCAGAACATATAATGCAACTGGACAAAGGGTCAAAGAATCAAGTGAAGATTATCAGAAGTGACAATGGAACTGAATTCAGGAATTCAACAATGGAAGAATTTTGCAAGAACAAAGGAATTAAACAAGAGTTTTTTGCACCCGGCACTCCACAACAAAATGGTGTTGTTGAAAGGAAGAACAGAACTTTAATAGAAGCTGCCAGAACTATGATTGATAAAGCAAAATTACCAACCTATTTCTGGGCAGAAGCAGTTCAAACAGCTTGTTTTACTCAAAATGCCACTCTGATAAATAAGCATGGAAAAACACCATATGAAATGGTGAGAGAAAAGAAGCCAAACCTGAAATATTTTCATATTTTTGGGTGCAAATGCTTTGTGCTGAAAACTCATCCTGAACAGTTGACCAAATTTGATTTGAAGGCAGATGAAGGAATTTTTGTTGGCTATCCACTGTCAACTAAAGCATTCAGAGTTTATAATCTGAGAACTAGAGTGATCATGGAGTCTATTCATGTGTCTTTTGATGACAAGAAAATAACTGGACTTGAAGATGTAGATGAACATGGTCAATTGCACTTCGAAAATGAAGATTTAATCTCTGATGAACTAAACTCTGATGAGTCTGATCTGACAAACTCTGAACCTCTACTGGTAAATACTGAAGAGACCTTTCAGCCAGAATCAAGAGAAGAACCAGTTGAGGGGGAGCATGAAGAAACTCATCAAAGTGATAATTCAAATTCTGATAATGACTCAGCTGAAAATTCTGAATCAAACTCTGGTGACTCAAACTTTGAAAGTCCAAAATCTGACAGTTCACACACTGAGCAGTCACATTCAGGGGGAGCCTCAGAGAATGAAGAAAGATATCAAGAGAATCAGGAGAACATGGATCGAGGGGGAGGATCCAACTTTGACAGAAGTCAATTGTCTTCAGCTAGGAAATGGACCAAATCTCACACACCTGATTTAATTATTGGTGATCCAGATGCAAGAGTAAGGACAAGAAGTGCAACAACAAATGAATGTCTGTTTCATGCATTCTTGTCACAAAATGAACCAAAGAAAGTTGAAGAAGCTCTTAAAGATGCTGACTGGATAACAGCAATGCAAGAAGAGTTAAATGAATTTGAAAGAAATGAAGTATGGACACTAGTACCAAGACCAAAGAACAGATCTATTGTTGGTACTAAGTGGGTTTTTAGAAACAAAACTGATAGTGAATGGGTTGTTACAAGAAACAAAGCAAGACTTGTGGCAAAAGGCTATTCACAGCAAGAGGGGATAGATTATGATGAGACTTTTGCACCAGTTGCCAGATTGGAGGCAATAAGGATGTTTCTTGCTTATGCTTCTCACAAGAAATTCAAGGTTTTTCAAATGGATGTGAAAAGTGCTTTTCTGAATGGAAAATTTGAAGAAGAAGTGTTTGTTGAACAACCACCTGGTTTTGTAGATCCAAAATATCCTGACCATGTCTACAGGCTAGACAAGGCACTTTATGGACTTAAGCAGGCACCAAGAGCATGGTATGAAACCCTAGCTCAGTTTCTTTTAGAAAGTGGATTCAACAGAGGTACAATTGATAAAACTCTGTTTTATTTCAAATCTGGAAGTGACTTGCTTTTAGTTCAGATATATGTTGATGATATTATTTTTGGATCTACTAATGATAAACTCTGTAAGAAGTTTGCCAAGCTCATGCAGTCTAGATATAAAATGAGTATGATGGGAGAGCTAAGTTACTTTCTAGGCTTGCAGGTGAAGCAAACAGATGATGGAATCTTTATCAATCAAGCAAAATATACCAGAAATCTTCTTAAGAAATTTGGCATGCTTGACTGTTCATCTGCAACAACTCCCATGGCAACTGCAACAAAATTGGACAAAGATACAGGGTCATCAGTAGATATGACAAGTTACAGAGGAATGATTGGCTCTCTTCTCTATCTAACAGCAAGTAGACCTGATATCATGTATGCAACATGTCTGTGTGCAAGGTTTTAGGCAGATCCAAGGGAACCACATTTAACAGCTGTGAAGAGGATTTTCAAGTATCTCAAGGGCACTGTAACCTTAGGGCTGTGGTACCCAAGAGAATCAGAGTTTAAGCTACTTGGTTACTCTGATGCAGACTTTGCAGGTTGTAAGATTGACAGAAAAAGCACAAGTGGAAGTTGTCAATTTCTTGGTGACAGACTTGTGTCTTGGTACAGCAAGAAACAAAAATCAATATCAACATCTACAGCTGAAGCAGAGTTTATTGCTGCTGGTAGCTGCTGTGCACTGATTCTATGGATGAAGAATCAATTGCTGGATTATGGGTTGAGGTATAGCAAAATACCTATTTTCTGTGATAATCAAAGTGCTATTGCAATGACAGGTAATCCAGTACAACACTCAATGACCAAGCACATCAGCATAAGGTATCACTTTATCAGAGAGCATGTAGAGGAAGGCAATATTGAGCTTCACTTTGTGCCTACAGATCAACAACTTGCAGATGTCTTCACCAAGCCTTTGAGTGAAACAGCATTTACAAGACTAGTCAATGAACTAGGAATGGTATCTGGTTTTGACTAAACATGTTGGTTAGACTCAAAATTTTCTTATAAAATGTGCTGCTCATATTTTTGTGAATTGCTAAAGTGCTATGTGAACCTTGTTAATTAAACTCTGTTATGCATACTCTGTTCACATGTTTCTATTCTCACACTGGTAAACTCTGTCAGCATGTTTGTTGGTCATACACTGTTAATATGTTTGATAAACTCTGTGAATTCTGAGTTGATTTTTGTCTGAATGAAAACACCAATGAAGAAAAATGTATGAAGCACGATTCTCAGTGAATAAATCAAGATTCTTTCCGAGTCATTGTGATCAAATCAGAAATTGTGCAGTAAGTTAACACAGCATGATACTGTTTCATATTTAGAGCATCTCTTAGTTTATTTGATCCTAAACTCTGAATCTATGAATACTGTGTGCATTGCCTCTCATGAATAACTTCTGATATTGATGAACTCTAAACTCTGATTAGTAACACTCTGTTTCCAAGACATACATAGTTCTTGATGATTCCTTGTTTGTACTTGTGAAAATTTTAAAACTTGAGATGTGTCATTGTTTAGTTTGGTGAGAAACAATTCATGTCTGCACCCTGTGAGATTTTGAGCCAAATAAGTGATTGATACATTATATCAATCAGATTTTATTGATGTGTGATGTTCATCAGTAAGTATGTTGCTCTAGAACTTGCATTAAACCATTTTGAGACTACATGATATGTGTGTGCATGAAAATGATAAAGGCACTAGGATTTACCATCTTTCTTCAAACACTGTTCAAAACTCCTTTGAATACTGTTCAAACACTGTTCATAAATTCCACCCTTAGTAAACCCCTTTGAGCCTAATTAACTGCTCATTTTTCTTAAACTCTGAAGTATTAAGAGCAGTTATATTCTTTTGGAAAATCAAAAGCAAGCAGGTGAGTGTTTCTCAAGAAAAGAAATAGTTTACTCAGTATATATATTAAAAAAAAAGGGTATATATACTGATCATCTTGTACAAATATGTACTAACAGTGTGACTGAACACTTTGGTCTGTTAAATTGTTCAGTTCGAAATTCACTCATGTTAAAAACATCTCTTCTCACCTGTTTGATCTTACTACATTACAACCCTGAATAAAGTCCTTTTGATGTGTGCATATATGTAATCGAAGTAGTGTAGAACTGGTGGAAATTCAAGCCTATGGAAGTATCTGCTTTTACTGATTGAATTTGAGAGAAAACACTTCACCTAAACACTTGTGTGCTTTGAGAGTTTGTGAGGAAATTCTTGACATGTAACTCACTGAATGATGCTTTGATGTCTCTCTCCTGATCTTTTTGTCTATAATGACTGTGTGCTTACTTGGATAATCATGAACATCAACGGGAACAGGGATATTCAGATTTCTGTATTTAAGGAACTACAGAGTTTAGCATTCATCACATACTCCGTGTTTAATATGAGAGTTTGTGCATTCAGTGTTTATTGATTTGATTTATGGATTTTATGAAATATTAGATGCTATAAAAATTGATTTGGTAACCTCTGCTACTCACACACAAAATAATCACGACTGTGCATTTTTGAAAGGGTTTTAGTGATAAAGTTTGAAAATTTGACAAACACTGATGGATTGTGTTCTGTACTCTAAGGTAAATTTTCATTAAGATAATTTGAAAATTTTGGAGTAAATAGAGTGGTTGACAACTGTTAATGAGTGTATTTTGTTGTAAAGTGTCTTGATAATAGGAAAGACAGCAGTAATAATGGCTTTTACTGCGCGTGATTAAGTGATTCGCTGCATGTTTGACACGTGTCCCACTTTCACCCACTCACTCATCATTATGTACCACTTTCACACTTCTCAAGGGAACAGTTGCGTGCTTTTAATGTAAAAACGTTTGAGTTTAATTTTTAATTACTACTCAAATCACTTTTTATTACAATCACTTCTCATCCACCCATATTCACTTTACCAAAACACAGACCTCCTTTGTTTTTCACTTTGACATTTTCACAAACACCTTTCTTACATATCACTTTCACAGTCGATTCTTGCTTATTTCTTGATCTAATGGCAACAAAACCTTTTACTTCGTTTGGTCTTCGTTTTGTGCCTAACAATTTTGCAGCTCTACTTGAGAACGACCGTGCTCCTGAAGCGTTTCACCTAATGCAAAACTTTCTTCGCGACTCTGAGATTGGGCAAGCGTTGATTGAACCTGCTACTCTATCTGCATCTCAGGTTGTCACTTTCTGGCAAAACTCAAGGTATATAGAAGGAGGAGAAAATGGAACTCCGTCTATCATCTTCTCTCATGATGAACAAGAGTTTGTGATTACTCCACAAACTGTTCGCGAGACCATGGATTTCGACACACATACTTCGTATGCTGTTGTCTCTGAGCAAAATCTGAGAGAAATGTTAACAGAGATTGGGTATATGGAATCTCTTGCAAAGCTGGGCAGTGTGAGGAGGCCGAATCTTAGAAAAGAATGGAATTTTTTCTTTGACTGTATCACCAGGACATTCCAGAAGAAAGTCACCAACTGGGATGCCATTCCAATGGATAGTCTGCAAATTGGGTATTCTCTACTCTATGGCAGTAATTTTGATTATGGTCGTTATGTGTTAATGAATTTGGGTGATAAGTTGTCAGAGTCTACTACAGTTTATTTTGCTAGATTTTGTCAACTTTTGTTCAATGCCTGTGTACCTGGGTTAGAAGTTGATGCAGCTGATGTGATTCAACCCTTTAGAGTCAATAAGAGAATATTCTCTGATATGACTAATAAAGATGTTGGTAAAGACATACCTGCTTTTGTCTTGCCACTTGCATTGCAGAACTTCCTGAACCAACCACAAGATCCCCAATCACCACCACATGACTCACACCAAACACAACAACCAGAAACACAAAATATGCCTGAACCTTTAGCAACTGACCATACTGAAACTATACCCTCTCATCCTGTACAATCACCTGAGCCAACATCAACAAACACTGTACCTATTACATCACCACACACAACCTGAACAATTAAACCCTGAGCCAACAAACCCTGTCACTACTACTCACCCACAACCAACATCTAAACCAAAAAGGAAGAAGCATACTGCCCTCAACACAAAACATTCTAAGGCTAAACAGACATCTCCTAGAGCTGTTTATTCCAGAAGATTCATTAAAAGGGCAAATAGACCTTCAACACCACCAGTTAAGGAAAGTTCTAGTGAAGAAGAAGAACTGATTGAAGGGCCTCAAACAAAGAGGAGAAGGCTCATTCTTACTGATTCTGATGATGAGCATGTTGATGAGGATCAAGAGAAAATTTCTACTGGTATTCCTACTGGTGAGAAAGAAGTTATCATAGAACCTACTATAGCAGAATCAGGAGCCAAGATTGCTGAACCAGAACTTGCTACGGTTCAAAATAATGAAGATGTTAGAGATGCATTGCCTACAATGGAAGAGTTTGATGAAACTCCATTTTCTTTTGATAATGAAGCATCTACTCCAACACCCATGGAGGTTACACACTCTGTTGATACTGGTGTTGCAGATGGGCCTACTGTTGTTCTTGAAGACATTGAGGTTGCATCACACACAGAATTAAACTCTGATGCTCATCATGTTTCTGATCATGGTGAGGAGATTGATCAACCAGAGAAGGTTATTTCTTCAGAGCATCTTCAAGATAACAAAGGAAAATAGGTTGCTCAAGAACCTGTTGCTGCTCAAGATGAAGACATTGCTTCAGTTGCACCTACTGATGTGTCAGTGAGTGATTCAGTTGAAGACAAGAGTACAGGAGCTGAAAAAGCACAATTTCAAGCTGATGGTCAGAAAACAGGAGAAAAACCAGATTTTGCTGGACCTTCTGTTAATGAGATTGATGATAATTATTTGACCCAACAAACTGCTGATTGGTACAAGTCAGAGTGTATTTTTCCTCCTGGCAGGGCATCTATGTTTCTCAAGGCAAATTCTTCAAAGATTACAAATCCAGATATTTTCACTTGTTTGCAAGGAACAGTGATTCAGATCAAATCCTTGAATCACAGATTTGATGATAATCAGAAAGCCATTGTTGATCTTCGAACAGAGGTTGCTACTCATGAGGAGAAATCTCAACGAGCTAATTCTAAGCTTTTTCAACAATTCTCCAAAGCTCAAGAAAATCTTAATGACAGACTGAGCAAAGTTGAAAAGAATCCGCTTTTACTGACTGAGAAGGTTGATTCTATTGCAAACTCTCTTGAGTTAATCACCTCAATTCTGATTCCAGATGGTGATGATGTCAAAAAGGGGGAGAGAATTGCTAAAACTAAGTGTAAGCAAACTCAAACTCTGTTTAAGAAAGATCATCTGGATGAAGAAGGTGCCAATGCTGATAAGGGATTAAGAAGTGCAAATCCTAGACATGGACATGGTAGGTCTACAAGGTCAAAGCCAAATTTGGTGACTAATACAAATATTCAGAGTACCTCTACTTCAAAGCCAAAGGATTTGTCATTCACTGACAATCCACAAATAGATGAAGAATTGGCTGCTAAACTCTTTCGTGAAGAAAATGCTGAAGCTACACTTGAGGACATACAAGCTGAAGAAAAGCTGTTGCAGAAAGAGCATTTAAAAGCACTAAAGTCCAAGAAAGGGAAGAAAACTGTCAGAGCTTCAAAGCCTGTAATGAAAGGGATTGAAATTAAAGAGAAATTATCTGGTATTCAAGAAGAAGAAGAAGAAGAAGAAGAAGGAAAGTTGGTAAGAAAGTCTTCTCTTGATGCCAAGCTGAATTTAAAAGTGAAGAGAGCAAAAGTAAAATGATAGTTACAACCTCTGTTGATACACATGTTGTACAGAAGAATGAAGACACAACCTGAAAATCTACCTAGAGGGGGGGTGAATAGGTGAATTATGGCTGATATGGTTAATTATGAACTATTTTGATTTTTACCCAGAAACGGCTTGCTGATATGACTTGACAGTTTAATAACAGCAAGCTGATATTACTTAGTAGATAAATAACAGCAGGCTGAATTACTAGTAATGCAGTGCAGAAAGAAATGTGCAGAGAAAATAAAATGGACACAAGATCTTTTAGCCAGGTTCGACCCCTAATCCCCTATGGTCTACGTCCTGGTCCCTTACCAACTTGGTAAGAGAATATATTATTGATCACAAATAACCGATTACAAGATCAAACAATATATCTCCCTTTTACACCCAGCTGCTTACAATTTGGCTTGCTGAATTGCAGTGTTGAACTAACTCTCTAAGCAATACTTCCCAAGTATCCTTCTCTAGTCTAGTTTCACCCACCCAAAAACCCTAAGCCAATCCTTGTACATCAACTAAACTTTACAACTTGAACAATACAAAGTGTTGAATAAAATTACAACTTAACCTAAAGAACCCTCTGAAAAATATAGGTCGAATGTATGAGAGTTTGAGAGGTTTAAAAAGATTTAGCAAGAAGGCTCGAAGTTGTGTATGTGTATAAGCTTTGTTTTTGCACTTCTGATTGTTAAGATGAACTGAGCAAAGAACATGCTATTTATAGATAAACAAGACCATGCTGTGTTCCAACTATAAAGGTTCCAACGGTTTGAATTTCTTTAAGTCCGTTGGAAAAGATTCTCCAGAATCGGTTTGAAGTATGGAAGAGTGATATTTCTGCAGACCTTTTCTTGAGTGGTTGAGCAGAGAATAATGTTAGTGGTGTAACAGTTGGAACACGATCAAAACACAAGAGGAGATGCCAAGGTATGGAACCGTTGTCTTCTTCGGTGAAACAAGAGAGTGATATGAACATGAACTGAAAAAGAAGAGACAAGGAGAATAACAAGAATAAGATTGTATGGGATATGAAGTTTTTAAATAATGAAAGTGTTTGTATGGGGTATGGTTGTTTAAATAAAGAAAGGTGTTTCTTTATTAAAGGTATAGCACATGATGTTCCACTTGACTTAATATTGTAGTGCATGATGGGCTTGAATATTTCAGAGGGTCCCAAACAATATTCCTAAATAAATAAAACTGATGTCTCCTTGAATCTCGAATGTCATCTTGAATTCTGTTCTTTCAGTCGTCCAGAAACAGCTTGCTGAAAACTGTACTGAATGTGAGTTCAGCTTGCTGAAATATAAAGGATGTTCCATAACATCTTACTGAAAAGCATCTGTTAGTCTGACTGAAATAATCATGTATATCTAAACACAGCTTGCTGAAAAGATACTAGTTAAACGATACAGCTTGCTGAAACATATAATGGTTAAACAACACAGCTTGCTGAAACATAATCATCAAAACATAAGGGTTACAATCTCCCCCTTTTTGATGATTATTGAAGCTTTATTTTAGGAGAGAATTCTCCCCCTAAATCCCTGCAATCCTGTAAACTAGAATAAGCAGTTAGAGCACATGCAGTTCTGTAAACTAGTTTTAATCAATTTGATAGCAAATCACATGATTCAAGATTCAAGCCAACACATAATTCAAGTCATCACATAAAGCACAGAGTGCTAAAATTCACCACACAGATAGATAAAGTTTTACAAAACACCAAATTCAAATCATGAGTTATCAAACCAGCAAATTCATAGGCATAATTAAAAGACTACTAAAATATTCTCCCCCTTAATCATTAAAAAGGGGCATTAAGCATCCACATCCCCATCCAGGGAGCCTTCAATCTCAGAATCCTTCTTGGCATCTTCATCGCCAGGAGCAGTTGAACCAGGAAGAGCATCAGCAGGAGGAGTCTGATGTGTTGGAGTAGGAGCCTTTGCAGCAGGTGGATTAGCAGATGGAGTAGCAACAGGTACCTCGTTTCCAATGAGCATTGACACCATTGTTTTCAGAACACCAATTTCGCTTTCAAGACTAGAAATTTTTCCAACGAAAGCATTGTGATTCTCTACAATAGTTGCAGTGTCTGAAGCAATGTTCTCAACCATTCGAACAAACTTAGGAGATACAGGGTTAGAAGTTCCAATACTCACATCATCAGTAGGTTGAGTTGGCTCGACAATGTGTTCAATTTTGCCATTAGCAGCTCTCAGATTGGATTGAGTTAAATTCTTGGCATCAATATGATCTTTGATAGAGACATACTCAAACCCAGTAGTATTAACCTTAAAGTGTTGACAGATTCTAGTAATCAAGCAACCATAGGGCAAAGCAGAGTTGTGCTTGCCAACAGCCGCAAGCATTGTATCCAAAATCAGTTTAGGGAGATTAAAGGGCATCTTAGACATAATCCTTGCACACACACACACATCTTGCCAAGATAAGTTCGAACGACCTCCTGACCTAGGACTAATATTTGCCCAGCAAAGCTTAAAAATTAAGTGTGCCATTGGGTTAAGCAGAGAGGTGGTAGGGGGGGCTAACTCCATTAGTCTATTTGGGGCTACTAACACATTCAATTGATCAACATATGTAAACTCAGGAAAACTTAGAGACCCATGAGTAAACACTTCGACAGATGATTTAACAGACATATCAATAACGGAAGCAAGAAACGGAGGATTTAACTGTAATATCTTCTCATTAACCTGTGTAGACACATTTCCAAACTCATCTTTCTCTAGGTTTGCATAAAATTGACGAACGAGTTCTGGATAATATACTTTAGGCAAATCAACTAGGAAAGAGCGCATACCCATAGCATCTATCATCTCTTTAGCACCACATGCAGTCAATAGTTTAAGAGTGATAGACTTACCAGAAGCAATGGGTCGAGTGCCAATATGATTGTCAAAGAACCGTTCTGAGAGAGCTTCCGAGACGATTTCGAACAGGGGTTTGACACGCTTTGAAGCTGGAGAACCCAATGGAGTCGAATCGGAGAGAGCTTCAGTTTGGGTATCCATAGGCATCAATTCGTCATTAACCGGTGGAATAGTCGATGACGAAGTTGCAGTCGGGGTTTTGGATTTGTTCTTTGAGCGGTGAGGGCGTGGAGTCATTTTGAGATTTGAGAGAGAGAGAGAGAAAACCCTAGATTGTCGATTGGAGTGGAGAAGTGGAGTAATGCCTTGCCCAATTTAATCATACGAGGGGAACATATAGACAATATTAAATAAACTACCCACGTATCCACTTATCATAAATTTAGGAAATATTTTAAACAGGGATAGTTAAAAATAATTAGAGCATGTTACACCTTGGCATAAAAAATATGGAACATTTAAGCATATATCAGATAACATATAAATCATGGCAATTAAATTTTCTAGCATAAATTGCATCACAGGAATTAAAGGTATAGAGAAAATATTACCAGACTTCAGACATGTAAAGCAGCTTGCTGTTTTATACTTCACACATACCAAGTTCTCTCCGAATTAGATTGAATCTCTCCGTTGCAAGAGGCTTTGTAAAAATATCAGCAAGCTGATATTCCGTGGGAACAAAAATCAGCTTGATTTTTCCTTTAGCAACATTGTCCCGTAGAAAATGATGGCGTACATCAATATGCTTGGTGCGTGAATGATTTACTGGATTCTCAGATATGTTGATAGTACTTGTATTATCACAATTTATTGGAACTTGACCACATTTGATTCCAAAATCTCGGAGAGTTTGAATCATCCATAATATTTGCGAGCAACAACTCCCGGCTGCCAAATATTCTCCTTCAGTTGTAGATAGAGCAATGGATGCTTGTTTCTTGCTTTGCCAAGATACTAGACTTTGTCCAAGAATTGTACAAACTCCACTTGTACTTTTACGGTCAGTTTGGCTTCCTGCATAATCAGCATCACTAAATCCAACAAGATCGAAGGAATTTGTGATAGGATAGAATAGCCCAAGATCGGTTGTGCCCCGGAGATATTTGAAGATACGTTTAATGGCACTTAGATGAGATTCCTTTGGATTGGCCTGAAATCGAGCACAAACACAAACACTATACATAATATCAGGTCTTGAAGCAGTTAGATATAAAAGACTTCCAATCATTCCTCTGTATTGACGAATGTCAACACTTTTTCCATTTTCATCCGAAATCAGCTTGCTATTTTGGCACATTGGAGTAGATTTCGGCTTGACGTTTTCATATCCATATTTCTTCAGAAGGTTGTTAACATATTTAGTTTGATGAACATAAATACCATCAGGAGTCTGTTTGATTTGGAGTCCCAAAAAATAATTCAAATCGCCCATCATACTCATATCAAATTCACTATGCATCCGCTTCGAAAACCACTTGCACATTGAATCGTTAGTTGAACCAAAAATAATATCATCAACATATATTTGGACAACTAATATATCTTTACCATCTAACTTTGTGAATAGAGTAGGGTCGATTTTACCTCTAATGAATCCATGTTTGATCAGAAATTCGCTTAGACGTTCATACCAAGATCTGGGGGCTTGCCTCAATCCATATAATGCCTTTTTCAACTTCAATACATGATTAGGAAACTGAGAATTTTCGAATCCAGGAGGCTGTTTTACGTATACATCTTCTTTCAGCTTGCCGTTTAAGAAGGCACTCTTTACGTCCATTTGATGAAGCTTAAATTTCTTGAAGCATGCAAAAGAGAGGAGCATTCTAATTGATTCTAGACGTGCAACTGGAGCATATGTCTGATCGAAATCAATCCCTTCTTGTTGATTATATCCTTGAGCTACGAGTCTAGCCTTATTCCGAGTGACCGTTCCAAATTCGTCAACTTTATTCTTAAAAACCCATTTGGTGCCAATGATGGAGACATCTTTGGGAGGTTCCACAAGTTCCCAAACGTTACATCTCTCGAATTGACTAAGTTCTTCTTGCATTGCTATGAGCCAATGTTCATCATTTAATGCTTCTTTCACATTCTTCGGTTCTTCTTGTGCAATAAAGGCAGAAAAAGCACATATATTTGCTCGAGCTTTCCTTGTCTTGATACCTTCTGACTTGTCACCAATAGTTAACTCTGGAGGATGATTTTTAACAGTCCTTGTAGCTTTAGGAAGAGAATGTTGAGCTATAACTTCTTCTTCTTGAAATCTGATCAATTTGTGAGATTGAAGTTCTTTAGCACGTGGTTCCTTCTTTGAGCCTGGAGTAGTTTCTTGCTCTTCCAAAGATAATTTTTCAAGTTTTTCCGTTGTTTCATCAACTGGTGCAGTGGAATCAGCTTGCTGATTTTGTTCAGACACAGGTACAGCTTGACTATCTCCTGCTACATTCAGCTTGCTGTTTATACCTGTTCCTGCAACATCTTCCTCAACTCTTGGTAGATCATTATTAGTTTCTTGAAAAGATACATCAATTGATTCTTCAACAATCTTTTTAGATAAATTATATACTCTATACGATTTACTAGTTAGAGAATACCCAAGAAAAATAGCCTCATATGATTTAGCATCGAATTTACCATCACGATCCATTGTTTTGAGAACAAAGCATCTTGATCCAAAAATCTTGAAATAACTGATGTTAGGCTTCTTTTGTTTCAGCAATTCATATGGAGTTTTGTTGAGTATTGGTCTCATAAGAACTCTGTTGAGAATATAGCAAGCTGTATTTACAGCTTCTGCCCAAAAATTCCTTGGCAACTTGCTTTCTTGAAGAAGAGTCCTTGCTGTTTCTTGTAAGGACCTGTTTTTCCTTTCCACTACTCCGTTTTGTTGTGGAGTTCGTGGTGCAGAAAATTCATGAGAAACACCTCTTTCTTTACAATATGTGATGAAATCTTTTTGAAATTCACCTCCATGATCACTTCGAATCCCTACAAGTCTTGTATTCAGCTTATTTTCAAGTAACTTGATTAGATTCTCAAATTCCTCAAAAGCACAATCTTTGGTTTTAAGAAATAATACCCATGTGAATCTAGAGTAATCATCGACAATAACAAATGCATATTGTTTACCTCCAATGCTTTTATATGCTTCTGGACCAAAAAGATCTAGATGCAAAAGTTCTAAAGGTTTAGAAGATGATACCATGTTCTTTGATTTGTGAGGAGTTCGAATTTGTTTGCCTAATTGGCAAGCTGAACATGTCTCTGTCTTAGCATATTTCATTTTTGGTAAACCTCGAACTAAGTTCTTTGAAAGCAGCTTGCTGATTTGATCCATATGCACATGTCCTAGCCTTCTGTGCCATAAGCTTGGAGATGTATCAACTGCTGCTAAACAGCAGGCTGTTTTCTGCATCTCAAAATTTAATATATATATATATTTCCTTCCCTTCTAGCAACTAGTGGGATTTTGTTAGCACCAATATTAATAATACATTTTTCTTTGCCAAAAACAACATTATAACCATCATCATATAACTGACTTATGCTAAGTAAATTATACTTTAAACCTTGAACAAATTGAACTTTGTCAATTGAAATCATGTTGTTACCGATTTTCCCTTTTCCAAGGATTTGAAGAGTTTTGCTATCACCGATAGTAACTCTTCCACCCTTCTTCCTTTTGAGAGTAATGAACTGAGATTCATCACCACACATATGCCTTGTACACCCGCTATCCAAAATCCATTCCTTTGAGCTTGTCTTTGCGGCTAGGCATACCTATAAAACAAATAAGAACAGTTTATCCTTTTGGTACCCAAATTTTGTTGGGTCCAGTATGGTTAGTAGATAAATCATATAAAACATGTAAATCTGATTTCTTGACCCATTTTTGAACCCATCTTGGTTCATGATTTCCTGTTTTCCTTTTTCTGTCCGCCTGATAACAGTAGGCTGTTTTCTTATTTCGGTAAGCTGATTTTGTTTGAGTTGTGCAGCGTTTTGCAAGATGACCCTTCTTTTGACACTTGCTACAAATCTTCCAAGGCATTGCATAATCATAAGGAATCCCTTGCTTTCCATTATATTTGAGAGCCATTTCCTTGGAGGTTGATGCTAATCCAACACCTTCTCTTTCTATAGGAACGGTAGCTTTCTTCATCATTGTTTTGAGAGTTTCTTCACCTTGGACAAATTTTCCCATTCCTTTATTAAGCTTCTTTATCTCATTCTCGAGTTCTTTGATTTTCTCAGCTTGTTGCAACATTTCTTGTGAAGCTTCTGTTTCCACTTCCAGCTTGCTTGTGACGCCCCCAGATCCGGGGTCGGAGATCTAGGCGCTCACGGTCCATTTTCCATTAATAACATACTTGTTCTTGCACATAATATAAATAAACAACCATCGACCCCACAATAAACTCACACCGCACACACACACACACACAGGTTAGAGTCTCAGAAACGTCATACATTTGATTAAGCAAAAGTAAAAGTTTTAGAGTTATTACAGACCGAATTAAATAGCATTTATGCTACCAGCAACACTTCGATATGAAGCGAAGTTGGCGGCTTGAAAGTTTTTTACGGTACACTGCCTTGCACAGGTCATACTTATAGATAAAACGTACTAACAAAAGTTGCCGACCAATCCGGCTAATGGGGCCTACCGGTGGAATCTCAACTGCAGCCTGGGGTCTAGTCACCTGCTTTCGGACAGTCTGACAGGTTCTTGCCATTTCTCTTAGCTGTTGTGTTTGTAAAATTTGAAAACAAGCAAGAGTGAGCAACTATAGCTCAGCAAGAATATAGGTATAAGATAAGTAATATAGCATTTCATATGTATAACAGTCATTAAACTCGTTATATCAATCAGTTATAAAATCACTTGTCATTATTGGTAAATTTCAAAGGTGCACCAGCACGTGCCCTTGTTTTCAAAATAACCTTGCAGTTCTAGCTACTGCATAAAGTCAACATCTTTCTCATCAAAATAGGACACTATCGGCAACTGGCACATAGGCCTAAGATGCAGTGTCAAAGCATTTTTCCAAAGTGGAGGAATGGTACTTAAAGAAAACATAAAACCTGACAGGGATTGACGATGATCAGTCGCCACATCCGAGTCCAATAATCCGCGGGTCTTCTCTACCGGTAGAAGGATAGAAACTACATCCGTAACTATCCCCGAGTGAAAACTACATCCGTAATCACCCTCGATGAAAACTACATCCGTAATCATCCTTCGGCAACACCTGGGCCGGAATAATAAGTGATGGACCGCCTGGCTCACGGCCGCTTACACATCCCGGGAATCGTTCGTCAACGGTTCCCACACCTGCCAGAGTCCCTTTTTCTTTTTCTTTTAAAAACCAGATTTTGATTGAAAACAGAGTAGTTGTGGTTCGACATCAGTCGACCGATAATTCTTGAAATCATACAAGAAGCAGAACCTGACCGGGGGTTTTCGAAAATGTTTTGAGTTCGAAAAAGTTCGAGTTTGAAAGTATTAAAAGGGTATCTTGGATTAACTTTGTTTTTAAAATAGTGAACAATAATTATTAAATGATATTTTAGGATTTAATATTAACAATTAATAAAATAATTATAAAATAAACTTTTAATCCAAGATAGGGTTTCGAGTATTTACGAAGATATAATAATAGTTATTTGAATATACGATACCACCCGAATGACCCTTCGGGTTTTCGCAATATAGATACGATATAATAATATACCGCTCCCCGGTCAATAGTATATACAGACCGCTACGACCTCTATTGCTAGAGTCGTTGTCCGAAGAAAATATTTCAATCTAAGTTCAAGGGGTAAAAGCATACATGTACTTGTTCAATCTCAATTGCATCAATACTTCGATAAACATAGCATTTGATATAATTTGGAAAACTACAAACACAACAGTGAAAATCCTTGTATAGGGATAAGTTTTGAAAAGTAAACTTGCCTTGGTTTGGTTGGGGTGGTCGAGCGTGTGAATTCGAACGATCTATACATAAACAATAATCGTTCGTTAGTACCTTAACAATTTCTTTCTAATTACGGGGTTTTAAGGGGACACGAAATTAACTTAACGACTTCGTCTTATGACTCCCTAGCCCCACTATAGGTCCATGACATCACTCGTTTACGCTCGTCACTTACTCGACTTAATTTAGTTACCACGTTCGAACCATAACCATTACTCCTAGAATTATGCTCCACTAACGACTTTTTCCCTTGCGCGAAATTTACTCTAGCATTTTTATAAAATCCAAAAATTCATATTTTAATCCAATTCTTTTTGGGTAGCCTTCACCACTGTATTTCCTAGCTTCTCTAATTTTTCCATGATCCCAAATATTTTTTAAGGTGTTTAAACAAGGTTCACAAGGGGGTCACTTTATGCAGTCCATAGTCTAGAAACAAAAATCACTTCTCCGGCCATAACTAAAAATCCACACATCACCTAGCTATGAATCTTACATATCCAGAAACTACATTCAATTATCTTTCCATCAATATAAGGTAGGACATCAGGGGACATCATTTGGGTGTTCAAAATCGTGTCACAATACAGGTCATTGCTCCTGGAAAAACTCAGCATGAACATACCACTTACATCAATCATTTTTCACAATTCCACCATACAACCAACACTTAATACACTCAAATCATGGTTCATAACACTCATGGTGATATATATACTATCCATAGTCATAAAAGTCATAATCTCAACATAAAAACTCAAGATCCAAGTCATCCAACACTTATACAACCAAGATTAGCTCATACATGCATGGATCTACTACCAAACATTATAAATACTACATAACCAAGAGGGTTTGTGATTTTTATACCTTCTTGAGCTCCTAGTGGCCTTGGGTAAGCTTCTCACAACTCAACAACACCTTAGATGGTCTCCTACAACACTTATAATGCAAGATCTAAAGGAAGAACAAACTTGGTTACTATTCACCCAAACTTTAACAATTTATATCTTGGAATTGGATGGATGAAATGAAGTGAAATTGCTAGCATACCTTGATTAGATGATGTAGATGACCTAGGAATTATGGTATGAATTTTGAGTGATGAGAAGTGGGAGAAAGAATTTTTCTTTCTTCTCCACTTGGTCTTGGCCGAGAGCAATATTAAAGGGGGGGGAGAGAGTTTGATTTCTTTTCTTTTGTGTTTGTGTGGTTGTGTGTTTGATTGGGTGTTACATATAATTATATGTATTAGTATGGTACAATCTAGACATGGCTATAGGTATGGCTCTCATGTACTCTTGTCTCCACTTTTGAAAAAGCAAGCCAACTAGTTACTATTCCCCTTGCTATTTGGTTCATCTAGTTTGCTTTCCTAACTACTTAGTTGCATGAGCTTGCATGCAATACTACTCCTTGTATTATTATTCTCCCACCAATGCTTATTATCTAATCTTTAATTCGTATCGTATCTTAATTAATCCCTCGTAATAATATTTTGTCGCGTAGAGATTTCCCCTATAATTCCTTAAGTACTAATTGTGTAAATTCCTCTAATGTCCATAATTCCTTGTCATGATCCTCAATAAATCTTGTAACACTCTAATCATTCTCAAATCCCAAGTTTTATAAATCTCACTAACTATAAGACTCCTGCCTTCACAATCTCCCTTCTTATCTTACATAATGAATACAGCAACACAGTTTCTCAGACAATCAATTCTATTAATCACAGGGATGACCAGAAAGGTTCCATATTGACATTGCCACAAGATATTAAATAAAATAAAATATTACCAAAAATTAGGGTTCTTACAGCCTCCCCTCCTTAAAAGGATTCCGTCCCGGAATCAGGTTGAAAACAGTTGGGGGTGCTTTTCACGCATTGCGCTTTCTAGTTCCCATGTTGATTCTTCGACATTTTGGTTCCTCCACAAGACTCTCACTAGTTTGACAACTTTATTCCTCAGCACCTGTTCTTTCCTATCCATAATTTCTACGGGTTGCTCCACATATGTTAAGTCTGGTTGCAGATCCACTTGATCATGTTCTATCACATGTCGGAAGTCGGTATGGTAGGGTCGTAGCATGGACACATGAAACACATTATGTACTTGCTGTAAGCTCGGAGGTAAAGCCAATTCATAGGCCAACTTTCCAACTCGTTTCAAGATCTCAAAAGGTCCAATAAATCTCGGGCTTAGTTTCCCTTTCTTACCAAATCTCATCAATCCCTTCCACGGTGATACTTTTAACATCACAAACTCTCCTACCTCATATTCTTTGTCCTTGCGGGTCTGGTCCGCATACTTCTTCTTTCTGTCTTGGGCCGCTACCAGCCGTCCTCTTATGAGTTCGATAGTTTCTCTTGTCTGTTGGACCAGTTCAGGCCCTAAAATCTTCCGCTCTCCAACTTCTTCCCAACACAAAGGAGACCGACATCTTCGTCCGTACAAAGCTTCATATGGGGGCATGCCTATACTCGCGTGGTAACTGTTGTTGTAGGAAAATTCGATCAATGGCAAATGGTCGTCCCAACTTCCCTTGAAATCTATGGCACATACTCTCAACATGTCCTCGATGGTCTGGATGGTTCTCTCGCTCTGTCCGTCTGTTTGGGGATGGTATGCAGTACTCATGTTTAACTTAGTCCCCACACAATCCTGAAAACTCCTCCAGAACCTGGAGTTGAATCTTGGGTCTCTATCTGATACAATGCTCACAGGAACCCCATGCCTAACCACAATCTCCTTTAAGTAGATATCTACCAGCTTGTCGACGGTGTATCTCTCGTTGATTGGAAGAAAATGGGCTGACTTGGTCAATCTATCAATAATTACCCAAATGGCGTCATGATTAGTCTTGGTCCTTGGTAATCCGACTACAAAGTCCATCGCAATCTGCTCCCACTTCCACTCGGGTATCTCTAAGGGTTGCAACAATCCACTAGGCCTCTGGTGTTCGGCCTTCACTCTTTGACATGTCAAGCATTTACTTACCCACTCTGCTACGTCCTTCTTCATATTTGGCCACCAATAATACTCTTTCAAATCCCTATACATCTTAGTGCCTCCAAGGTGAATCGAATACCTTGAACTATGAGCCTCTTGCAAAATCTCATCTTTTAATTCTCGAACGTTCGGGATCCATATCCTAGATGCGTACCTCATAACTCCATTCCCGTCCTCCTCACACCTAATTTCTTCGCCAGTCAAAATTTTCTCCATCGAATTCTTTTCTTCTTCTATCTTCTTTTCCTGGCATAACTTAATCTTTTCCAGTAGCGGTGGTTGGACTTTTATTTCCATCAGGGTCTCTTGGCCGATTCCTGGCAGCCTCACCTCAATCTCCAGCCTCTCGAGGTCCTTGATCACTTCGTCCACTGACGTTATCATCTTAATCTTCTCCTTTCGGCTAAGTGCATCGGCCACTACGTTGGCCTTCCCTGGGTGATAATGAATCTCACAGTCATAATCTTTGATTAGCTCTAACCATCTCCTCTGCCTCATGTTTAACTCTTTCTGAGTGAATATGTACTTTAAGCTCTTGTGATCCGTGTAGATTTCACACTTTTCTCCGTACAGGTAATGCCTCCAGATCTTTAAAGCAAAAACTATCGCTGCTAATTCCAAATCATGGGTGGGGTATCTTATCTCATACTCCTTAAGTTGTCGGGACGCATACGCAATCACCTTACCGTGCTGCATAAGCACACACCCTAAACCTTTATGGGACGCGTCGCTATAAATCACAAAATCTCCCTTATCATCGGGTAGGGCTAGTACTGGTGCTGTCACCAACCTCTTTTTCAACTCTTGGAAGCTTTCTTCACATTTCTCAGTCCACACAAACTTCTCGGTCTTGCGAGTTAGCCGGGTCAAAGGGGCTGCTATCTTGGCAAAGTCTTGGACAAATCTCCTATAGTAGCCGGCCAATCCTATGAAACTTCTCACCTCTGTCGGAGTGGTTGGTCTCTCCCAGTTTGATACAGCCTCTATTTTGGCTGGGTCCACTAGGATGCCTTGTTCGCTAATCACATGTCCCAAAAACTGAACTTCCTTCAACCAAAATTCACACTTCGAGAACTTAGCGTACAACTTTTCTTCTCTTAATGCTCCCAATACAATTCTCAGATGCTCTGCATGTTCCTCTTTCGTCTTGGAATAAATTAAGATGTCATCGATGAAGACTATAACACACTTGTCCATATACTTCTTGAAGACTCGATTCATTAAGTCCATGAAAGCTGCGGGTGCATTTGTTAACCCAAACGACATTACTAAAAACTCATAGTGTCCGTACCGGGTGCGAAAGGCCGTCTTTGGTATATCTTCTGGCTTAATCCTTAACTGGTGGTACCCGGTTCTCAAATCGATCTTGGAAAAATAAACCGCGTCCTTTAGTTGGTCAAACAAGTCATCTATTCTGGGCAAAGGATACTTATTCTTTATGGTCACCTTATTCAACTCCCTATAGTCTATGCATAATCTCATACTGCCATCCTTCTTTTTCACGAATAGCACCGGGGCTCCCCACGGTGACACACTAGGTCTTATCATTCCTTTATCCAACAGCTCTTGCAATTGGGTGGCCAACTCTTTCATCTCCACTGGGGCTAGCCTATATGGGGCTTTCGAAATTGGGGCCGTGCCCGGAACTAAATCTATAGCGAACTCGATGTCTCTATCAGGTGGTAGTCCTGGAAGATCATCCGGAAATACATCCGCGAATTCATTAACGACTGGGATTTCCTGTAGGTTGGGTGCCTCCTTCTTGGTATCCTTTACATAGGCTAGATAGGCTTCGCATCCCTTACGTAACAGCCTTTTAGTTTGAATCATAGTCAGGAACTTTTGAGTTTGTCGTTTTCCACTAAACACTACTTCCTTATCCCCTGGCAGTCTTAAACTCACCTTTTTCTTCACGCAATCAATCTGAGCTCCGTGGGTTGTCAACCAATCCATACCTATTATTACGTCAAACTCCCCTAATTTAAAAGGTATTAAATCTACCCGAAAGTGCCGCCCTTCTATTTCTAGGTCACAACCTGGGCATACTTGGTTAACAGGAATAATTTCATGATTAGCTATCTCTACTTGCAGTCTGTCTCTCAGTGGTTCAGTCTTAAGGCCTAACCGACATACAAAATCTAGAGATATGAAAGACTTGGTGGCTCCCGAATCAAATAAAACATTCGCATTAACTGAGTTGAGTAGTAGGGTACCTGCGATCACATCCGTGTTCCTCACGGCATCTTGCACAGTCATGTTAAAAGTTCTTGCAGTCGGGGCCCTGTTAGAAGCAGTTCCACTCACTCTTGATGCAGCTGGCCCAGAGGACATACATTCCCTCATTCGGTGCCCTGGTTTCCCACACTTGAAGCAATTACCTCCAGCGCTGGTGTTGTTACTAGTCCCTCGACAGGTGTTAGCATAATGTCCCGTCAGCCCACACTTGAAGCACTTCACATCTTGCAGGTTACACACACCCGCATGTTTCCTTCCACATTTATTGCATTCCGGGAGGGGGGCTCGGGGTGGGGTAGAGTACGATGATCCCTGTGGTCGGCCGCCCTGGCCCACACTCCAACTTTCAGCTCTCTTGGTTCCAAAGTTTCCGCTGGGCTGGGACACTGTTCCTCGCTTAAACTTGCTCGGAAAGCTCCCTCCCGCAGAGTTTCCCTTTCGACTGTCAAACTTCCTCTTCTTTCCTTCCCTCTCCTTCTGCATCTGTTCACTCCCAGCCTCAACAATCGACGCTTTCTGTACCAGGGTGGCATAGTCTGTCAGCTCAAGAACCGCCACACGATTCTGAATCCATTGCTTTAGCCCCAATTGAAACCTTCGGGCCCTCTTCACCTCAGAGTTCACATATTTCGGCACAAACCTTGACAGCTCAGTAAATCTTGCCTCATACTCGGCCACCGTCATGTTACCTTGCTTGAGTTCCAAACATTTCAGCTCCATTTCTGTTTCCATGAACCTAGGGAAATACTTTTCCAAGAACAACTCGCTAAACCTCTCCCAGGTCACCACACCTCTTCCCTCCAAATTCTTTTTAGCTTCCCACCAGTAGTTTGCCTCACCCTTCAGCAGATAGGTGGCGAAAACAGTTTTCTGCTCTTCAGCGACTCCTAGTATCTCAAAAGATTTTTCCATTTCTTTCAGCCAGGCTCTTGCCTCGACTGGGTCCGCAGTTCCCTTAAACTCCGGGGGTTTCAGGGATTTGAAATTTCGAAAGGCATTGGCATTCGCATTGTTGGGTGGTGGCTGAACCGGGGGACGGTCCAAGTTCTGCCTAAGTAGGTCCATGAATCGCTCCATAGGGTCTCTCCTTGGGTTTTCCACCTCCAGGGTATCATCTTCAGCTTCCTCTTCATCATACTCAGAGTTATCAAACAAGTTATAGTCACTACCTTCATCCTCGCTCAGGTTCTGATCCTCTCTCTCTCGGTTTTGGTGGCCTTCCGGCCCATGGTGGCTACCCTGGCCTTCAGAGCTGGCCGGGTGAGCTCGAGTGTTCATTCTTCTAGGTGGCATGATTCTGATAATAAGACAAAAATGGGTTAGGGTTTTCAATTTATTTGACCGTATTTAGAGAAGTCAGGAACGTATTGTTCCTCCTTATACAGGGTTAAAATTTCGAAACTCGTAGTGCCCTTATGATGGCGATAAACTGTAAAACTCTTTTTTTTTAGGGGAAGTCGTTACGTGGTTCGAAAACATTTGTAGGAATTTCCAAGATTTCAAAACTTCGAACTTATAGAAATGTTTTCAAAATTTTAAATAACTAAAACCGTTTTTTTTTTTTTTGAAAGGTTTATTTTAGAAAAATTGTAGGAACATTTTGGAAAATTTGGAGAACAATTTGAAATCGCATATCGTAAATTTGAAATAGTATGGTTGTATTTGTGGCTTGTAGCAGTTGTATAATCACAGTTGTATATCAAAACAGTAGAGCATGGCATCGGGAAGTAAAACAGTTGAGACAATATCAAGGAAACTGAAACTAAATAAGTACGGTACAAAGGTGGTCACAAAGTTTGGATGTTAGAGCCAAATACATAGTTCCGATGTCAAAGTCTAGCAAAAGTGGAACAAATACAAGTACATAATCCGAATAGTCAGGGCTACACAAAAGTAGGGCTACATCCGTACATCCTATCCGTAGTCACATCTAAATATATGTAGGTCAGTCTACTCATCCACTGGTCAGAAAGGACGCCACTGCACAAGTCAACTATCCCGCAAAATCGACACACTAATGTCATCTGAACCTAGGGGACTGAGCTATCAGTAACACATCACGGGGCCGCACCGCGACGGAGCAAGGCCCTCACTCGGGCAAATGCACGACGCACAACACGCCTAACATCCCTAGCCTGGATCACTCCGCCCCCGCGGATCCCTAATCCGAGAACCCTCTCGCGACTCCTCCTCTCAATCCTGTGGAGTCGAGCTCTAGTCCTCCTAGCAACTGTAGTCCTCATCTCAGCCTGGATCCTCAAGCGCGCCTCGCGCTCCTCCACTATCACCCTCCTCGCCTCGTTAAGTCGGGCCTCCGCAGAAAGTAAGTCTCGGGTCATGAACTGCACGACATAGGCGTGCTCAGCGCCCGACACCGGGGGTAGGTCCAGTGGTGGGGGTGGCATAACAGGGGCAGGAGCAGGAGCAGGGGTAGGGTCACGCTCCTCCTCACTAGAAGTATCCTCCTCGGGGTCATCATCTGAAGAAGTGGGGCTCAATGACTGTGGAGAGGGTGGGGGTGACACAACACGGTCCTCACCGGGTCGCACACTCTCCTCATCAGTGGCCACAGGGGAGGGGGTAACAGGCTCAGGCTCCATAAAGGGCTCCTCCTCGGGATCCTCATCATCAGTATCCCCTAATATCGTAATCCAGGGGCCCAGCTCAGGGTCAGCATCAGTATCCTCAACAGGGTCCTCAGTCTCTCTCAGTAGTGCCTCATCATGCTCCCTCTCATAGGCCTCAGGGTCTGGTATATCCTCCATCTACACAAGGGAAATAAGCTAGGTTACTAACCAAAAAGAAGGGTTTAAGAAGTAGTTCCCTCTCGGGCCTTAGAAGTCAGGGCTATATCCGATAACCCGACTGTGAACTCGATGAGAGCTCTAGGTATTAATGGGATTATTATTAGTGTTATATTATTCGTATTATTATGGTTGCTTTCCTAAATTACTATCGTTTCTGAGAACTGTAACCTTCTCTCTGATACCATTTCTGTGACGCCCCCAGATCCGGGGTCGGAGATCTAGGCGCTCACGGTCCATTTTCCATTAATAACATACTTGTTCTTGCACATAATATAAATAAACAACCATCGACCCCACAATAAACTCACACCGCACACACACACACACACACAGGTTAGAGTCTCAGAAACGTCATACATTTGATTAAGCAAAAGTAAAAGTTTTAGAGTTATTACAGACCGAATTAAATAGCATTTATGCTACCAGCAACACTTCGATATGAAGCGAAGTTGGCGGCTTGAAAGTTTGTTACGGTACACTGCCTTGCACAGGTCATACTTATAGATAAAACGTACTAACAAAAGTTGCCGACCAATCCGGCTAATGGGGCCTACCGGTGGAATCTCAACTGCAGCCTGGGGTCTAGTCACCTGCTTTCGGACAGTCTGACAGGTTCTTGCCATTTCTCTTAGCTGTTGTGTTTGTAAAATTTGAAAACAAGCAAGAGTGAGCAACTATAGCTCAGCAAGAATATAGGTATAAGATAAGTAATATAGCATTTCATATGTATAACAGTCATTAAACTCGTTATATCAATCAGTTATAAAATCACTTGTCATTATTGGTAAATTTCAAAGGTGCACCAGCACGTGCCCTTGTTTTCAAAATAACCTTGCAGTTCTAGCTACTGCATAAAGTCAACATCTTTCTCATCAAAATAGGACACTATCGGCAACTGGCACATAGGCCTAAGATGCAGTGTCAAAGCATTTTTCCAAAGTGGAGGAATGGGACTTAAAGAAAACATAAAACCTGACAGGGATTGACGATGATCAGTCGCCACATCCGAGTCCAATAATCCGTGGGTCTTCTCTACCGGTAGAAGGATAGAAACTACATCCGTAACTATCCCCGAGTGAAAACTACATCCGTAATCACCCTCGATGAAAACTACATCCGTAATCATCCTTCGGCAACACCTGGGCCGGAATAATAAGTGATGGACCGCCTGGCTCACGGCCGCTTACACATCCCGGGAATCGTTCGTCAACGGTTCCCACACCTGCCAGAGTCCCTTTTTCTTTTTCTTTTAAAAACCAGATTTTGATTGAAAACAGAGTAGTTGTGGTTCGACATCAGTCGACCGATAATTCTTGAAATCATACAAGAAGCAGAACCTGACCGGGGGTTTTCGAAAATGTTTTGAGTTCGAAAAAGTTCGAGTTTGAAAGTATTAAAAGGGTATCTTGGATTAACTTTGTTTTTAAAATAGTGAACAATAATTATTAAATGATATTTTAGGATTTAATATTAACAATTAATAAAATAATTATAAAATAAACTTTTAATCCAAGATAGGGTTTCGAGTATTTACGAAGATATAATAATAGTTATTTGAATATACGATACCACCCGAATGACCCTTCGGGTTTTCGCAATATAGATACGATATAATAATATACCGCTCCCCGGTCAATAGTATATACGGACCGCTACGACCTCTATTGCTAGAGTCGTTGTCCGAAGAAAATATTTCAATCTAAGTTCAAGGGGTAAAAGCATACATATACTTGTTCAATCTCAATTGCATCAATACTTCGATAAACATAGCATTTGATATAATTTGGAAAACTACAAACACAACAGTGAAAATCCTTGTATAGGGATAAGTTTTGAAAAGTAAACTTGCCTTGGTTTGGTTGGGGTGGTCGAGCGTGTGAATTCGAACGATCTATACATAAACAATAATCGTTCGTTAGTACCTTAACAATTTCTTTCTAATTACGGGGTTTTAAGGGGACACGAAATTAACTTAACGACTTCGTCTTATGACTCCCTAGCCCCACTATAGGTCCATGACATCACTCGTTTACGCTCGTCACTTACTCGACTTAATTTAGTTACCACGTTCGAACCATAACCATTACTCCTAGAATTATGCTCCACTAACGACTTTTTCCCTTGCGCGAAATTTACTCTAGCATTTTTATAAAATCCAAAAATTCATATTTTAATCCAATTCTTTTTGGGTAGCCTTCACCACTGTATTTCCTAGCTTCTCTAATTTTTCCATGATCCCAAATATTTTTTAAGGTGTTTAAACAAGGTTCACAAGGGGGTCACTTTATGCAGTCCATAGTCCAGAAACAAAAATCACTTCTCCGGCCATAACTAAAAATCCACACATCACCTAGCTATGAATCTTACATATCCAGAAACTACATTCAATTATCTTTCCATCAATATAAGGTAGGACATCAGGGGACATCATTTGGGTGTTCAAAATCGTGTCACAATACAGGTCATTGCTCCTGGAAAAACTCAGCATGAACATACCACTTACATCAATCATTTTTCACAATTCCACCATACAACCAACACTTAATACACTCAAATCATGGTTCATAACACTCATGGTGATATATATACTATCCATAGTCATAAAAGTCATAATCTCAACATAAAAACTCAAGATCCAAGTCATCCAACACTTATACAACCAAGATTAGCTCATACATGCATGGATCTACTACCAAACATTATAAATACTACATAACCAAGAGGGTTTGTGATTTTTATACCTTCTTGAGCTCCTAGTGGCCTTGGGTAAGCTTCTCACAACTCAACAACACCTTAGATGGTCTCCTACAACACTTATAATGCAAGATCTAAAGGAAGAACAAACTTGGTTACTATTCACCCAAACTTTAACAATTTATATCTTGGAATTGGATGGATGAAATGAAGTGAAATTGCTAGCATACCTTGATTAGATGATGTAGATGACCTAGGAATTATGGTATGAATTTTGAGTGATGAGAAGTGGGAGAAAGAATTTTTCTTTCTTCTCCACTTGGTCTTGGCCGAGAGCAATATTAAAGGGGGGGAGAGAGTTTGATTTCTTTTCTTTTGTGTTTGTGTGGTTGTGTGTTTGATTGGGTGTTACATATAATTATATGTATTAGTATGGTACAATCTAGACATGGCTATAGGTATGGCTCTCATGTACTCTTGTCTCCACTTTTGAAAAAGCAAGCCAACTAGTTACTATTCCCCTTGCTATTTGGTTCATCTAGTTTGCTTTCCTAACTACTTAGTTGCATGAGCTTGCATGCAATACTACTCCTTGTATTATTATTCTCCCACCAATGCTTATTATCTAATCTTTAATTCGTATCGTATCTTAATTAATCCCTCGTAATAATATTTTGTCGCGTAGAGATTTCCCCTATAATTCCTTAAGTACTAATTGTGTAAATTCCTCTAATGTCCATAATTCCTTGTCATGATCCTCAATAAATCTTGTAACACTCTAATCATTCTCAAATCCCAAGTTTTATAAATCTCACTAACAATAAGACTCCTGCCTTCACAATCTCCCTTCTTATCTTACATAATGAATAAAGCAACACAGTTTCTCAGACAATCAATTCTATTAATCACAGGGATGACCAGAAAGGTTCCATATTGACATTGCCACAAGATATTAAATAAAATAAAATATTACCAAAAATTAGGGTTCTTACATTGCTGATATGAGAATCTTTAAATTCTATTTCTTCATTCAGCTTGCTGATTTGAGTATCTCTGGTTTCTATATCAGCTTTCAGCTCGCTGAGTTGTTTTATCAGAACCTCATTTCTTCTGAGTATCACTTTGTTGAGCCCTTCCAACTGTGTTATGTTGTCCTTCAACTTAGTAATCGTGGATTCATGATCATCCGAAGCTTTCTCGTCCATAAAATCTCTGACTATCTTTTTAAGATAGGAATTTTTCTCTTTCAATTTGTTGTTTTCTGACTTTAATTTGAGAAATTCCTCAGAAGTTTCCTGCATTGTTAGTTTTTCTATAACAAAATTAGTAGGTAATGAATTTAAGGAGTTTACCTCGCTACGGTTGTCATCTGAGTCCATTTCATCACTTTCCTCCTCAATGCTATCTTTTTCATCGACCCCCACCAAAGCTAAATTAATCATGTCATCACTTGATTCTTCTTCAGAGGCAGAATCATCACTCCAAGTCATCAAAGCCTTAGATTTCCTTTTATCTTTGAATCCAGCTTGCTGTTTTGACTTGTTCTTTAATTTGTAGCAGTCTCTTCGATAATGTCCCTTTTTGCCACATTCAAAACATGTTTCTTCTTTCGAGTCCTTGAATTCTTTTCTAGTGTCTGGATAGTTTCCTTTAGCCTTCCTCATTTGATTCTTCTTTTCAATGAGCCTTTTAATTCTTCTCGAAATAAGAGCTAAATCCTCATCTGATTCTGACTCTCCTTCATATTCCAGCTTGCTGTTATCCGAATGAAGTGCTAAATTCTTCATTTTTGCAACTGGAGCTTGTGATGATCTGGCTTGCATTAATTTTTGCTTCAAAGTGTTCGAGTTCAGCAAACACAGCCAACGTATCCATGGTGTCGATTAGAGAGGAAGATTCCAATGCTGTTACCTTAGGCGAATAAGACCAAGGTACTGCACTTAGAATTTTCATGTTAATTTCAGCTTGAGGTATTGTTTTCCCGAGCAGTTTGAGACCATTCATAGTTTTCTGAAATCTTGCTTGACTTTGCCTTATTGTCTCATCGTCTTTGACAATAAAACTTCCAAATTCATTCATCAACGTGCTGAGTTTAACTTTCTTAAGTGTAGTTGAACCTTCATGATAAAGTTCCAAGGTGTCCCACATCTCTTTTGCAGATTTGCATGAGGAGACTTTATCACTTTCACTTGCAGAAAGTCTTGTCATGATCGTATTCATGGCCCTGGAATTGTAGCTTTCTTTGACCAATTCAGCATCAGTAAGATCATCAATGTCTTTCGGCTTGTTGTCTTTGTCAAGAAATGTGTAAGGACCTTTGTTGACAACTCTCCATTCTAGTGGTTCCTTTGACAGGTGCATCTTCATACGATCTTTCCACCAGTTGTAGTTTTCAGTGCCGAGTAGCAAAGGTGCACGGTGATTGGATGAACCGAGAGGATAATCTTCAGCCATATCGATCGATACTATTCCTGTTACAGAAAAATTAGTATACCAATGCTCTGATACCAAATGAAAATCTACCTAGAGGGGGGGGGGTGAATAGGTGAATTATGGCTGATATGGTTAATTATGAACTATTTTGATTTTTACCCAGAAACGGCTTGCTGATATGACTTGACAGTTTAATAACAGCAAGCTGATATTATTTAGTAGATAAAAAACAGCAGGCTGAATTACTAGTAATGCAGTGCAGAAAGAAATGTGCAGAGAAAATAAAATGGACACAAGATCTTTTAGCCAGGTTCGACCCCTAATCCCCTATGGTCTACGTCCTGGTCCCTTACCAACTTGGTAAGAGAATATATTATTGATCACAAATGACCGATTACAAGATCAAACAATATATCTCCCTTTTACACCCAGCTGCTTACAATTTGGCTTGCTGAATTGCAGTGTTGAACTAACTCTCTAAGCAATACTTCCCAAGTATCCTTCTCTAGTCTAGTTTCACCCACCCAAAAACCCTAAGCCAATCCTTGTACAGCAACTAAACTTTACAACTTGAACAATACAAAGTGTTGAATAAAATTACAACTTAACCTAAAGAACCCTCTGAAAAATATAGGTCGAATGTATGAGAGTTTGAGAGGTTTAAAAAGATTTAGCAAGAAGGCTCGAAGTTGTGTATGTGTATAAGCTTTGTTTTTGCACTTCTGATTGTTAAGATGAACTGAGCAAAGAACATGCTATTTATAGATAAACAAGACCATGCTGTGTTCCAACTATAAAGGTTCCAACGGTTTGAATTTCTTTAAGTCCGTTGGAAAAGATTCTCCAGAATCGGTTTGAAGTATGGAAGAGTGATATTTCTGCAGACCTTTTCTTGAGTGGTTGAGCAGAGAATAATGTTAGTGGTGTAGCAGTTGGAACACGATCAAAACACAAGAGGAGATGCCAAGGTATGGAACCGTTGTCTTCTTCGGTGAAACAAGAGAGTGATATGAACATGAACTGAAAAAGAAGAGACAAGGAGAATAACAAGAATAAGATTGTATGGGATATGAAGTTTTTAAATAATGAAAGTGTTTGTATGGGGTATGGTTGTTTAAATAAAGAAAGGTGTTTCTTTATTAAAGGTATAGCACATGATGTTCCACTTGACTTAATATTGTAGTGCATGATGGGCTTGAATATTTCAGAGGGTCCCAAACAATATTCCTAAATAAATAAAACTTATGTCTCCTTGAATCTCGAATGTCATCTTGAATTCTGTTCTTTCAGTCGTCCAGAAACAGCTTGCTGAAAACTGTACTGAATGTGAGTTCAGCTTGCTGAAATATAAAGGATGTTCCATAACATCTTACTGAAAAGCATCTGTTAGTCTGACTGAAATAATCATGTATATATAAACACAGCTTGCTGAAAAGATACTAGTTAAATGATACAGCTTGCTGAAACATATAATGGTTAAACAACACAGCTTGCTGAAACATAATCATCAAAACATAAGGGTTACACAACCTCTGTTGCTACACAAGTTGTGACCACACCACTATTGTCCTCTCAGTTGAAATCAAAGTTTGGAAAAGGAGTTCTTCATGATCCAAATCTAGCATCTACAGCTCCAATGGATTTCACTGATGGTAGAGCCTTATCTGGTAAAATCGGATACAACAAAGGAGGTATAGGCTCACATAGGGACAAAAGACAACATGTTGGTCCCAGAGATCCTTCTTCACTGGCTGTTCCAGGTCGTGGTGTCACTCAAGCGAGTTTAGACAGACTGGAGTCAGTACAGCTTGTATATCAGAAGAGTTTAGAGAAGGATTTTCTGCTATATTTCATGGCTGGTGGAACAGTGTTTAAGGTTGCTGAGAAGGATATTGATTTAAAATACTGGGAAGAACTAGAATATGTTCTGTATCTTTTCAGAGTAAGAAATCAAAGAGCTCAGTCAGTTGCAAATGTGCTCAGACAAAAGATGATTCAAAATCTTGCAAGAAGAGGAATGAAATACAACAGCAAGTATGTTCCTAAGTACAGATATTGGAATGGCAATATGATAGAAATGGAGAAGGGGACTACAAAGCTGAAGACTGATCTTGGAATTACTGTTCTGGATTTTAATGTGAAGTCTGAAGAAGTGAAATATATTAGGTTGGGAAATGATATGAGAAGAAACAAAATCTACGATCTCAGAGCTGCTATCTTTCAAAGAGAGATCAAGGAGGCTATGCAGATTGAACTTGAAAATGCTGAGAGAAGACTGTTGATTGACTATCTCAGAACAACTCCAGATCTTGAGGAAGTTAGGTAGACAGAATTTGTAAGTAATTTGAATTTTCTGTAGATTTTGCTAAGTCTAGATTAAACTCTGATTATATGTTAAACACTGTGTTTTTATTTGATCGTTTTGACATCATCAATTACTGTGAACTTGTACATTTTTCTAATGAACAAGTTGGGGGAGATTGTTAGATATAATTGATGTGATTTAATGTCAGTGTTTAAGTGTTACAGGTAAAAAGAGTTTAACTTGTTATTGAAAGCAGTCACAGCAGAGTTTGAGTATACGCTGATAGCTGGAAGCGCAAACGCTGACAGAAGAAAGCGTAAACACTGCTAGCTGAACACATGGAAGCGCAAACACTGCTAGCTAGGAGAGCAACAGAGTTTGCTAAAGTCTGTCTACTGGAAGCGTCTACAAGTCAACAGAGTTTGAAGTCTAATTCAAGATTAATATGGAAGCAATATCTTTGAAGATTGGATAGCTGTCAAAGAGATTGAGTTGACTTAGAAGACGTGTAGCAATCGTAATTGATATCAATTGTATAGCTTAACTATAGGAGAATCAATTAACGATTGTACGTAGCTGTATATCTTATAAATACAGTTAGGTTAACCCTAGAAGGGTATCCATTGTGAACGAATATCATTCATTGTAACCTAAGCAGCTCTCTGTGATATTTTACATCACTGAGAGAGGAATTATTAATTCCAAACAGTTTTAAGTACTAAAACGTGTGTTCTTGTTATTTACTCATACATTACTTGATTATATATATTGTGTATTCGACCTAACAGAGAATATAAAATTAGAGAAAGCAATTACACGATTAGAGTTTCAAAACAAATATATTTCACAAATCTTTCAGACCACTATCCCACGTTGACACGTAGATTGACAGGTGTCAGTCCCTGAAAAGTGCGGTTACCCACGATTTTTGGAAAATAAAATCCAAAATTGATTTTCATGAAATAAATCAGGGTATAAATAATCAATACTGATCAGTTTCCTTTTCCTGTTGACCTCTCATCAAAATAATCACAAAATACAATGTGATAATAATTCTCAAATCCTGATGGTCACACATGAAATCCTGATCAATATTATCCTGATTCCAGAGACTTAATATGGAGTTTCCACGTGGCATTTTTCTTTTATCTGAAAAAGAAATAAACAATTAATCTGAACAAAAATCAATTGGTTAGATATATTCAATATTTCTTGAAAACAAGAAATACAGTCACACGCAATAATTAGCATCTGACTTCATTAAAACTTCCAAGTGACTGTTCAGCTTCTCACGTCTTTCTTTAAAAGAAACAGACGCCTTATGCCATTCTCCATAAACCTTTCAATTTCTTTTCTTCTCAACAATGCTTCTCAAACCAAAATTCCATTCAAACCAATTCTTTAGATTTTTCACAGTCGATGATCATCCTGCTCTTGATCATCTCTTTGAAAAGACAACTCTTCTCATCGAACTAATCATGGATGGATTGGTTTTTGATAATATCCAGAGGTTTCTCCTAGAACATCCATCTGTTGGATACAATCTTCCCCTAACCTCCTCAAAACTTGAGGATGAAGAATTTGGCCGAGAGTTTGAGGTTGATCTTGATGGAGATGCTATTCATTTAAGTTAGCTGCTCTCATGCAAGTCGCCCAGACAAGGAATCCAAGAGTAGACGAGGCTATTCAATCCCCTGATGGATTTCTTGAGATGCTCCTTGTCCTGTACCTCAGAATTCATATCAATAGACAAGTATAGAATTATCAGTAGAAATTAGACAAAAAGATGTTGTATTTCATTTCCATATATGTAATGCTTTTAATTAATGAAAATACAATTTCTTGTTATCTACTTGTCTTTCGATTATTGAATGATGTATAAATTATCAGTATGCAAATATCAAAACATGCTGGCATAGACTTAACACATCACAGAATTAGATTACTACACAAAGTAAACGTCAGGATCTGAAACAATTTTCATAATCCTGATACTGACACAATACTGATGACGTCAGCATCCTGATAACAAATCTAATCCTGATGATTATTAACAAGTCTATAATACTGAAATTTATCAAGGCAAAGTGTTATAGCTAAAGCATTTAACAATCAAATATAGATCCTGACAAGAATATCAAGTCTATAAGCTAAAAACAACATACCTTGCTTCATTTGCAGATGTTAAAGATCTAAAAATTTAACATTCCTAACTCACTTACTAATCTACTGAATGTAGTCTCATCAAGTGGTTTAGTTAGAATATCTGCAAGCTGTTTGTCAGTAGGAACAAAATGAAGTTCCACAGTACCATTCTCAATATGTTCTCTAATAAAATGATACCTGACATCAATGTGCTTAGTCCTTGAATGTTGAACAGGATTTTCTGCAATTTTAATAGCACTAGTATTATCACAAAACATAGGAATATTACTAAGTGTCATACCATAATCCATCAACTGATTTCTTATCCAAAGGAGCTGTGCACAACAAATGCCGGCTGCTATGTACTCAGCTTCTGCAGTTGAGGTTGAAACAGATTGTTGCTTCTTGCTTGCCCAAGAAATCAATCTGTTTTCCAAAAATTGACATGTACCTGTAGTGCTTTCCCTGTCTATTTTACACCCTGCATAATCAGAGTCTGAATAGGCAATTAGAAAGAAATCAGATTCTCTAGGATACCACAAACCAAGATTTAGAGTTCCTTTGAGATATCTAAAAATTCTCTTCACAGCAATTAAATGAGATTCCTTAGGATCACTTTGGAATCTAGCACATAAACAGGTAGAAAACATTATATCTGGCCTACTTGCAGTTAGATATAACAATGAGCCTATCATGCCTCTATAACTAGTATTATCCACACTCTTCCCTTTAGGATCAGAGTCTAGTTAGTGGCTGTTGCCATGGGTGTTTTTGCAACTGCACAGTCTTGAAAGTCAAACCTTCTTAAAAGATCTTTGATATACTTTGACTGATTAATGAAAATACCAGTCTCAGTCTGTTTGACCTGCAAGCCTAAGAAATAATTTAATTCACCCATCATGCTCATCTGATACTTAGACTGCATAAGCTTGCTAAACTTAGCACACAACTTTTCATTAGTAGAACCAAAAATAATATCATCAACATAAACTTGAACTAAAAGCAATTCACCTTTTATCTTTCTAAAGAATAGAGTTTTGTCAATTGTACCTCTTGTGAAGCCATTTTCAAGAAGAAATTTAGACAAAGTCTCATACCATGCTCTTGGTGCTTGATTTAGTCCATAGAGTGCCTTGTCAAGTTTGTAGACATGATTTGGAAACTTTGGATCAACAAATCCAGGTGGCTGTTCCACATATACTTCCTCATCAAGTTTGCCATTTAGAAAAGCACTCTTTACATCCATCTGGTATACCTTGAATTTTGAATGAGCTGCAAATGCAAGAAACATTCTGATTGCTTCTAATCTTGCTACAGGTGCAAAGGTCTCATCATAATCAATGCCTTCTTCATGAGAATAACCCTTGGCCACCAGTCTTGCTTTGTTTCTTACAATCATACCAGATTCATCTAGCTTGTTTCTGAAAACCCATCTTGCACCAACAATTGATCTATCTTTAGGTCTTGGTACAAGTTTCCATACTTTGTTTCTCTCAAACTCATTTAACTCCTCCTGCATTGCAATTACCCAATCAGGATCCTGTAAGGCTTCTTCAACCTTCTTAGGTTCATTCTTTGAGAGAAAGCAACTATACAAGCATTCATTTTGAATTGATCTTCTAGTTCGAACACCACTATTTGGATCACCAATTATCAAATCTTCAGTATGATCCTTTGTCCATTTTCTAACAGGTGGTAGATTAACTCTGCTAGTCTCTCCCCCTAAGTTAGTGGTATCTCTTGTAGAAGAACTCTCTCTACCTTCAAAAACTCTCCTTTGATCAATAGAATCAGTAGATTCCATATTGCTGCTAGTTACTGATCTTTCCTCAGTAGACTCTGAAAGATCAATTCCTGATGGAGTAGACTCTGAAACGTCAATTCCTGATGGAGTAGACTCTGAAAGGCTAGTCTGCTCCTGATGATCACTGTGTTCTCTTTGATTTATTTGCTCCCCCTCAACAGTAGCATTCCTTTGAGAAGCAATAGAAATTCCTTCTAGAGAACCTTCATCATCACTGGAGAGTATCTCAGAATTCTTCAGATTTTCAAATTCCAATTTGTCATGGCTTTCATCGAATGCAACATGAATTGATTCCATAACAATGCGAGTTCTGAGATTATAAACTTTGAAGGCCTTAGATGCTGAATATCCTAGAAAAATTGCTTCATCCGATTTGGCTTCAAATTTTCCAAGTTGTTCTGGATGAACTTTTAGGACATAGCATTTGCATCCAAAGATGTGAAAGTATTTCACACTTGGTTTCTTTCCTTTGATCATCTCATAGGGAGTTTTTCCATGACTATTTACCAAGGTACAATTTTGAGTGAAACATGCAGTGTTAATAGCTTCTGCCCAAAAGTAGGTTGGAAGTTTTGCATCTGCAAGCATGGTTCTTGCTGCCTCTATGAGAGTCATGTTCTTTCTTTCCACTACACCATTCTGTTGAGGTGTACCAGGTGCAGAAAACTGTTGAGTGATTCCTTTGTCTGCACAAAACCCCTCCATTGTAGAATTCTTGAATTCTGTACCATTGTCACTTCTAAGTACTTTGACTTTGTACTCAGAGTTATTATGAATATTCTTGATAAGTTCAATGATTTGCTGAGGAGCTTCATCCTTCTTTTGTAGAAAGAACACCCATGTAAACCTTGTGAAATCATCCACTATTACTAGAGCATATCTTTTCTTGCTGATAGACATAATGTTTACTGGACCAAACAGATCAAGATGTAGCATGTGAAATGGTTCAGTAATTGAATTTTCAGTCTTGATCTTGAAAGTGGTTCTTCTTTGCTTTCCAAGCTGACACGCATCACAAAGTCCATCTTGCACAAAATTTGCCTGAGGTAGGCCTCTCACCAGATTGTGCTTAAGAAGTTGATTAAGCTTCTTGAAATTAAGATGTGAGAGCTTCTTGTGCCAATTCCAGCTTTCATCACTTGTTGCTTTGCTGTAGAGACATCTAACAATTCCTTTAGATGTATCACTTAAGCTGGCTTCATATATGTTACTATGTCTTTGACCAGTTAGAACAATGTCTCCATTCTGCATATTCAAGATTTTGCATCCTTCTTTGTCAAAGACTGATTTGTAACCTTTATCACCCAGTTGACTTATGCTTAAAAGAGTATGTTTCAAGCCTTCAACCAGTGCTACATTTTCTATGATGACATTCCCCAAAACAATTGAGCCATATCCCAGAGTTTCTCCTTTGTTGCCATCTCCAAAAGATATTACTGGGCCAGCTTTCCTCTCAAACTTTGTAAGCAGGGACTTCTTTCCAGTCATATGTCCAGAGCATCCACTGTCCAAGATAATTGAATGCTTCTTTCCTGTGCCCTGCAAACAAAAAGTAACTAGTTAGAATTTTTTTAGGACCCAACTTTGATTGGATCCTTTCTTACTAGATTTAGAAATGACAGGCTTTGAAGATTTTGCTTTTATTTTACCTGTTGCAGAGTCAACCTTAGACTCTGATTTCACCAACTGTTTGTGACTAGGAGTTTCAGATTTCAAGGAATAATAGTCATAATACAGTTCATGATATTCTCTACACATGTAAATGGAATGAAGTAAACTACCACAATGATAACAAGCTTTTTGTGGTTGATATTGAATTTTCTGAGTCTTGGGGAATCTGGACTCAGTTTTCCAAGAAGGTTTTTGATTGCAGTCTAGGGCCAAATGATTATGATTTCCACACTTATAGCATTTTTTCCTAGGTGCATCAGGTACATTCTTGTAATTATTCTCTTTGTTAATACCTTCTTTTCCATTCCTATTTCTTTTGATCTTGCTAGACTCTGAAAGACCATCTAATCTCTGTTTCAACTGAGACTTAGACAGAAACCCTATATTTACATTCTTAGGTTTCCCTAACACTTTCTCATCTGAATTACTATTGTTAATCCTTTTGTGTACAACAGGGGTACCTTTTGAATCAACAAATTTAACATGATTAGGTTCAGAAACAATTTTTTTACCTTCAGATTTAGTTGTGTTAGCTTCTACTTTACTATCATCATTGACAATAGCTACTTTTTCTTCTTGTCTAGCCTTATCAAAACCTAAACCATTAACCTTACCACGAATTCCACTTTCAAAGATTTCTATAGTCTTTTTGCTGGAATTGTTAATGGTCTTAATCACATCTCTCTCTTCTTCTAGTTCTTTTCTGACATAGTCATAAGCCTCAAGAATAACACTATAATCATGCTTAGCTTTATCAGAACTTAACTTGTATTCTTCCATTTGAATTAATTCAGATTCAAGAAAATTATTTCTATCAACTAATTTATCATTCTTAACCTTAAGTTCATCTCTTTCATAAGTAAGAATTCTAAAATTAGTCATAAGATTCTTAAACTCAGCATGGATAGATCTGATTTCATCAGAATTTAAGCTATCAAATGAATCAAGAGATTGAAGTGATACCTTAACAAAGGATGAAGAAGTTTTCTTTGGAGATCCAAGTTTGTCTGAACCATTTGCCATCAATGCAATGTTGTCATAATCCAATTCATCTTCAGAATCACTGGAATCAGCCCAATCCTTCTGTGTGACCATAAGTGCATTGCCCTTTCCTGAATTCTTAGGCTTCTTACACTCACTAGCAAAGTGTCCAAGCTCGATGCAGTTAAAGCACTTGATCTTGGCCTTATCAAGCTTGACAATTGTACTTTTGCTTTTGTCACTCCTCTTCTCCTCCTTCTTTTGAAAAGGTCCTTTGCTAAATCTTCTCCTGTTAAATCTTCCTTTCTTGAAGGCTTTAGCAAACATAGCAAAGAGTTCCTGCATCTCAGATTCAGAATCATTGTTGTCAGAGTCCATATCAGTAGTCTCTGACTCAGAACTTTATTTGCTTTTCTTCTTCCTTGAATTCTTTACAGCAATCTCTTCATGCTGTTCTTCAGGAAGCTTCTTTACTTCAGATTGAGGAGTAAGTGCAATAGTCTTCGTCTTTCCTTCACTCCTGCTCTTCTTCTACTACTTGTCAAGTTCATAAGCTCTCAATTTTCCATATACTGCCTCTAATGAAATCTCATCCAGATCATTAGCTTCCTCAATTGCAGATATCTTCTCATTGTAGAAATCAGGCAAAGCTTTCATGAACTTTGTATTCATATCCTCCAAGTCATAATATTTACCATGCATGGCCATCTCATTGATGAGTTTTGTAAACCTATCAAAGGTATCAGTAAGTGACTCACCAGACTTGGATTCAAAGTACTCATACTGTTGTATAAGTAATGTCCTCATATTCTTCCTGATAGGCTTAGTTCCTTCACAGTGAACCATAAGATTGTCCCATATATCCTTAGCAGTTTTACAAGAGAGAACATAGTTAGTGAGAACAGAATCAAGACTGTTGAATAATATGTTTCTCACTTTAGCATCTTTAAGAACATTCTCCTTGTCCTTATCTGACCATTCAGATTTTGGCTTCTCTGCTGTATGTTCTGGAACAACCACACCATCAACAGTTGCTTGTCCAACGACCTTTGTTGGAACAAAAGGTCCATCTCTGATTCTGTCAAGATAATCAGGATCTGTTGCTTCCAGATGATGCAACATCTTTACTTCCCATAGAGTATACTCGTTTCTCTTGAGCATAGGAATCTTAGTATTCCCATCCTTGTAACCAGACATGATTGCAGATCTTTATGATTATTCGAAATCAACCTGCTCTGATACCAATTGTTAACTCGAATAACTTGTAGAAGGGGGGGGTTGAATACAAGTTATATAATCGTGTCTGATTTTTGCTTGATTATATGAACAAGAATAAACGAATGAATCAAACTCTGTTTGTATTAATAAGATCAAATACAAACTCTACCAAAGGTGTACAATACCTTTAGCAGCTGCTGACAATACAAATCTCTCTCTCTCTGTTTGTTTCGAACTCTCGAATACAAACCTTATACAGAGCTACGCACACGAACTCACAACACACGCTCTTTACAATGATATTGAGAGAGTATTTATAATGCTACCTATCAACTAATAACAGAAAGATATAATCTATACATGACAATGTTCTGCCTTCTAGTCGATAGTTTCCATTAATAGAAAACTCTTTCCTTCATAATATCTTCTTGCTTGTTCTTCAAACAACGATCCTGTTTTATAGCACTTGCCAGTTTCTGTAGCATCCAGAATGACATCATCAGTAACAAGACTGATATCAAGATTTCATCTTGCATCAGTATCTGATCATCATCAGTATTAGACCGTCATCAGGATTTGCTCTTTGTTCCTGACATGTAGTCTCCGATACACTTTTCATTCCTGACTAAACTGTACAGATAACTATCTTACACATAAATCCTATATATAGTGCTAAATCCTTTATAAGATCAGGATTATAAGAAGTATAATGTGTAAATTCTATTCTTAACATCACAACTTATAAATTATTCCTAACAATATATGTGTCCATGTAGAGAAGAAATACTACGAGGAAATGATGAGCCTTCTAGGAATGCAAGTACAGGAAATGAAATTAATGAGCAATGCCATAAGAAATTTGGAAGGTAATTTAAATTCTCTATTTCTAATATGAGATATTATAAAAACAATTAATTAATCGTCTGTATTAAATAATCTAAGAGCTGGAATGGTTCAGCACGGTTATATTGGAAATTTCTTCTTTTGTCTTCTTCTCAATGAAGACTGGTGTATGTTTATAGAACTTATTGAAACTCTTGGTGGAAGCTAAATGCATCTTTTCAAGAAACAAATTCATAGCATGTCATAACAGTCACACTATTTCAAGAGTAATTTAAGTTTAAGCTTACATGAAGCTGAATAGATATGTTGCTTTAATATCTTCTCTTTGTTTTTTCTGTACTTCTACTGTAGATAAATATGTTAACTCGAATAACTTGTAGAAGGGGGGGTTGAATACAAGTTATATAATCGTGTCTGATTTTTGCTTGATTATATGAACAAGAATAAACGAATGAATCAAACTCTGTTTGTATTAATAAGATCAAATACAAACTCTACCAAAGGTGTACAATACCTTTAGCAGCTGCTGACAATACAAATCTCTCTCTCTGTTTGTTTCGAATTCTCGAATACAAACCTTATACAGAGCTACGCACATGAACTCACAACACACACTTGTTCGAGTACGACACACAACTTTTTACAATGATATAGAGAGAGTATTTATAATGCTACCTATCAACTAATAACAGAAATATATAATCTATACATGACAATGTTTTGCCGTCCAGTTGATAGTTTCCTTCAATAGAAAACTCTTTCCTTCATAATATCTTCTTGCTTGTTCTTCAAACAACGATCCTGTTTTATAGCACTTGCCAGTTTCTGTAGCATCCATAATGACATCATCAGTAACAAGACTGATATCAAAATTTCATCTTGCATCAATATCTGATCATCATCAGTATTAGACCGTCATCAGGATTTGCTCTTTGTTCCTGATATGTAGTCTCCGATACACTGTTCATTCATGACTAAACTGTACAGATAAATGTCTTACACATAAATCCTATATATAGTGCTAAATCCTTTATAAGATCAGGATTACAAGAAGTATAATGTGTAAATTCTATTCTTAACATCACAACTTATGAATTATTCCTAACAATCTCCCCCTATTTAAGCTTTAAAATCTGAAGCATAAATCTAAGTTGTGGATGTCAAAACATATAACAATACAACCAGAATAGAATTTATGAATGTAGAATTATGAAGTTAAGTACCTCCTTCCCAGATGTAAACGTTTATCTAGTACTTAGAAGAAAGAATTTTAACTATTAATGCTGCTCTTCCTTTACCACTTCCTAGCTGAGATTCACCACTGTCACTCCTAGCTCTTCTTTTTACTTCCCTTTGTCTGCTCTTTATCTCCCCCGGTCTGGTGGTGTTGTTGTTGTTGTCTTTGAATTGTCTTTATCTTTATCTCCCCCTTTTTGACATCAGCAACATTAATTCCAAGAGATTCAGAAACAGAACAAATGATATTCATCAGAACTGCTTGATTTTCCATAATTGTGACTTGGTTATCTTCAAGTGATTGAAGTCTTGTT
The DNA here is from genome assembly GCA_037693485.1 of Kitagawia praeruptora. Lineage (NCBI taxonomy): Eukaryota > Viridiplantae > Streptophyta > Magnoliopsida > Apiales > Apiaceae > Kitagawia > Kitagawia praeruptora. The sequence goes on from CM075350.1 coordinate 131,915,231, forward strand.
TGTATAGCAATTTGAGAATTTTGAATATCTTTCAAAATATCAGAATGAACTTCAATGTTGGAAGTGCTTCTAGTATCTTCAGAATCAGAATCAGAAAGAACTGTATCTTCAAGTCTTGTAGAAGAAGTTGCTTGAGTTGTATGATATTCAAGTAATAAAACCTGATTAGAAGTATCAACATCTTCATCTTTCTGATCTGTAGCTGAAACATGATCATCATCTCCTTCACCAGTATTCTGTGTACTAACATCTTCAAATCCTGACTCCTCCTTAGAGTGATCAGAGACTGTAGATGTCTCAATTCTAGCTGATATTGGAAGTACATACAAAGGAACACTAGGATCATTAGGAACTTCATCTGGTACATAGGTATCAAGAGATTGCTTTATCCTGACACCTCTTCTGTTAATGATTCCTACAAGCCTCTCCTTTTGCTTCTGAGATTTTACTTCTGGCTTTGCATTGTGATGTGCTAGGTCATTCTTCTGATACATTTTGATGAATGAATAAGTACCAGCATCCATATCCAAATTTTCAGACCAAGATTCAGGAAAAACCTGATCCCAGAAATCAAATGATGGTTTCCTAATTTTCTCTCCCTCACTATGGAGTTGATCATCCATACCCTCATTCTCACTTTGACTTACTAAAGTCAACACTCTTTCTACCTCACCTTTTGCCTGGTCAGGAGCCAGCCTCTCAGTTTGTGGATCTAAGTCCATCTTTTCAAGTGTATCACTCAAATTTGGATAAGTGCTCTCATGACCTAAAGAAAAATAGGGGCTAGAAGGAGTTTTTATACCTGAACTCACATGGAGAGAGGGTTCCTCATATGGCATGGGGCTTGAGGTTTTCTCCAAGGAGTGAGCTGCTATAATCTCTGAACCCTTACAATCATCTTCTTTCCTTTCAGAGACTACAGGCTCCAGTATACCACTTTCAGGTTCTTTACTAGACTCTGATGTCTTCAGTAATACTTCATTAGACACCATAGTTAGTACATCACCGTCTTTAAGTGTTATTTGCTGAGACTCACCCTCAAGGTGAATAGACTCTGACTGAACAAAGTTTGTTTGATCTTCAGAAAAATCAACCAAAGTCATTCCTCCCATATCATAGGGTATCTCACTTGCATTCTCAGTCATCACAGAAGTCCTTTCAACATCAGCTATCACAGCTCCTGAGTCATCCAACCTCTGACTAGATGGTTCTTGTGTTACAGTGACTGTGATCTGATCTTTCCTACTATTCACCACTGGTGCAATAGTATCTTCTGTTGACTGCATTCCTCTATCTACTTCCTCCAGTTGTTCACCTTGAGCTAAATCATCTTCAATAATGACATCCTTGTCAAATAAATATGCATGAAGTGATTGAAGTGCAACATGCTTCGAGAGTCCAAATTTCTTGACTAATTGTCTTCTGACAGATACATAGAAATACATCTTCATTAAGTCAAGTCTTTGATGTAGAAGTCCATATTCTTCAGGAAATGAAAGTCTAGGAACACTTTCACTTAGAAAATTTAGAACTGGCCTGGAAAGTTTCACTTTTAGAGAGATAAGTCCCATAGCCATTCTGTATGACAATGTAGTTTCCCATGAAGAATCAATATCCAGATCTTTCTTGTCAAATACTGACATAGATGTAGCTTGATGTGTAGAAACCTGCATAATGTTAGTTGGACTAGACTCTGTGTGTGTAGGTGACAATTGAATCTTTCTCCTTGTTCTCCTGATATAGTGAGCAAAAGATTTATCCTGAGAAGACTCAAGAGGTGTAGACACAGAAGTGATCTTGGGATGAGATCTTTGTTCAATAGACACAGTCTTTTGAGAGACAGTATCCAATAACTATTTTCCCTTTTTAAGAACTACAGTCTTTTGGGAGACTGCAGCCTGGCTGTGGCTAGGTTTTTCATCTTTTTGTGCTAACAGAGAAAGTTGAATTGCAGCCTTCAATTCTGCTCTTTCAGCAAGAGTTAAATCATCATCATCTTCACTAGAATTACTACTACTTGACACACCAAATCTTCTCTTCCTTACAACTGATGTCTTTTGAGAAACACCAGAGGTTGGTTTCTTTGAAACAATAGGCTGTGGATCAAAATTTGGTTCTTGAATTGTTTCAGAGACTATAATGTTTTGGGCTACTTGGGTAGACACAGGTGGGTTCTCCTCCAATTGAGATTCCTGAGCCATTTCACCACAAAAGAAAGAAGAATTGTAGAGAGTAGGAAGATGAGTTTTAAGAATTACCTGAACATGATGTGGATAATGAATTTCAGGTATTTCATCTAGATTCTTTTCATTGTCCTTCTTTGTAATGTCAGAGAAAATTCTCTTTTGCTGTTCATAAGAAGAAACACAATGTTCCCTACCAAATCTAGCTTCAACATCAGGAATAAAATGGTTAATAAACATTTGCATAAATCTATGATAATAAACCATTTTCCTATTTTGATCTCTTTACCCAAGTTTAATACTCATCTGACTTAAGATAATATGACCAATGTTAATTACTCTGTCATAAAGCAAACTATAAGCAATATGTGATGTAACAGAAGTAATTTGCTGAAAAGAACTACATTTACCAGTAAAACATTTAGCAATTTGATCAAGGTAAAAAGACCATTCCTTTCTAAGAAAAGACCTATTCAACTGGCTCATGTTGTCTAGAGGTCCACTATAACCTAATTCGGACAACATTGTTCTTACATTATCATCAGATGGTTCACTTGCATAACTATCAGTAACAGGTAAGCAAAGTACTGAATTAACAACAAATTCAGTAATGTCAAATGTATCTTGTCCTAAATGTAGAACAATCTTACCTGATTGACTCTGAGTAGAATCAATTACCTCAGCATTCTCCCAAGCTTGTGAAACAGCTGCTTGATTAATTTGTGGAGATGTTGTCAATGCATAACTTAATGGTCCATACGTCAGAAAGTCCATGATTGGATGAAAATCAGATGACACTCCTTCCTTGTTGGTGATAGCTGCTACATGATTGTTTGTCATAAAATCGAAGTCACCAAACTTGAAGGCTACTGATTTAGGTAATCTTCTTTGAGTTGCCATTTTTGATCTGAAAAGAACTTGAAAAATTCTTGAAATGGATTAGTGATTTTGAAAACTCAAGAGTGGTTTTTGCTTTAGAGAATATAAAATTAGAGAAATCAATTACACGATTAGAGTTTCAAAACAAATATATTTCACAAATCTTTCAGACCATTATCCCACATTGACACGTAGTTTGACAGGTGTCAGTCCCTGAAAAGTGCGGTTACCCACGATTTTTGGAAAATAAAATCCAAAATTGATTTTCATGAAATAAATCAGGGTATAAATAATCAATACTGATCAGCTTCCTTTTCCTGTTGACCTCTCATCAAAGTAATCACAAAATACAATGTGATAATAATTCTCAAATCCTGATGGTCACACATGAAATCCTGATCAATATCATCCTGATTCCAGAGACTTAATATGGAGTTTCCACGTGGAATTTTTCTTTTATCTGAAAAAGAAATAAACAATTAATCTGAACAAAAATCAATTGGTTAGATATATTCAATATTTCTTGAAAACAAGAAATACAGTCATATGCAATAATTAGCATCTGACTTCATTAAAACTTCCAAGTGACTGTTAAGCTTCTCACGTCTTTCTTTAAAAGAAACAGACGCCTTATGCCTTTCTCCATAAACCTTTCAATTTCTTTTCTTCTCAACAATGATTCTCAAACCAAAATTCCCTTCAAATCCATTCTTTAGATTTTTCATAGTTGATGAACATCCTGTTCTTGATCATCTCTTTGAAAAGATGACTCTTCTCATTGAACTAATCATGGATGGATTGGTTTATGATAATATCCAGAGGTTTCTCCTAGAACATCCATCTGTTGGATACAATCTTCCCCTAACCTCCTCAAAACTTGAGGATGAAGATTTGGCCGAGAGTCTGAGGTTGATCTTGATGGGGATGCTATACATTTAAGTTAGCTGCTCTAATTCAAGTCGCCCAGACAAGGAATCCAAGAGTAGACGAGGCTATTCAATCCCCTGATGGATTTCTTGAGATGCTCCTTGTCCTGTACCTCAGAATTCATATCAATGGACAAGTATAGAATTATCAGTAGAAATTAGACAAAAAGATGTTGTATTTCATTTCCATATATGTAATGCTTTTAATTAATGAAAATACAATTTCTTGTTATCTACTTGTCTTTTGATTATTGAATGATGTATAAATTATCAGTATGCAAATATCAAAACATGCTGGCATAGACTTAACACATCACAGAATTAGATTACTACACAAAGTAAACGTCAGGATCTGAAACAATTTTCATAATCCTGATACTGACACAATACTGATGACGTCAGCATCCTGATAACAAATCTAATCCTGATGATTATTAACAAGTCTATCATACTGAAATTTATCAAGGCAATGTGTTATAGCTACAGCTTTTAACAATCAAATATAGATCCTGACAAGAATATCAAGTCTATAAGCTAAAAACAACATACCTTGCTACTATTGCAGATGTTAAAGATCTAAAAATTTAACATTCCTAACTCACTTACTAATCTACTGAATGTAGTCTCATCAAGTGGTTTAGTTAGAATATCTGCAAGCTGTTTGTCAGTAGGAACAAAATGAAGTTCCACAATACCATTCTCAATATGTTCTCTAATAAAATGATACCTGACATCAATGTGCTTAGTCCTTGAATGTTGAACTGGATTTTTTGCAATTTTAATAGCACTAGTATTATCACAAAACATAGGAATATTACTAAGTGTCATACCATAATCCATCAACTGATTTCTTATCCAAAGGAGCTGTGCACAACAACTGCCTGCTGCTATGTACTCAGCTTCTGCAGTTGAGGTTGAGACAGATTGTTGCTTTTTGCTTGCCCAAGAAATCAATCTATTTCCCAAGAATTGACATGTACCTGTAGTGCTTTTCCTGTCTATCTTACACCCTGTATAATCAGAGTCTGAATAGCCAATTAGAAAGAAATCAGATTCTCTAGGATACCATAAACCAAGATTTGGAGTTCCTTTGAGATATCTAAAAATTCTCTTCACAGCAATTAAATGAGATTCCTTAGGATCACTTTGGAATCTAGCACATAAACAGGTAGAAAACATTATATCTGGCCTACTTGCAGTTAGATATAACAATGAGCCTATCATGCCTCTATAACTAGTATTATCCACACTCTTCCCTATAGGATCAGAGTCTAGTTTAGTGGCTGTTGCCATGGGTGTTTTTGCAACTGCACAGTCTTGAAAGTCAAACCTTCTTAAAAGATCTTTGATATACTTTGACTGATTAATGAAAATACCAGTCTCAGTCTGTTTGACCTGCAAGCCTAAGAAATAATTTAATTCACCCATCATGCTCATCTGATACTTAGACTGCATAAGCTTGCTAAACTTAGCACACAACTTTTCATTAGTAGAACCAAAAATAATATCATCAACATAAACTTGAACTAAAAGCAATTCACCTTTTATCTTTCTAAAGAAAAGAGTTTTGTCAATTGTACCTCTTGTGAAGCCATTTTCAAGAAGAAATTTAGACAAAGTCTCATACCATGCTCTTGGTGCCTGCTTTAGTCCATAGAGTGCCTTATCAAGTTTGTAGACATGATTTGGAAACTTTGGATCAACAAATCCAGGTGGCTGTTCCACATACACTTCCTCATCAAGTTTGCCATTTAGAAAAGCACTCTTTACATCCATCTGGTATACCTTGAATTTTGAATGAGCTGCAAATGCAAGAAACATTCTGATTGCTTCTAATCTTGCTACAGGTGCAAAGGTCTCATCATAATCAATGCCTTCTTCCTGAGAATAACCCTTGGCCACCAGTCTAGCTTTGTTTCTTACAATCATACCAGATTCATCTAGCTTGTTTCTGAAAACCCATCTTGTACCAACAATAGATCTATCTTTAGGTCTTGGTACCAGTTTCCATACTTTGTTTCTCTCAAACTCATTTAACTCCTCCTGCATTGCAATTACCCAATCAGGATCCTGTAAGGCTTCTTCAACCTTCTTAGGTTCATTCTTTGAGAGAAAGCAACTATACAAGCATTCATTTTTAATTGATCTTCTAGTTCGAACACCACTATTTGGATCACCAATTATCAAATCTTTAGTATGATCCTTGGTCCATTTTCTAACAGGTGGTAGATTAACTCTGCTAGTCTCTCCCCCTAAGTTAGTGGTATCTCTTGAAGAAGAATTCTCTCTACCTTCAAAAACTCTCCTTTGATCAATAGAATCAGTAAATTCCATATTGCTGCTAGTTACTGATCTTTCCTCAGTAGACTCTGAAAGATCAGTTCCTGATGGAGTAGACTCTGAAACGTCAATTCCTGATGGAGTAGACTCTGAAAGGCTAGTCTGCTCCTGATGATCACTGTGTTCTCTTTGATTTATTTGCTCCCCCTCAACAGTAGCATTCCTTTGAGAAGCAATAGAAATTCCTTCTGGAGAACCTTCATCATCACTGGAGAGTATCTTCAGATTTTCAAATTCCAATTTGTCATGGCTTTCATCAGTTTGTAGAATTCCAAATTTCTTATCATCAAATGCAACATGAATTGATTCCATAACAATGTGAGTTCTGAGATTATAAACTTTGAAGGCCTTAGATGCTGAATATCCTAGAAAAATTGCTTCATCTGATTTGGCTTCAAATTTTCCAAGTTGTTCTGGATGAACTTTTAGAACATAGCATTTGCATCCAAAGATGTGAAAGTATTTCACACTTGGTTTCTTTCCTTTGATCATCTCATAGGGAGTTTTTCCATGACTATTTACCAAGGTACAATTTTGAGTGAAACATGCAGTGTTAATAGCTTCTGCCCAAAAGTAGGTTGGAAGTTTTGCATCTGCAAGCATGGTTCTTGATGCCTCTATGAGAGTCCTGTTCTTTCTTTCCACTACACCATTCTGTTGAGGTGTACCAGGTGCAGAAAACTGTTGAGTGATTCCTTTGTCTGCACAAAACCCCTCCATTGTAGAATTCTTGAATTCTGTACCATTGTCACTTCTAAGTACTTTGACTTTGTACTCAGAGTTATTATGAATATTCTTGATAAGTTCAATGATTTGCTGAGGAGCTTCATCCTTCTTGTGTAGAAAGAACACCCATGTAAACCTTGTGAAATCATCCACTATTACTAGAGCATATCTTTTCTTGCTGATAGACATAATGTTTACTGGACCAAACAGATCAAGATGTAGCATGTGAAATGGTTCAGTAGTTGAATTTTCAGTCTTCCTCTTGAAAGTGGTTCTTCTTTGCTTTCCAAGCTGACATGCATCACAAAGTCCATCTTGCACAAAATTTGCCTGAGATAGGCCTCTCACCAAATTGTGCTTAACAAGTTGATTAAGTTTCTTGAAGTTAAGATGTGAGAGCTTCTTGTGCCAATTCCAGCTTTCATCACTTATTGCTTTGCTGTAGAGACATCTAACAATTCCTTTAGATGTATCACTTAAGCTGGCTTCATATATGTTACCATGTCTTTGACCAGTTAGAACAATTTCTCCATTCTGCATATTCAAGATTTTGCATCCTTCTTTGTCAAAGATTGATTTGTAACCTTTATCACCCAGTTGACTTATGCTTAAAAGAGTATGTTTCAAGCCTTCAACCAGTGCTACATTTTCTATGATGACATTCCCCAAAACAATTGAGCCATATCCCAGAGTTTCTCCTTTGTTGCCATCTCCAAAAGATATTACTGGGCCAGCTTTCCTCTCAAACTTTGTAAGCAGGGACTTCTTTCCAGTCATATGTCCAGAGCATCCACTGTCCAAGATAATTGAATGCTTCTTTCCTGTGCCCTGCAAACAAAAAGTAACTAGTTAGAATTTTTTAGGACCCAACTTTGATTGGATCCTTTCTTACTAGATTTAGAAACGACAGGCTTTGAAGATTTTGCTTTTATTTTACCTGTTGCAGAGTCAACCTTATACTCTGATTTCACAAACTGTTTGTGACTAGGAGTTTCAGATTTCAAGGAATAATAGTCATAATACAGTTCATGATATTCTTTACACATGTAAATGGAATGAAGTAAACTACCACAATGATAACAAGCTTTTTGTGGTTGGTATTGAATTTTCTGAGTCTTGGGGAATCTGGACTCAGTTTTCCAAGAAGGTTTTTGATTGCAGTCTAGGGCCAAATGATTATGATTTCCACACTTATAGCATTTTTTCCTAGGTGCATCAGGTACATTCTTGTAATTATTCTCTTTGTTAATACCTTCTTTTCCATTCCTATTTCTTTTGATCTTGCTAGACTCTGAAAGACCATCTAATCTCTGTTTCAACTGAGACTTAGACAGAAACCCTATGTTTACATTCTTAGGTTTCTCTAACACTTTCTCATCTGAATTACTATTGTTAATCCTTTTGTGTACAATAGGGGTACCTTTTGAATCAACAAATTTAACATGATTAGGTTCAGAAACAATTTTCTTACCTTCAGATTTAGATGTGTTAGCTTCTATTTTACTATCATTATTGACAATAGCTACGTTTTCTTCTTGTCTAGCCTTATCAAAACCTAAACCATTAACCTTACCACGAATTCCACTTTCAAAGATTTCTATAGTTTTTTACTGGAATTGTTAATGGTCTTAATCACATCTCTCTCTTCTTCTAGTTCTTTTCTGACATAGTCATAAGCCTCAAGAATAACACTATAATCATGCTTAGCTTTATCAGAACTTAACTTGTATTCTTCCATTTGAATTAATTCAGATTCAAGAAAATTATTTCTATCAACTAATTCATCATTCTTAACCTTAAGTTCATCTCTTTCACAAGTAAGAATTCTAAAATTAGTCATAAGATTCTTAAACTCAACATGGATAGATCTAATTTCATTAGAATTTAAGCTATCAAATGAATCAAGAGAGTGAAGTGATACCTTAACAGAGGATGGAGAAGTTTTCTTTGGAGATCCATGTTTGTCTGAACCATTTGCCATCAATGCAATGTTGTCATAATCTAATTCATCTTCAGAATCACTGGAATCAGCCCAATCCTTCTGTGTGACCATAAGTGCATTACCCTTTCCTGAATTCCTAGGCTTCTTACACTCACTAGCAAAGTGTCCAAGCTCGCTGCAGTTAAAGCACTTGATCTTGGCCTTATCAAGCTTGACAATTGTACTTTTGCCTTTGTCACTCTTCTTCTCCTCCTTCTTTTGAAAAGGTCCTTTGCTAAATTTTCTCCTGTTAAATCTTCCTTTCTTGAAAGCTTTAGCAAACATAGCAAAGAGTTCCTGCATCTCAGATTCAGAATCATTGTTGTCAGAGTCCATATCAGTAGTCTCTGACTCAGAACTTTCTTTGCTTTTCTTCTTCCTTGAATTTTTTACGGCAATCTCTTCATGCTGTTCTTCAGGAAGCTTCTTTACTTCAGATTGAGCAGTAAGTGCAATAGTCTTCGTCTTTCCTTCACTCCTGCTCTTCTTCTACTACTTGTCAAGTTCATAAGCTCTCAATTTTCCATATACTGCCTCTAATGAAATCTCATCCAGATCATTAGCTTCCTCAATTGCAGATATCTTCTCATTGTAGAAATCAGGCAAAGCTTTCATGAACTTTGTATCCATATCCTCCAAGTCATAATATTTACCATGCATGGCCATCTCATTGATGAGTTTTGTAAACCTATCAAAGGTATCAGTAAGTGACTCACCAGACTTGGATTCAAAGTACTCATACTGTTGTATAAGTAATGTCCTCATATTCTTCCTGACAGGCTTAGTTCCTTCACAGTGAACCTTAAGATTGTCCCATATATCCTTAGCAGTTTTACAAGAGAGAACATAGTTAGTGAGAACAGAATCAAGACTGTTGAATAATATGTTTCTCACTTTAGCATCTTTAAGAACATTCTCCTTGTCCTTATCTGACCATTCAGATTTTGGCTTCTCTGCTGTATGTTCTGGAACAACCACACCATCAACAGTTGCTTGTCCAACGACCTTTGTTGGAACAAAAGGTCCATCTCTGATTCTGTCAAGATAATCAGGATCTGTTGCTTCTAGATGATGCAACATCTTTACTTCCCATAGAGTATACTCGTTTCTCTTGAGCATAGGAATCTTAGTATTCCCATCCTTGTAACCAGACATGATTGCAGATCTTTATGATTATTCGAAATCAACCTGCTCTGATACCAATTGTTAACTCGAATAACTTGTAGAAGGGGGGGTTGAATACAAGTTATATAATCGTGTCTGATTTTTTCTTGATTATATGAACAAGAATAAACGAATGAATCAAACTCTGTTTGTATTAATAAGATCAAATACAAACTCTACCAAAGGTGTACAATACCTTTAGCAGCTACTGACAATACAAATCTCTCTCTCTGTTTGTTTCGAATTCTCGAATACAAACCTTATACAGAGCTACGCACATGAACTCACAACACACGCTTGTTCGAGTACGACACACAACTTTTTACAATGATATAGAGAGAGTATTTATAATGCTACCTATCAACTAATAACATAAATATATAATCTATACATGACAATGTTCTACCGTCCAGTTGATAGTTTCCTTAAATAGAAAACTCTTTCCTTCATAATATCTTCTTGCTTGTTCTTCAAACAACGATCCTGTTTTATAGCACTTGCCAGTTTCTGTAGCATCCATAATGACATCATCAGTAACAAGACTGATATCAGGATTTCATCTTGCATCAATATCTGATCATCATCAGTATTAGACCGTCATCAGGATTTGCTCTTTGTTCCTGATATGTAGTCTCCGATACACTGTTCATTCCTGACTAAACTGTACAGATAACTGTCTTACACATAAATCCTATATATAGTGCTAAATCCTTTATAAGATCAGGATTACAAGAAGTATAATGTGTAAATTCTATTCTTAACATCACAACTTATGAATTATTCCTAACAAAATATATGGAAACATGACCTATCTGTCATCATACCTGGAAGAGTACTTCTACTGTGCCTGGAAGAGTACTTCTGTTTTCATCATTATTTAACTTGACTTGTGTTGTTTTGTAAAAATAGACTTAAAATTCAGATGTAACTGGAGTACTTCAAGCAAAAGCAGTAACAGTTCCAAAGAAAAGGGGTAGAAAACCTAATTCCCAGCTAAATCATACTGATGGAAGCCAGCCTACAAAGATTCAGCGCAAAAAAGTTTCTATAGTAGTTAATCAATGTCATGTAGTAGATCTGTTTTTCTGAACTGCTTTATTATGTTAGTAATCTTTCTGTTTTCTTACTACTACTATTTCTTGTATACAGTGAATTCACTGCTGAAGGGCGTAGAGTAACAAAGCTCGACCAGATCTTGCTTAATGGAAACAACATTGCGATTGTAAGTACTACTGATTGTTCATTTTCACGAGTGTGAATATTCAGATGTTCTTCCATATTATTGAGTTTATGTTGTTCATGCATATAGCTTTATCAATTCTTAATAAGCCAGCCATCAGCGTTTATAGACTATAATACTTGTTGAACTATTGAATTAGCAGCACAAAGGATCTAGGTATCTAGCTTCATAGTGTCCTTGAGCATAGGCAAATTCAATTTCCTTTCGCCCAGCAATCAGTTATATAAATTAATTTTATATGGTCACAGCTGCTTTGTTATTGACTGCTAATGCAATAGTAGTTTGCAACAAATGCATTACAATTTAGACCCCTCAAGTCGCTAAGAATATGTTTCTCATCATGCAGCTGGTCCCTGGTGGTTCCCCTGATCCAGAATGATTGTGGTGGCTCGTGTGCACAGTTGTCTTCCAGAATAGCCCGTGGTATTATCAGGGCAGAAAATTTAGAGAATGTAGCTTACCTTAACTTAGTATGTTGGTATGCTTGTAGAAGACGGATGCAATACTTAACCTATGGGAGCTCCCAGGTCCAATACTATTAGTGAAAGGTGAGGGTTTATGTCAATCCAGAATAACATTTATAAAGTTTTTAAATAATATCAGCAAGTATTTGCTCTTACTCACAGAAGAACTACTTTTAATTTGATTATGGCTGGCAAATAATATCAGCAAATAATATCTGTGTAATGGTTTCTGGTGATTGTGTATTTGCTACTTGATTTTTTTTTGTGTTTTAACATCTTTTTTTGACATTAGGTCATCGTAGATTTTGGAGTCAAGTTCCAAACGTATCAAGAACTGTGCGGGAATACATGTAGATGCCGGAAATGAATTTGATGTAGGAGGTGAGTTCTTTTTTATATTTATTAATATTTTTCATTTTTCCAAACTTTTATTTTTGCTAATCATCTCTGCATAAATTTGAAGCCTTTTATTCATATACTATCAGTTTATGAATTACTCTTAGTTACCGATTTGTTGGATGTGCCTATTTTTAAGATGTACTGGTTGACATTGTTTCTCGTTATAACAAAAACCTTTAGCAAAAATTAGTTATACATGTACATACATATACATTTTACTTTGATACAAACTATGAATAGAAGGGGGAAATTTGTTATATTCAACTATATGATTATTAACTAGAACTGAGGGATCACCTTCTCTAGCCTGGAATGGATTTGAGAATGCAAGGACAAAATATGACAGCTTCTTTTCCATACAAGATCAGTAAGAGAACTGTAATGAAATAATGTATTTGTTCTTGACGTACGTGACCACTGACCACTATATTGTTTTCAATCAACTTTAGTACTTGCTACTCTCTTTTGCAGGTCAGTGCAGGCAGAATACAAGTAGTAATTTAGAAGAAGTTATGACATTAAGATTGCTAATAAGTGATCTTCATTTGAAGCACAAAACACTTTCTAGGGAATTGTAGAGCCACCGAGATATAGCTGCTGCCCTATCATTTGCAGTAGAAGTATCTAATTTGGATGCTTTCAATGGATCTCCTGCTGATGCAGCATCTTTTCTGTCAAAGAAGTTGGAGTATTTAGTCCCAAGGTACTGAACATGTATGCTAATTGTCACCGAGCACAGTAGGTAGCAAGGTGTAGCTGTAATGAAGTATTGTAGAAAATGGCGTTGCGGTTACCTTATGACCTGTTTAAAACATTTTATGGAAACATATTGTTTAGGTAGCGATCATATTTTAATGTTTTAAAATATGACATGTTGTTTGTGGTATACACAGTGTAGTAACTTTGATTTTTTTTAATTATCTTTGACTATCTATGGCTCAAGGTCCTACTCCTCCAGGATTGTCCTTACCATCAAGAGAACCTCCTCCTGGATTTCCTGCTTGCGAGAGGACAAAACAAGGATTCTTTTCTAACTCTAGTAAGCACTGCCATTTATGTACAAGCGTACCTTTTTTAATAAGTGATACGTTCATTCATAGGATTGATTGTGCTATGTTCCCCTTGTATTCTCAGGAACTCACTTGGTCAAGACATCTTCATTTTTGAAACTTGAAACCAACCGTAGTGTACCATGGAGATGACAATGTCGGATCATTTTATGATATGCTAAGTAATTTCAGCAATTTTTGTTATATGTAGTTATTTTGGATAGGATTTTATGTATTGGAATGACTTTTGGACAACCTTTATGTATTGGAATGTTTGACAATATTTTGAATGGGAATCTTTATTTTTCAATGTCATATGTTTTCTTTCTTTATTAAAATGTTGGTATAGAGCCTGTAAAAATGTAGCCATCGGCTCTAAAGTGTTAATCATTATGTGTTGCTAAAAAATAGCAAAGTGCTGGCAAAAAATATAAAAATGTTTAATAAACAAGTGTAGGCATAGGACTAAAGAGGTGTTGGCATAGGTCTACACCAACACTTTTAATAGTGTTACTACAAAGATAATGGTGTAGCCATAGATCTATAGCAACATCTTATAAGGTGTAGCCATAGATCAGAAATGTGTTGGCATAGAGGTCTAAGCCTACACTGTTCTCCGGTGTTACCAAAAATCGAAAAAGTGTTACCATAGGGGTCTACGGTAGCGGCCGATTTTGTAACACTACCATTTTTGGCCAAAGTGTAGCCGTAGCTGGTTTTAGGCTCTTTCAGCAACACTTTTGGCCCTATAAGCACACTTTTTTGCGCGTAGCTGTAGGCCATTTATGGCGTAGTGCTTAGATATGGCTTGAGCATTAGAATTCAAAATCTGCCTATCTTGGGTCACGGTTTTCATGAAAGTTTGTTGGGATTTTATCAAATCCTCCGTGCTCTTTTCTAAAGAATTAAATCTCTCATCTGAAAATTCGGGAATGTTCAAAGGTTCCTGAATCAGGTTCAGATAAGGACTATGATTTTGGGCAACAAAAGAGCTAGGATTGATGTTTTCAAAGGCGGGTTGAGCATGGGTTAAATGAGTTTGTGCTTCTAATAACGCCTCAATACTCCTTTCTAAAAAATTTACACCCTTATTCGAATCACTAAAGTTGCAGCTTAAAGATGTTTGAATCGGGTTTATATAAGGATCAATATTTTGAGTGTGATAAGAGTAATGATTTGGCATTTGAAAAGAAGGTTGAGGAGCTTGGTAGTTTTGATCACAATCCCATGAGAAATTTGTGTGATTCCCCCAACCGGGATTGTAGCTAGGTGCAAAATGGTCAGTCCTAAGGGTTTGTTGACACATAGAATTATCTTGCCCAAATTCATAACAATTTGTAAACCCTTGAGTATAAGCATTATAATTAGACCACATTATTAATCACACAAAATAAACACTCAAAATAAAGGGTGAAAGAGCAAAAGAAAAATTCTAGACCTAAGGTTCCCTAATAAAAAGGACCACCAAAAATTCGGTAAATCAAGATTTATTCGAACCGAATTGGCCAGGTAGGTGCAAGCATTGCCAAGAGGCTAAACACCAGCCTAGACACCAAATCTTAATTGGCCAGGTAAGCTTTCGCTTGCCTAGACACCAAAGAGTCGGAATAATTAATGATTACTTCGTTTCTTAGGTACCTTCCTAATTGAGCGCGAAATTCCTAGGAGCAAACGTCTAATTAATTTTATTAAAAAATGATGCAACACACAACGAGATATAAAAATGCTATAAACATTTATGGATGCTTACACTACGTGTTCTAAATTAAAGAAAAGAAAAATTTAACGTACCTTGGGGTCCTCCAGCAATCACCACAATTTAGGTACGAAAAATTAAAAACAAGAAAAAAAAAATCTAGATGATGTGCCCTAAGTGATTAAATGCATGATGCAACAATTATATATTTATAAATAATTTTTTATTTTTTCAATTTTCAATTTTTTTATTTTTATTTTTATTTTTTTTTTGTGATTTTCTAAAAAAAAATAAGAAGGCGAAAAGAATGAGATACGGGTTACCGAGGCACGCTTCCAAAAATTCCAATTTTTCCACGCTCCGCGAGAAGATTCCCGAATTTCCAACTTTCCTAAAAAAATGAGATAAAAAATGAGACAAGTAAAACTAATCCGAAAAATTAAAAATTAAGGAGCGAAAAATTATAGTCCCCGGCAGCGGCGCCAAAAACTTGATGTGCTAAAAACATGATAATTAAAATCGCAAGATCATTATTTTAATATTTAATATTCGATCCACAGAGACTATATATTTTTCGCAAACCTTAACTTCTAATTTAGGCGAATTAGAACAATATTTTTGAGAAGATATTTTAATTTAGCCAAATTAATGAAATAGCGAAAAGAAATTTACGAGAACATTAAAACATTAAAGTAGAAACATTGTACTCTATACGAACTATGTATAAACAGGACAGTAAGATGAGAATTTAACTACCGACATAATCAATAATGCTAAAACGAAACAGGTGAAATAAGAGGAATGAAATATGAATTACGTATATATATATATGATAATAAGACAAAAGATATATCGATACTTTCAATCCCGTGTGGTTAGCGTCGTTACTTTATCCACCCGAGAATTTACGAAAATAACGAAATAAAGAACAAGGAAAATAAAATGAAAGAGAGATGCAAGAATTAAAATGAAGCTTGAAATTGCATAAAAATAAAGAGTGTTTATAAGAGGAAAAATATTACAACTAAAATTTGGGAGTGAACTAGAACTATCCTAATTCTAAGATCTAAGCTAATGGTGTGTTTTTACAAGAGAAGATGAGGTCTATTTATAGGAAATTTTTAGGGTTTAGGTTAGGTGTGGTTTAATCCTAGCCCTCCATTTTGGTTGGTGTGGGTTAATCCTAGCCCTCCAATTTGGTTGGTGTGGGTTAATCCTAGCCCTCCATTTTGGTTGGCTACAAAAATGCACCACCACCCCTTGCTTTTCCTTTTCTTCTTGTTTTGGTCCTTCTTTTTCTTCTTTTGTCATTTATTTCTTTATTTTGCCATTTCTTCAGTTTTCTCGAATTTTCTTGAAATGCAACAAAATAACTTATTAAAATACGAATTCAAACAATAAATAGGCAATAAAAATATGCAAAATTATGCACTAATCAATAAGCTTATAATGTAGGTTTAAAAATTTGTTTTAATTATATAAACACTAAATTTGAGATCATAATATATATTTTTCAAGGTGTAGCACTTGAGAAATATTGGATTTACTATTACTAGTTTATAGCCCGTGCAACGAGTTACTTTTAATTTTTTATAATTTGTTTATAGTGTAATATAATATTATAAATATTAATTTTAATATATTGTTGGGGGATTCGAACCTTGCATCTTTGTATATAATAATTTTTAGTATTAAATATAAATTAATATGTTATTGGCGGGAATCGAACCTTGGACCTCTGTATATAATAACTTTTAGTATATTTGTATCCAACGGTCATGATTTATTTGAGTTGAATATCTAACTGTTGTGAGTGAGGTATAACCAAAACAAAAAATAAGCGGATAACCAAACTACAAATTATACATCATTTCGCTTATTACAATTTAATAATATAAATAGTATAGATTGTGGCAAAAAATATTTGAGAATTACTGGATTTACTATTATTGTAGTAAAGAATATTGCTGTAAAAAGTAAATAATTTTTAATATTTGTAAATTTCAATGTGTAGGATAAGAAAGTCTGTTGAGGTTTGACTTATTGACTCATGAAAAACACTTCTTTACACGGATCACTTGCTATTTCTCTTTAAAAGATTGTTAATTTTAAATCATTTTTTCTAAAAAATCAACAGAATAATTATACTCCTATTTTGTTGAATAAAAGGCTGATGTCATGTATAGAACATCAACACCAAATCTAAATATATTGATCCTAAAGCTACTAGATTTTAATGCTTGACATATTACGGTTTACATACTAATATACGTTCTAAACCAACGTATGCATTGATATTTTACGTTCTAAACCAACGTATTGATATCCTACGTTCTAAACCTTAAAACAGAAAAATAAATAAATTATTAAAATATCCAATAAAGAAGGTTAAGTTTGCATGTATTTTTTTTTCAAATCATTTGAAGAATTAGATTTCTCTTAAGAATTCTTTTTATTATTGTGACATAAATTCTTTTTGAAATTAGTAAATGAAAATTTGGTAAACAAATTTTCAACTGTGGAATTTTCATTTTAGTGTAATTTTTTCTCTTCAAATCTATACTATTATATAAAAGCCGAAATATTAAAAGTTTTGGTACCTATTTTTTGGTACATGTTTTTTGGTATTTCGTGAATTTACTTATTTACCCTTCAAGAAAAATATATATAAAAATACCTAAAGTAATATTAACATAATATAATTAATGGTAATTAGTCAATTGCCTTTTTCACATTTAATTTTAGTTGAAGATGTTACCTTTTATCACATCTTCCAATCATTAATATTTCCTTTCAAATTAAAACACGTTACGTACCTTTATGATTTAAAAATAATCTTAAAATCATTAATATTTACCCGAAAATATCATACCATAATTTTCAATTATTAATAAAGTATATTAAAAATTTGTATACGTTGTTCATAATAAGGAAACATTAGTATAATCCGTAAATATGGGTATACTAAATTATATTAAATTAAAATAATGATTATATAAAAACATAATTGTAATATTTTGGTACCTGTTTTTTGGTACTTCGTGAATTTATTTATTTACCCTTCATTATAAAGAAAAATATATTTTAAAACACCTAAAATAAATAATAACATAATATAATTAATGGTAATTCACTAGTACAAAAACTGCCATATACGTCTGTTAGAAAAGGTAATATGCGTCTGTTTTCAACAGATGCGTATGGAGGAGTAGTATCAGCTATTGTGTATATACGTTTGTTGAGCAACAGTCGCATATAATATTTTGCGTCTATGTATAATGGACGCATAAAGTCATGAACAGACGCATAAAACATTACTTTTTGCATCTGCTTTTGTTGAGCAGACGCAAAATGCTTATTGCATCAGGCCCAAACAGACGCAAAAAAACAACAAAACAGACGCATATAAATGTCTTTATGTGGCTGCTTTTGTGGAACAGACGCATATAGTACCTTTTTTCCGAATCATTCAGTGTTATTTCAGGCAGCCGCTTTTAACATATATTTCAATACATCTAAACTTCAAATACCAAATGTAGATAAAGTACATTTCTAATTGGCATTTGACAACAAATGCAAGCTTGTAAAAATAAATACATGAGAAGCTTGACAAACTAAACTGAGTATTACACAGACAATAAAAAAACAAATTTTCATTGATTTAAAATCTCAAATCTATGCCAAGTACAATGCCACTATTATCATATAATCTACCTAATATAAACATCCTATTTGCGTTAGTACAACTTCTCTAATTGGCTAAACCTGAATCACACATGTCAATTACAGTCATTGCACCGTAGATGTTGACGAATCTGAAGAATTCTCTCAAACGACCTCTTCCTGTGAGTATTCATATTTATCTTTGCTTTCTAGCCTGTTTATTACTTCCAGCTGCTGCAAGATTTTAACCTGGGGAAAATGAAATATCTGCACTATGAGTTCATTCCAAATATATAACAGTCTTGATTGCGGAAACTAAGCAGCAGTGCAGTATAGTGTGCATACCATATTAAAGAGGAAGGATTCTCGAATTAAATAGAAAGATGTAGTACGCTTGCCTGGATTGCTACCATATTAATTAAATCCCTGTAAGAAAGAATAGGTTGTCCAGTATAGCTGAAATTTACATTCTGACCAGAAAATATGAATCAGATTTTTGACAGAGTAAATTTGGTAAACTGAAACAGAGGAAGCTACAAGGTTGTTGTAAATTTTACAAGGTTTGTAGGACATTTTGAACTTCAAAAATTATGTACGTGTAGCTCAAGTTATGTATTTTTAAAGTTCAGCAATGTATCTGCAAAATCTGAAATTATGCACTGCCGTTTAAGTTGATTCTTTTATTATTATTTTTTGCTAAATTAAGTTGATTCTTTAATTAATACTGAGATGGAAAATTAATCTAACTGTCCTATGAAAGAATCGAAGAGAATTTGAAGTATTCTAAAGAAGTAAGATTGCAGAAACACTACTCTCAAAGGCTCAAACCCGTTTCTAAAATCTATGATTCATAATAACATGTCCTAAAAATTAATGCTGTAATTCATCTTATCCTCGTAATTAACCTATCAGATCAACCAAGTCTACAACAAGTTATTATAAAAAAAATCTGTTAACAAAACAACTTAAACTTCATAGAAGATGTACCTTTTATGAGGAAGAAACAACCATCCGTTTTAGTTCTCTAATCTGCTTTGTAATCCCTTCAATAAAAAATTGAAAATGTTGCCAGATCTGTACACAAATTTTATATAAACCAGCTGAATTCCAAAGTTAACATCTTTAAATTTCTAAAATGAAAGAAACGTCAACAATCATGCTAGCAACTATTTGCAGGTGATTAAGTTCGATTATTGCTTTACTGATTCACTATTCCAGCAACAATATTAAAATAAAAATTCTTCTATATTAAACCAAAATAAACAAAAGAAGCTTCATAAATATTAATAACGACTAATAACTACTTTCCTGAAGAACATTAAGGAACATCCAACTTTGGGTCATAACTTTAGAACATGATCAAGTGATAGGAAGACCTTCTTTCTTCGCTAATTGCATGGCCAAAAACTCTAGATTTCTATAGATGTCTGTAGAATCTGCAACATTTTTTAAAAATAAGCAACTTGAAGAAAAATGCTTACTAATAAAATATCTTTATTAACAAATTAAGATGTATCTACCCGGCCGACAAATAATTGTTAACAAACTCTTCAGATTACTAGGTAATTTACAACTACAAATGACTACGTGATCTCTCTTGTTTCTGCATCTCTGCCCGGAATCTGACAATGAATTCTTCAGCTCTCTCTTTTATTCCATGCATTTATGGAGATGCCAACACCAATGACTCCCACATATCATCCCCATTTGGAGGTAATATGTAAAGGATGACAAGGCTGGCTAGAAAGCTGGTTTTGTTTTAGCTTTGAGTCGATTCTTTGTCTTTGGCCTCTTTATGGCCTTGGACATTCAGAACTTGTGAAGGTTTGTTTTTTATTTTTTTTGGTAAAGACTCTCCAAGACTTTCTAGCTGATAGAAGCCTCCTAACACTGAAAAAATACATGGGAGGAAATGTTGGTGTACAGGTTTGTGAATAGTACATAGGATGTTCTTATATAGATAGCCATTTCGTGTCACTCAGGCTATTTAATGGATTATACTGTACTACTTCGTTCCTGCGCTACTTAACAGAAAGCACAATTAGTACTTGTTAAGTACGAAAAGAGGTCAGGCTTCATTTTCATTTGTTAGAAATGGATATATACTAGTACTGTATTAGAAATGTAGCACATATTGTGCTTTTGATATCTATGTAATCCCCAACTTGTTTAAGATCCCTAAGTAGCTTAAAGCTTAATCACAAAGCAAGAATAAAAACTCTAAACATGGGTCAGGCATGACAGCACACACGAACGCGTGTTACTTGTGCGCCATGTAATGTTACTCTTGTGCACTATGTGAATACACGTTGTTTGAAGACTCTCTGGCTTGTCTGTACATACAATTACTTATTCTCTTTACACACTTTAGACAAGTAACAAATGAGTACTTTCTCATTCCTACTCAACTGATTATAAAATCAAAGATTAGAATTCTGAAGGTGCATGCAAAAATAGCTGAATGCTATCTAACACTTGAGAATTCCTAAATTGTATTCTGAAAAATTGGAGTAGAGTCCGTCAATTTACAAGTGTCCATTCCTACATCAAACACATATCATTAACAAATCTTTATCATACAAATTTTGCGCCTTATCATTTTTTCCCTAACATTCTTCTTTCTATACTCATATCATCTCATTCTTGACAACAAAATGCAGCTTATGTATTCAATCATTTTGATTATTTACCTTGTTTGGTGGGTTGGACTCACCTAATCAAGCAAAATTGTTACTGGAACGTGTCTATAAAAGTACATCCGTACAAAAACTAAACAAAACAAATTACAAAAGTAATCAGAAAATATAATAAGAACACATCCACAATTTGTAACACAAAGTACTTAAAATCAGAACAATTACATGTATATACACAAAAGTATAAAGAAGATTACAACATACACACAAATTATACATATATATATATATATATATATATACATGTAGGTGTACAGAGAGAGAGAGAGGGAGAGGGAAATAGAGAGAGATGAAGAATACCTAGAATCGAATTGAGATGAATAAAGATGCTTCTTCTAATCGTATTAAAACAATGGATTCAGTAATTGAATTAGGTGAATAGGTAGTTAATTAGCCTCAGTTTGAACTAAAGCGAACGAGCGATTAGGACTTGAAGGAAGAAAAAATGTATGTAAATTGGGGATCGGCAGACTATATGCTTGTAACTGACTAATAGTGATATTAGTTATATATCTTTCTTTTATTTTATTTTTTTCTTATGCGGCTGATGTAAGAGGAGAGTCAAAAATAGTTATTTCACCGACGTAAAAAAGGGGAATATACGTCTGTTTAAGAGAACTGACGCATAATAATGACATTTACGTCTGTTGGAACCTTCAATAGATGTATAAAAATACTTTATATGTCTGTTTTATCTATAACAGACGCAAAAAATACTTTATACATCTGTTTCGTCTATAACAGACGCAATAAAGGAGATGCATATAGTACTTTTTGTACTAGTGATTAGTGGATTACCTTTTTCACATTTACTTTTAGTTGAAGATATTACCTTTTATCATATATTCCAATCGTTAATATTTCCTTTCGAATAAAAACACGTTACCTTTTTAATTTAAAACTAATCTTATAATCATTAATATAAACCCGAAAATATCATACCATATTTTTCAATTATTTATAAAATATATTAAAAATATGTATACAATGTTTATAATAAGGAAAAACATTAGTATAATCCGTAAACATGGGTATATTAAATTATATTAAATTAAAATTAAAAAATATTAAAAATAATGATTATATAAAAACATAATTTTAATATTAAATAAAATTTATAACATATATAATAAAAGAAATCCGTGCATCGCACGAGTATTGAAAGTTTTTCAGTTCGATTTTCGGCACGTTCATCCTATTTATTAAAATAAAAAATAAAATAATATAGTTAATGATAATTAGCCAATTGCTTTTTT
The DNA here is from genome assembly GCA_037693485.1 of Kitagawia praeruptora. NCBI lineage: Eukaryota > Viridiplantae > Streptophyta > Magnoliopsida > Apiales > Apiaceae > Kitagawia > Kitagawia praeruptora. The sequence continues at coordinate 131,937,893 of CM075350.1, forward strand.
TAATTAAAAGATGTTTAGTTTTAATTGATGATATTACTTTTTATAAACACCTAAAATATCATATTTTTCAATCAATAATATTTCTTTTCTAATTAAAACACGTTAAGTTTTAATTTAAAACATAATATTGCAATAATTAATATATACCCAAAAAATATCACACCATACCTTCTAATTACTAACAAAATATAATAAAAATCTGTATACTACGAATAATGTCAGAACCGTTATATCTAATGATTAAATATGTTATACGATTAAATTAATTTACTAAAATTTCAAGCTTCGAATTTCATCAACGACATATTTATTTTAAAATTTTATAATATAATTTTCAAACCACGCATATTATTAATTAAATATTAAATTAAATAAAATATTTTAAATAATGATTATATAAAAAATTATTATAACATAAAATAAAATTTATTATATATCGAAAGAAATCCGTGCATCGCACGGGTTATAAGCTAGTATTTATTAGAACCTGCTTATAAAATTATATCTTTTTGTGCTTTTGAATTAAAAGTAGTTAATATTAGACATAACATATATATATTTACTTTGAGAAAGCTTTCATGTGTAATTTAATGTTCTATTAAAAAAATTTTAAAAAACATTTTTTTTCTAAATTTTATAACACATTTTTAGTTATTTTATTATTAAAACTCAAACAAGCAAACTTTTAACATATTATGAATAAAAACTTCACCGAAGCTTAATATTATTTTTGAGCATTATCATTTATCAAGGTATAATCATACATATGCTACAAAGATAATGGTGTAGCCATAGATCTATAGCAACATCTTATAAGGTGTAGCCATAGATCAGAAATGTGTTGGCATAGAGGTCTAAGCCTACACTGTTCTCCGGTGTTACCAAAAATCGAAAAAGTGTTACCATAGGGGTCTACGGTAGCGGCCGATTTTGTAACACTACCATTTTTGGCCAAAGTGTAGCCGTAGCTGGTTTTAGGCTCTTTCAGCAACACTTTTGGCCCTATAAGCACACTTTTTTGCGCGTAGCTGTAGGCCATTTGTGGCGTAGTGCTTAGATATGGCTTGAGCATTAGAATTCAAAATCTGCCTATCTTGGGTCACGGTTTTCATGAAAGTTTGTTGGGATTTTATCAAATCCTCCGTGCTCTTTTCTAAAGAATTAAATCTCTCATCTGAAAATTCGGGAATGTTCAAAGGTTCCTGAATCAGCTGGTTCAGATAAGGACTATGATTTTGGGCAACAAAAGAGCTAGGATTGATGTTTTCAAAGGCGGGTTGAGCATGGGTTAAATGAGTTTGTGCTTCTAATAACGCCTCAATACTCCTTTCTAAAAAATTTACACCCTTATTCGAATCACTAAAGTTGCAGCTTAAAGATGTTTGAATCGGGTTTATATAAGGATCAATATTTTGAGTGTGATAAGAGTAATGATTTGGCATTTGAAAAGAAGGTTGAGGAGCTTGGTAGTTTTGATCACAATCCCATGAGAAATTTGTGTGATTCCGCCAACCGGGATTGTAGCTAGGTGCAAAATGGTCAGTCCTAAGGGTTTGTTGACACATAGAATTATCTTGCCCAAATTCATAACAATTTGTAAACCCTTGAGTATAAGCATTATAATTAGACCACATTATTAATCACACAAAATAAACACTCAAAATAAAGGGTGAAAGAGCAAAAGAAAAATTCTAGACCTAAGGTTTCCTAATAAAAAGGACCACCAAAAATTCGGTAAATCAAGATTTATTCGAACCGAATTGGCCAGGTAGGTGCAAGCATTGCCAAGAGGCTAAACACCAGCCTAGACACCAAATCTTAATTGGCCAGGTAAGCTTTCGCTTGCCTAGACACCAAAGAGTCGGAATAATTAATGATTACTTCGTTTCTTAGGTACCTTCCTAATTGAGCGCGAAATTCCTAGGAGCAAACGTCTAATTAATTTTATTAAAAAATGATGCAACACACAACGAGATATAAAAATGCTATAAACATTTATGGATGCTTACACTACGTGTTCTAAATTAAAGAAAAGAAAAATTTAACGTACCTTGGGGTCCTTCAGCAATCACCACAATTTAGGTACGAAAAATTAAAAACAAGAAAAAAAATCTAGATGATGTGCCCTAAGTGATTAAATGCATGATGCAACAATTATATATTTATAAATAATTTTTTATTTTTTCAATTTTCAATTTTTTTATTTTTTTTTTATTTTTTTTTGTGATTTTCTAAAAAAAAAATAAGAAGGCGAAAAGAATGAGATACGGGTTACCGAGGCACGCTTCCAAAAATTCCAATTTTTCCACGCTCCGCGAGAAGATTCCCGAATTTCCAACTTTCCTAAAAAAATGAGATAAAAAATGAGACAAGTAAAACTAATCCGAAAAATTAAAAATTAAGGAGCGAAAAATTATAGTCCCCGGCAGCGGCGCCAAAAACTTGATGTGCTAAAAACATGATAATTAAAATCGCAAGCGCACGATCATGGTTTTAATATTTAATATTCGATCCACAGAGACTATATATTTTTCGCAAACCTTAACTTCTAATTTAGGCGAATTAGAACAATATTTTTGAGAAGATATTTTAATTTAGCCAAATTAATGAAATAGCGAAAAGAAATTTACGAGAACATTAAAACATTAAAGTAGAAACATTGTACTCCATACGAACTATGTATAAACAGGACAGTAAGATGAGAATTTAACTACCGACATAATCAATAATGCTAAAACGAAACAGGTGAAATAAGAGGAATGAAATATGAATTACGTATATATATATATATGATAATAAGACAAAAGATATATCGATACTTTCAATCCCGTGTGGTTAGCGTCGTTACTTTATCCACCCGAGAATTTACGAAAATAACGAAATAAAGAACAAGGAAAATAAAATGAAAGAGAGATGCAAGAATTAAAATGAAGCTTGAAATTGCACAAAAATAAAGAGTGTTTATAAGAGGAAAAATATTACAACTAAAATTTGGGAGTGAACTAGAACTAACCTAATTCTAAGATCTAAGCTAATGGTGTGTTTTTACAAGAGAAGATGAGGTCTATTTATAGGAAATTTTTAGGGTTTAGGTTAGGTGTGGTTTAATCCTAGCCCTCCATTTTGGTTGGTGTGGGTTAATCCTAGCCCTCCAATTTGGTTGGTGTGGGTTAATCCTAGCCCTCCATTTTGGTTGGCTACAAAAATGCACCACCACCCCTTGCTTTTCCTTTTCTTCTTGTTTTGGTCCTTCTTTTTCTTCTTTTGTCATTTATTTCTTTATTTTGCCATTTCTTCAGTTTTCTCGAATTTTCTTGAAATGCAACAAAATAATTTATTAAAATACGAATTCAAACAATAAATAGGCAATAAAAATATGCAAAATTATGCACTAATCAATAAGCTTACAATGTAGGTTTAAAAATTTGTTTTAATTATATAAACACTAAATTTGAGATCATAATATATATTTTTCAAGGTGTAGCACTTGAGAAATATTGGATTTACTATTACTAGTTTATAGCCCGTGCAACGAGTTACTTTTAATTTTTTATAATTTGTTTATAGTGTAATATAATATTATAAATATTAATTTTAATATATTATTGGGGGATTCGAACCTTGCATCTTTGTATATAATAATTTTTAGTATTAAATATAAATTAATATGTTGTTGGCGGGAATCGAACCTTGGACCTCTGTATATAATAACTTTTAGTATATTTGTATCCAACGGTCATGATTTATTTGAGTTGAATATCTAACTGTTGTGAGTGAGGTATAACCAAAACAAAAAATAAGCGGATAACCAAACTACAAATTATACATCATTTCGCTTATTACAATTTAATAATATAAATAGTATAGATTGTGGCAAAAAATATTTGAGAATTACTGGATTTACTATTATTGTAGTAAAGAATATTGCTGTAAAAAGTAAATAATTTTTAATATTTGTAAATTTCAATGTGTAGGATAAGAAAGTCTGTTGAGGTTTGACTTATTGACTCATGAAAAACACTTCTTTACACGGATCACTTGCTATTTCTCTTTAAAAGATTGTTAATTTTAAATCATTTTTTCTAAAAAATCAACAGAATAATTATACTCCTATTTTGTTGAATAAAAGGCTGATGTCATGTATAGAACATCAACACCAAATCTAAATATATTGATCCTAAAGCTACTAGATTTTAATGCTTGACATATTACGGTTTACATACTAATATACGTTCTAAACCAACGTATGCATTGATATTTTACGTTCTAAACCAACGTATTAATATCCTACGTTCTAAACCTTAAAACAGAAAAATAAATAAATTATTAAAATATCCAATAAAGAAGGTTAAGTTTGCATGTATTTTTTTTTCAAATCATTTGAAGAATTAGATTTCTCTTAAGAATTCTTTTTATTATTGTAACATAAATTCTTTTTGAAATTAGTAAATGAAAATTTGGTAAACAAATTTTCAACTGTGGAATTTTCATTTTAGTGTAATTTTTTCTCTTCAAATCTATACTATTATATAAAAGCCGAAATATTAAAAGTTTTGGTACCTATTTTTTGGTACATGTTTTTTGGTATTTCGTGAATTTACTTATTTACCCTTCAAGAAAAATATATATAAAAATACCTAAAATAATATTAACATAATATAATTAATGGTAATTAGTCAATTGCCTTTTTCACATTTACTTTTAGTTGAAGATGTTACCTTTTATCACATCTTCCAATCATTAATATTTTCTTTCAAATTAAAACACGTTACGTACCTTTATGATTTAAAAATAATCTTACAATCATTAATATTTACCCGAAAATATCATACCATAATTTTCAATTATTAATAAAGTATATTAAAAATTTGTATACGTTGTTCATAATAAGGAAACATTAGTATATTCCGTAAACATGGGTATACTAAATTATATTAAATTAAAATAATGATTATATAAAAACATAATTGTAATATTTTGGTACCTGTTTTTTGGTACTTCGTGAATTTATTTATTTACCCTTCATTATAAAGAAAATATATATTAAAACACCTAAAATAAATAATAACATAATATAATTAATGGTAATTAGTGGATTACCTTTTTCACATTTACTTTTAGTTGAAGATATTACCTTTTATCATATATTCCAATCATTAATATTTCCTTTCGAATAAAAACACGTTACCTTTTTGATTTAAAACTAATCTTATAATCATTAATATAAACCCGAAAATATCATACCATATTTTTCAATTATTTATAAAATATATTAAAAATATGTATACAATGTTTATAATAAGGAAAAACATTAGTATAATCCGTAAACATGGGTATATTAAATTATATTAAATTAAAATTAAAAAATATTAAAAATAATGATTATATAAAAACATAATTTTAATATTAAATAAAATTTATAACATATATAATAAAAGAAATCCGTGCATCCCACGAGTATTGAAAGTTTTTCAGTTCGATTTTCGGCACGTTCATCCTATTTATTAAAATAAAAAATAAAATAATATAGTTAATGATAATTAGCCAATTGCTTTTTTTAATTAAAAGATGTTTAGTTTTAATTGATGATATTACTTTTTATAAACACCTAAAATATCATATTTTTCAATCAATAATATTTCTTTTCTAATTAAAACACGTTAAGTTTTAATTTAAAACATAATATTGCAATAATTAATATATACCCAAAAAATATCACACCATACCTTCTAATTACTAACAAAATATAATAAAAATCTGTATACTACGAATAATGTCAGAACCGTTATATCTAATGATTAAATATGTTATACGATTAAATTAATTTACTAAAATTTCAAGCTTCGAATTTCATCAACGACATATTTATTTTAAAATTTTATAATATAATTTTCAAACCACGCATATTATTAAATAAATATTGAATTAAATAAAATATTTTAAATAATGATTATATAAAAAATTATTATAACATAAAATAAAATTTATTATATATCGAAAAAAATTCGTGCATCGCACGGGTTATAAGCTAGTATTTATTAGAACCTGCTTATAAAATTATATCTTTTTGTGCTTTTGAATTAAAAGTAGTTAATATTAGACATAACATATATATATTTACTTTGAGAAAGCTTTCATGTGTAATTTAATGTTCTATTAAAAAAATTTTAAAAAACATTTTTTTGCTAAATTTTATAACACATTTTTAATTATTTTATTATTAAAACTCAAACAAGCAAACTTTTAACATATTATGAATAAAAACTTCACCGAAGCTTAATATTATTTTTGAGCATTATCATTTATCAAGGTATAACCATACATATGCTACAAATCAAATTCTTAATAAATCAAGTTGTACTTTTTAAAGATCGGAAAGCAAAAGATGAGATTAGTTACAAAATGAAATACATAATAATAAATAAAGTATGAGATAAGAAGTTACGGAAATGAAATGCATAATAGTTGAAAAAATAAAATGTTAAATATCAGATCAAAAAAATAAAACGCATAGCATAAAATATATTTTACAAAATAAAAAACATAAATTAAATACGAAAACGTGATGCATGATAACATATTATATATTTTTCAGGGCGAACAAATAAATATTATATAAAACGTTACTAAAATAAAATGTATGTATGATAATGTTTAATTCCTTAGCAGATAAGAGGTTACAAAAATGAAATGCATTATAACATGGAGGAGAAATAAATATTTGATAACAAGTTTTACAAACAAAATGCATAATAATACATGCTATATATTTTATAGAGTAAGAAAAACATAAACATTACGTCATAGTTTATAAAATAAAATGCATAGTATGTAGTAGAGCAGAAAAACGGCAAAACAGATATTAGATCGGACGTTATATTTTAAAAAGCCGGAAACAGATACAGATGAGAAAGGTTAAGAAAACTAAACGCATAATTGTACATGTTATATATAGTCTAGGAAGCCAAAGTGGAAGAGAGCAACTTGTTGTTAGAACAGTGAATACAATCAACCTCTACATAATACTATATACTTACTGTATACAAAAATGGGGAAGGGTACCCAGAGTTTATTGGGATTTGATTTTAAAGTGTTTCTAATGTTATCAGTGGCTTTAAATGTGGTGTTAATATCGAAAGTACTGTATCAAGAAGAAAATTATGATAAAGAAAACAAGATTAGCATGATTTGTTTAGACACGGAGGGAAGTAGACTTGGTGATGCACACGTTAGCAAGAGAAGAACCCTGTCTTACACAACCACTTCTAGTACTGATGTTCACAATGTTGTAGACAGTAGCACCGGTGGTGATGGTGTTATTATTGATCTTGATCAGTAAGTATTTTTTACTCTCTCCAACTCTTTTTTTACTATACATTGACTATTAATTCTCTCCAAACTTTGTGTTGAGCTGACATGTATGTTAGGCCATGAAGATTTGTCTGTGCTACAGAACAGGCCCACAAGTTAACAAGTTACACTTACTTGTAACAGTATTTTTAAAGGCATTTTCTTATAGGCGAACGGTCCCTGGCAAACATTTGCCAGGGAACTGTTACACAACAAATGGTTTCTATACCGTTGGATCGTTGATCCAACGGCTGGGGTTTAAAAAAAAATTTACACCGTACCGCAGAAACTTTTCGCGGTACGGGGTAATTACAAAAATGGCCCCCTGTTTTCACATCAAAAATCTACTGTTCACGTACCACAGAAACTTTCTGCGGTACGTGAACAGTGAGGTCAATTTTGTAATTACTCCGTACCGCGGAAAGTTTCTGCGGTACGGTGTAATTTTTTTTTAAAATCAGGACCGTTGGATCAACGATCCAACGGTCCAGAAGCCATATGTTGGGAAACAGTTCCCTAGCAAATGTTTGCTAGGGAACGGACATTTGCTAGGGAACGGACCCCTTTCTTATATACTCCTATGCATGTTTTAGCAAAGAGATTACATTCTTATTAAGTAACAATTATTATTGATTTTGTATGTCATCCAATGCAGTGGCAATCCGGCAATGTATGAGGAGTATTGGCAGCAAAGGGGAGACGAAATTACGGTTGTGATACCTGGTTGGCAATTTATAAGTTACTTTTCTGATCTCAAAAATCTTTGCTGGTTTTTGGAGCCAGAATTTGCTAAGCAAGCTATTAGGTTGCATAATTTGGTCGGGAATGCGGTAACTCAAGACCGCCACATCGTAGTAGGCACTGGTTCTTCACAACTCTACGAGGCAGTACTGTATGCATTAACCACCAGAGATGACAGTCCGGAGCCAATGAGTGTTGTATCGGCTGCCCCATATTATTCTGTGAGATTCATTTCCTACAACTTATTTTATGGATTCATGGTGGCATTTAGAATTCACTTGTAAATTTGCTAATCTACATGGTTTTAAGCATCTTTTGTTTGAATTGTATCTCTGCTAAGAGACTGATGACGCGCTGTTTAACTTGCAGGCCTACCCAGTACAAACGAACTACATAAAGTCTGGGCTCCATAGATGGGCTGGTGATGCACGCAACTTCAGTACTGATGAGCCATACATCGAGGTTGTCACTTCTCCTAACAATCCTGATGGCGCCATAAGGCAAGCTGTGGCGAAAGGAGAAAAAGGAATACGAATTCATGATCTGGCTTACTACTGGCCTCAGTATACTCCAATCACTCATCGAGCAGATGAGGATATAATGCTTTTCACAATTTCCAAATGTACTGGCCATGCTGGGAGTCGCATGGGGTAAGCGGCTCATCCTAATTTTACGATTATCAGTGTTAAGTTACTGACTAAAGTAAAAGATTATTAAGCTGTTTAAGGAGACACTTGAGCTATAAGTACATAATGCAAATTTAGTATGATACATGACCCTGAATCTGTTCAGGGCTAATATCTCGGCTATCATTACATTGTAGGTGGGCACTTGTTAAAGATCCCGAAATTGCCAAGAAGATGACTAAATATATGGAAATCAGCACCATTGGTGTGTCGAAAGATTCACAGATCCGAGCAGCAAGGATTTTGCAAGCTGTGTCCGACGACTACGATTCCATTGGCAATGTTAACGAGAACGAAAGATTCTTCGATTACAGTTACAGCTTCCTGGTAAAGAGGTGGAAGGAACTTAGAGCAGCAATAGATAACAGTACAAAATTCAGTTTGCCTGACTTGCCACCTGATACGTGCACATTCAGTGGGAAAAATTTCGAGCCACAGCCTGGTAACTACTGTCCTATTTACGCAAACTGGCCTTTATTTTGTTAGGTATTAATGTAAATCTAAACTAAAATTTTTGGTTGTAGCTTTTGCATGGCTGAAATGTGAGCAAGAATCAGTAGATGATTGTGCAAGTTTCTTGAGGAGCCACAATATACTGACCAGAGCCGGAAAGCACTTCGGGGCTAGCTCCAAGTATGTGAGGATCAGCATGCTTGATACCAGCTACAAATTCAAGATCTTGACCGAGAGATTGTCTAGATTGTCCAGTATCGAGTCTTGAGAATTCTGAAGTTTGGAGTGAATTTGTGAAGGGGTTTGTGTTTGTGTAACGGTGTTCGATTATTTTGGGAACATAAAATTAGTTTCAAATAAATGAATTCACTCCCCCCAAAATTTTCTTTAGATACTCAATTTTAAGATTATAAGTATAATTTTTTTAAAAATAATTGAATATAATTTCGGAATGTGAAATTTTAGAATTCAATTCTAAATCCAATGTATGGAATCAAAAGAATTCCAATTTCTGAATTTCAAATTCTAATATATTTTTGAATTCCAATGAAATTTCAGATGCTTAATTTCTTCTATCTAGCTATTGTTTGTTAAGTAAATTCTATCAATTTTTTAAGGTGCAAATATAATTATGAGAGTAGTGAACCTGAGATACAGGGAGTGTTGTAAAAATCGGCTGAGGCGCTCGGGCCTAGACGGTTAAAAAAACGTTTTTTGTGTAAATCGGTCAAAAATCGGCCTAGGCGGTCAAAAATCGGTCTAGGCGATCAAAAAATCGGCCTAGGCGGTCAAAAAATCGGCCTAGGCGGTCAAAAATCGGAAAAAATCAGAAAAAATCAGCAAAATACATTGAAAAATTCAAAAATTAGCAAAAATATTTGACAAAAATATTTAATAAATAAAAATATTAAAAATAATATTTAAATACAATCGATTAATGCTCCGATTAATCCATCCGATTAATCCCCCGCCTACCCAATTAGGCGCTAGGTGGTACCCCGACCGCCCTGGGCCGCCTAACAATTTCTGGAACACTGGATACAGGTAACTTCCATGAGATATCCATATTTTATATGTAAAAATAGGGTGGGTATTTTAGTAAATTCAGGATTTTCGGGCCCAATAAAATTTAAGCTATTTTGCATGTATCTCACGAAAAATTAACCGAGATACATCTCAGGGTCCTTTTTCTCTATAATTATAATCTCAAAATTGAGATAAAACATTCAATTGCCACACCTCTCTCTAAGTAGAATCATTCCAAAAAAAGTTTAGAACTAGGAAAAAATAGACAGTTAGCATCCTTTTTTTTTTGCTAAGTACAGTTAGCATGCTTATCGACCGAACTACGGGGAAACAAATGAAAAGAACGAAAAAGAGGACTTAGGCAGAAGTTCGTAATTTTTTTTAAAATTAGTGATAAATGTAAGATTTATATCAGAAAGTATATATCCCTTCTCATTAAAAATAATTAATAATTGACATTCTGACAAGTATTTTAGAGAATTTGAGAATAATTTTTAAATATTATTTTCTTTTATAAATAAAAATTTAATTACATAATTTTTTATAAATAAGAAATAAGACACAATTGTTTTTTACCCTCATCTCTCTACTTTTTCTTCAAGCCCCCTCCTCCTTTATCAAATCGACGGGCTTCCACTCGTTTTTTCGGTAGAAAGTCCCAAATTCTTTAATTTATTTGTTTTGCTTTTGTTTTTTTTCAATAATATCCTATTTTGGTTTAAGGTTTTATACCCATTTAGGGTGTTTGGTTTTGTTTTTTAGATCTATATCATCGAAACTTCGAATTTTCTTTCTTCTTCGATTCAATAGGGTTTTGGATCTGTGTGTGAACCGATTATCTCTTGTTGTGGTTTCGTTTTTGCAGATCTAAGTTTTATTTGGAATTTCAGTTTGGAATTTTAGGTTGTAATTTCAGTTTGATTTCTCTCCTTGGTGAGAGGGTGTGGATTTTTCTCCTTATTTTGTGAGAGTTGGTTCGATTCAACGATAAAAACTTGTTAGGAATTGCATTTGTGATCAATAGCTCAAACGGATTTTAGCGAAGATATTGAGCATAGACCAAGTATTTATAGATATATCATTTTTTTCACACCGCTTATTTGTCTCATTTTGATATGAAAACGAGCATGTCAACCTGTTTTATGTTTTTTCGATTCGATCATTCTGTCGCATGCGGCATCTATATTATATGTATTGAATTATCTCCTTTCATAAAATAAACACAGTTATTTTTTTTATGATTATAAAAAAGATGTGCCAAAATGTCATTCGAGGTATCCTATAAAGTTTCAAGTTCAAGTAAAAAATATTTTTGTGTCCATCAATAATATAATATTACAAATTAAAAATAAATAATTTATTTTTTCTAAAAATTTATTATTCTATTAAAAAGTTGTTATCAAAATCATTAATAATTATTTTGTAATCAAAATTTGGAAACATATCATCAAGAACAATCAATTTAATTTCTTTTTTAACATACTCGAGAGAAGATAAGAAAAGAAAATTTTTTTCCACAAAAGTCACCGTAATTTGATTAACACAACTTTAGAAGGAATTATTATTATGACTTATATGGAAGAAAAATATTTCATGTTCCTGAAATTAAAATATTTTGTGTCCTTATAATTATTTTTCATATCATCCCAATTCGCATTGTGATAATTTGAAAATATCTAACAAAATCCAACAACTTTTTATTTGATTTCCTAAATTGAAATTTAAGAAATTTAATGCAAAATACAATTTTAATACTATTGTTTTCCCTACTTTTGAGGAATGTTTAATCATTTACAATTTTATTTTTATTAATTTAAAATTCACTTCCTTCTAATTATTATTTTTATTTAAATTTATTATTTTAATAATAGTAAGTAATACTCCCCCATCCTTTTGATTCTTAACACTTTTTCTTTACTTTTTAACACGTATTTTAAGGATAATTCCATTAGTTTTTTTTTAAAATTTTCTTTTTTTATATAAAAGTTTTCAAAAAGGTCGGAGGGAGTAAATATTAGGATGATTGATAAATAAAATTTTTAAATCACTAATATTATTATTTTATTATACTTACATGAAATATGTTGGATTTGCTCGAGAAGTTTAATTAATCCAAGATAAAAGTGGGAGTAGGGAGAGAATGTGAGAGAGATAAACAAGAGAGGGAGATTGGGTAGAGTGAAACAGTGTTTACAACTGTAGTATTTAGTAGTAGTAGAAGTAGTATTTATATTCCATCCCAACCACGCAAACACATTAAACATATAAACCTACAGCTAAGCTCTCAAACTTCCTTTCCTCTCTCTTTTTCATCGCACTTCCATCACTACATACTATAAACTACTATCTTTTGTACAGAGCGAAAGCGAAAGAAAGCACGTTGTCACACCACTGAATCCAGTCTCTCTAAATCCTTGCAAACCCACTTGTAACGCATCTTTGATCTTCGCAGTACTGCATATATATATATATGGGGAAGGGTAATAAGAGTTTAATGGGGTTTGATTTGAAAGTGTTTTTAATGTTATCAGTGGCTTTAAATGTGGTTTTGATATCCAAAGTGGTTTATCAAGAAGATGAAGAAAACAAGATTAGCATGGTTTGTTTAGACACACAAAGTAGGAGTAGTTATGGTTCAACAAGAGAAGATGCGCATGTTAGCAGGACAAGAACCCCGTTTGACACAACCACTTCTAGTACGGATGTTCTCAACGGTGGGGACGGTGGTAGTGGTGTTATTATTGATCTTGATCAGTAAGTTCTCTTTTACTCTCCCCCTCCAACTCTTTTTTTTTTTTTTTCTTTTACTGTTTGAGTTTCCGCTTTTTAATCTCTCACCTTCTTAGATATAGTTGTCCCGTAAGACTAGGGATTCCAAACACCGTTAACGGGGGAATCAAATTTTATTGATTTCGAATTTTTCGTATTGAAATTTCATTCTCATTTCTGTTTCTGGTAATTTCATTATCTGCATCATAATTTCATAATAGAAACGACATGTTCCTATGTTGTACACATTTAAAATTTTTAGAGCCTATTAATATAGGATTAGTTTCTACGGCTTGAACGTAATTTTGGGTTTGATTCTCGCTAATTTCAAAATTATTTTGGATACTGTTGATTAACTTATAAATTTTATTAAAAAAAAGGATTTGTCTAGTGTGTGCCCAAGGACACATGCTAAGAATTCGTGTCTGATGAGTTGTCAAATTTTTATAGGTGGATATTTATGTGAATGCAGGGGGTCCATCATTATTAATGAAATCCCCACCAATCAAAATTTGATAACTCATCAAACACGGATTCTTAACATGTGCCCTTGGGCACACACTATAAAATTCGTAAAAAAAATTCGTAAAAAAAATTATGTTAAATTAGTATGGTGTTACAGAAAACATAGGAGTAAATAAATAGATGAAGGTCAATGTGTTTGGGACATGTCGAGTATTAAAGCATATTATGTTGCGGTTTGCCACACCAGGAATGGATTTATTTATTGGCTATGGCAGTTGCTACTTTTAATATATTCGGTCTTTTGGATTTTTTAAGTGGTGTTCGAGTTGTACATGTCTTGTAGATGTCGTTAGTAGATGTTTAATGTTTAATTATCTTGGTTGGATCATGCTTTAGCAAGACGGTAGATGCGGAGGAAGGGATTATACTGTTTCTAGCCTTTTCATTTTTAAATTATGATTCAAAAAATTACTACATGCTTATAAAAATGAGTAGTACAAATAATTTTCAGTCCGTAAAACAAATAAAATACATGTAACTTTAATCTATAATTCTTCCGTCAGAAATTAAGTATCGTTTTTCTTATACCTTAAATTATAAAATATGAAAAGAGGGAGGGAGATGTTTACATTTTATTGGAATAAATACCGAATCTCAACAAGTAAAAAGTGAAGTATGGGCTAATACTTTAAAATAAAGGATTTTTTCATGGTATCGTTCTGGTTTTAACTTTTCCAAATGGTACCATTTCTTTTTTTACTTACGAATGGTACCATTTCTTTTTTTACTTACGAATGGTACCTTTGTATTTTAGATTTCGTGTATGTTATATCATTCCGTTACCCAAACGTTAGGCAAACATTAAAATTTTAATATAGGAGTACCATACGTAGAACTCAAAAACTTAATGACATTAATTATATAAGTCAATAGTACAATGGTATTATTGAGAATATTCATAAATTTTTTTTTTCTGAAGTTTGGCACTGTTCTTTTTCAAATATTTCGATGGATGATGTTTTTATAAGTAATACAATGTTAGGATTATTGAAAGCGCGAAAAAATTGAAGTTTAAATAGAAAATTAGGTCATTTACTTGTATTTTAACGTTTGAACTAACCGAATGGTATAATATACACAAAATCTAAAATATAAGGGTACCGCCGCTCGTAAATCAAAGGAAAGGAATGATAGCATTCGAAAAAGTCAAAATCAGAAGGATATCGTTAAGAATATTCCTAAAATAAAATTACTTGGCCTCTAGCTAGGAAGAAGAAACCAACTGAGTTCTAACTAGTTATAGTACTCCCTCCGTCTCGTTATATGTTGCTCGTTTCATATGTCGGGATTATTCATAACATGAGACAAATTACTAATTTACGTCTAATCTATAAGACAAAATATAGTCATGAGTGATTTTGTTGAATTTGTATTTATGAGTACTTTAATATATAGTGAAGTTTTTATATTTAATACTAATACGAAATTTAAGATATTAACGATCAAAAGTGTACGTTGGCAAACGTGTCCGGAGGAAATAAGAAACATATTTAGAGACGGAGGGAGTACATAAAATCAATGATTCAATTTACCTTCTGCACTTAAATATCGTGGGAGTAATAGGGACTCGCACTATAGAAGATAATGTGCATGGTCTAATGCGGATATTCGTAAGATCGAAAATCTTGTATTAAGAAGAAAAAAAATCGTGATTTAGGGACTTATCATTCCAAAATCATAAGTTCGATCTCACTGCAAGGTACGGAAATAAGTGTACTCTCATATTCGATAGATATGATTGTGCTAGCAATTCTCCAAATTCTCCATATATTAGTCGAGTTGTGCGAAAATTGGTCCATATACCGGATTATAAAAAAAAGAGAAAAAACTAGTAAGGAGCAGCTGCAAGGCCGATGCTAACATGCGCCAAGGCTATGGCACTTAAATGTCTGTTGTGTGAGGAAGAGAGAAAAAGACGTGTCCTTGCATATACACGTTTAAAAATGCATGTAACAGTGTTGTGAATTCCGATGGGGGGGGATGCATTTGTTTGGTACCCTGACAGCGTTGGACGGACCCTTCGCTGTCGGCGTTCCCGAGGCTGCTTGCTGGGTTTCTTTACTGTTTTACACTTACTAACGTGCACCGTATGCGTGGTCCTCCATGCTCCTACTAGTGTAGAATATTTTAGTATAAAAAAAGAATCCTTTAATTTATATTATTTTTCATTAAAACAAACAATCCACCACTATGTTTCATTATTACCCAGCTCGTTTCTTTAACCCCATTCAGGTAGACCCGTGATGTTGCGGATCTTTAGCTAGCTAAGATATTTTGATGACGAACTCCTAAAAAATCAAGAATTTTTTTTTTCCGGTAGCATTATTTGTTTTGGAACATAACTTATTTTCGTGTCTATATTAAGTGGGTGTTTGGGGTATCTTAAAATAAGTAACTTATGACTTATAAGCACTTATGTCATATAAGTGATAAGTGGAGCAGAGATTATAAGTCAGTAGAGTGTTTGGTAAATCAGAACTTATAATCAGTAGACTGTTTGGGTAAATCAGAACTTATAAGTTAACTTTTTTTAATAATTTTCAAAATATTTGTTTTTTATATATAACAATGGATATCAATGGATAGATCTCGATGAATAGAGAAATTTAATATATACATATCAATTTTCTAATGAATGGATCGAGAGATATATGGCTTTGAAAATTCGAAGGATATTATATATTGCGTATATCGAGAAATAAGTTATAAGCATAAGTTGAATGTTAGGATTTCCTAACATTCAACTTATGGCCTTAAAAGTTATAAGTTGAGCTAAAACTTATTTTGGCAAACACCCCTCATAAGTGCTTATGGCCTTATAAGCCATAAGTTGACCACGATAAGTGGAAACAAACAGCCCCTAAATATTGAGGATATTGGTGATCGCAAAGAGTCGAATTTGATACTTCTTTGTGCTTCAACTCTAATATCATGTTAAATAATTAAATATAAAATTTTAAATAAAGAAAAGTCTTACCAGGATCTTATATTAGTATTGTAACATTATTCACTGCTCTTGTAAGTAGGGTTATTAGTAACCTCATGTGAATAATTTTGAGGACCTCTTGTGATTCCTTATCCACTAGACGAGTGACCAAGTCTTTCAAAACCTTGATAAGGCGGAAAAAATCATCAATAAATCTAGTGCACTAGGAATATACTTTAAGAAAATGTATTTGGCACCTATATGCATGGTTCTAAAAATCCTCGATTTAGCCGATTAATCCCCGATTAATCCTCTGTAAGGTTGCTAGCCGATTCGATTTTTGAAATCCGATTAATCCTGTAAATATATCTAAAATGATAAGTTTAATTGAAAATTAGACTAATATATTAAATATTATTATAATATCCGATTAATCCTTCCGATTAATCCCCGATTAATCTTAAATCGGTACCTCAACCGATTTATACCGATTACCGATTTTTACAACCATGCCTATATGAAATATGTAATGGAGTAGTAACTTTTTTAAAGCTGTAATTTTGTTATTGAAGAACATGAGAATCTTTTTATAGATTTTGAAGATCTTGTTCTACTCACTCCTTTGCAAAATCGAGAAAGATAGCAGAAAAAGAGAGCTTCAGTTGCATTTTTTTTATTTTTATAAGCTGAGCAATGATTCTAGTTCTACTCATTCTACTATGTGTAAAATTGCTACTTGCTAGTTAGAACTTAAAAGATTGTTTTGTTTCAAATCTACCACAATATTTTGTGATCTTTTCCATTTATCAACTTTAAATTAGGGTCTCTTTCCATTTAAATTTGGTAATTGAATGTACATTCTAGATATTTGATGTTTAACTAGTCAGGACTTCAATCATTTGTATTCTGATAGAGGAGTACCTCATAATTTCTTCCTCCAAACCTACTTTCTTTTCAAAATTAAATAATATCATTGTGAAGTGACAGTTATAGGTTGCATTCTCATTACATATTGTGGTACTACTTTGTTATGTGCCCTATTTAATGGGGGGAAAGAAATGGACCATTCTGCATATGGGCCATTGTTAGGCCATGCAAATTTGTCTGCGCCACAAGTTCACAAGTTTCACCAAAAATACTACTCGAATACATGGCCATAGTTGAATGGAAAATGACTTAAATGGTTAATTGGTCCTATACTTAGCACTAATCATGGGGACTATAGTCATCCGTGCCACATCATCAATCAACTAGAAATGGGTTGCGAGGTTGCCCACTTTAAAAGAAAGTTAACAGAGTAAGATAAATTATATAGTTGGTTGCAACTCTCTTGTTGAAGTGCAGGTTCCATTTTAGGCTTTAGCACCAAAAACATAGAATGATCACTTTAATGCAATGGCATACTTGAATGTAAATATGCTTAGTTAGATGCATAGTTCGATTCCACATTCATCAACCAAGTACAAATGGAGAGAAATGAATAATAATTAACATACTACGTCATTAAATATGGATATTTTTGGTTGCATTTTGCAACTAACATTGCAATGCAAGTATGCAAGTTTCATTTTAGCATCAAAATTCACTTTTTGTCGGCATATTGTAGCAATGGCTATAGCCATTTTGCAATACCATTGGACTTGCTCTAATACAGTTTCTGAATTTTGACAAAGTGGTTACATTCTAGTTTAGTAACAATATAATCATTGATGTTATATGAATCCCAATGCAGTGGCAATCCGACAATGTATGAGGATTATTGGAAGCAGATGGGGGACAAAACTACGGTTGTGATACCTGGTTGGCAATATATAAGTTACTTTTCAGATATCAAAAATATTTGCTGGTTTTTGGAGCCAGAATTTGCCAAGGCAGCTATCAGGATGCATAATTTGATCGGGAATGCTGTAACTGAAGACCGTTACATTGTAGTAGGCACAGGTTCTTCACAACTCTACCAGGCTGTACTCTATGCCTTAGCTTCTACAGACAGCCCCAAGCCAATGAGTGTTGTATCGGCTGCCCCATTCTATTCTGTGAGATTTATTTCTTATAACTTATTTTATCAAATCATGGTGGCATTTGGAATTCACTTGAATAATACACATGGTTTCATATGCTTGTGACGCTGTAAAAATGAATTTTGCAAATTGTAGTATCTTCTTGTTGGTATAGTTCACTACTGAGTGACTACTGACTTGCTAATTGCTTGCAGTCTTACCCACTAATGACGGACTACTTGAAGTCTGGGATCCATAGATGGGCTGGTGATGCATACAATTTTAGTACTGATGAGCCATACATTGAGCTTGTCACTTCTCCCAACAATCCTGATGGCTCCATAAGGCAAGCTGTGGCGAATGGAGATAAGGGAATACTAGTTCATGATCTTGCTTACTATTGGCCTCAGTATACTCCAATCACTCATCGAGTAGATGAAGATATCATGCTTTTTACAATTTCAAAAAGTACTGGTCATGCCGGGACTCGCATAGGGTTAGCTGCTCATCCTAATCTTAAAAATATCTATGTTAATAAATTACTGACAAAAATAAAAGATTGAGCTGTTTACAGAGACACTTTAGTTGTATATACGCGAATTTAGCCATATATACATAATACAGTAATGTATCTGTTGAGAGCTAATCTCTTGGCTATCATAAAATTGCAGGTGGGCACTAGTTAAAGATCCAAAAATTGCCAAGAAGATGACCAAATTTATAGAGATCAATACCATTGGTGTGTCCAAAGATTCACAGCTCCGAGCAGCAAAGATTTTGCAAGCTGTGTCCGATGACTATGATCCTATTGGCAGTGTTAAAGAAAATGAACGATTCTTTGAGTACAGTTACAGCGTCATGGTAAAGAGGTGGAAGGAACTTAGAGCAGCAGTAGATAAGAGCAAAACTTTCAGCTTGCCTAAATTTCCATCTGATACTTGCACATTCAGTGGAAAAATGTTCGAGCCACAGCCTGGTAAACTACTGACCCTTTCAACCTAACTGGCCTTGATTTTGCTAGCTAATCATATAAATCCTCAACTAAAAATTTCCATTGTAGCTTTTGCATGGCTGAAATGTGAGGAAGAAACAGTAGATGACTGTGAAAGTTTGTTTCGCAGCCACAATATACTGACCAGAGGCGGAAAACACTTTGGGGTTAGCCCCAAGTATGTGAGGATCAGCATGCTTGATAGCAACAACAAATTCAAGATCTTCACCGAGAGATTGTCGAGATTGTCTAGTAATAAGTCTTGAGACTTCTGGAGTTTCGAATGAACAGGGCAAGCTTAGAAAGAGGACTGGTTCTGGTTCTGGTTCTGTACAAATGTGCACTGTCTTTATTGTTAATGTATTTTGCACTTACATACCCTACTAGAGTGCTAGAGGATGGTTAAACACGATATCAAAGAGGTGCGATTTCAAATTTTTGATTTCGAAATCGAATAGGTGCGGTTACAAAATTTAGAAATCAAAACGAACCATACACTAATATTTTGGTTTGATTTTGATTTTAAAATAAATACTATTCAACTTTTTTTAATAGTTTCACAACTTTAGAAAACAAGAACATTAGAAGTAAAATTAAAAATATAAAAACAGAGTGACCTTATTCAAAAATAACTTGGTTTAATTTCACTTATTGCCATCAGCTTTTAACTCCAGTTAAGCAGGCCCAATACGTGATAAAATATCACAGCCTAAACACATGTAATGAAAAAAAGGCCACGGCCTAAACACACACATAACATAATATCTCACAAACATTGATCCAGTCCAACTAGTTTAAGACTTTAACTCTTTTAAGTACTGCTGGTTCAAGTCCTGGCAGCTGCTTCCTGGGTCTTCTGGCCCAAATCTCTAGCCCTATGACCAACATACCCAGCCGTGTCCTGCACCCTCCGCTTAGCCATCTCCACCGCACCACCACTCCGTCCCTGCCTTAAATACTTAACTAGCCACGCTAACGAAGAAAGCGCAGTGATCCCAAACGCACCAGAAGTCAAGAACCCCGTGACAGCCAAGCCGAGAGCCAACACAGCTGGGACCAAAACAGGGCTGAAAATCACAAACAAAGGTGTCGCAACGGCAAGTCCAATAATGGTTCCTGTAAGAGTGATGCCTGCTATAAGTAGAAGGAGGCCTCCCAGAGGGAAGAGAGTGATGATGGTCATGATTTGTGAACTGGAGATGTTTTTGATCGAGCCAGGTGTGGTTCGGTGCGGCTCGTGTTGGTGCTCAGAGTAGGAGGGTTGTTGATCGGCCATGGAGATTTGTAGCTAGTGCAAGGTTTAGAGTTTTGGTTTTGGTTTGGTTTTTGTTGTGAGTTTTGAGTTTTTAGTAGATGGTAATTTAAAGTGAGGGAGGTGTTGACACGTTGAGAATGGGGTGACAGATGTAAGTGCCTCGTTTTGCATGGCGAGTAGTGATGTTTTCGTTGAAAATACCATATATATCAAATATTCAAATTAGGTTAAAAATTATGTATATTAATTTTGATAGCTTATAATTCAATTAAATATAATATATTTCCTACAATCATATCAATATAAATTAATAAAAACATTTTTTTCCTACCACATCATTTTTACCATATCATTTTAGAGTTAATTGCAAAAAAGTGGACATATTTTACACTCATTTTCAAAAAAGTGGTCAGATTTTCAATTTTGCAAAATGGTGGCCAGACTTGCCTTTTTCCTTTCAAAAAAGTGGCTGGAGATGATTTTCAGCTTATTTGGCGGGGGTAAAATGAGAAAATATGTTATTTTACTAAAAAATAATGCTAAAAACCCCAAAAATTATCCAAAAAATCCCCAAATTAATATGTATCACCATATGATTGGTTATATTCATAATAAAAATAATAATGCCCCCTCCACACATGCACATAAATTGACTAATTAAATCTTGACAACTCATATTTGTGGATTTTTTGGTGAATTGATGTGCATACATGGGGGCATTATTATTATTATTATTACTAATATAACAAATCATATGGTGACACATATTAATTTAGGAATTTTTTGTTATGGACTAACCCAAGTTAGAAATAGGCCCAATGAGAGGCCCAAGAAGAATTAGAATGTGCAGAATAAAAGAGGGGAACAAGGTGAATTAGGTTATCGATTATGAATATTGTGAAAAGCTATCTAGTTCTGGGAGAGTACGGACCTCTCGAATGTCCGATATCTTTGTGTAATCTGTTCTTGTGAGTCAGTGCATAGCATTTGGTATCAGAGCATCTACGATCCATGGCACCTAGTGAAGAGGGACTAACAGATTTGGAGGAATCAGTATCGAAGATGGTCAAGGCGGCGATGGAGTGTGCGATGAATGCTATGCATCAGTCATTGGCGGAGTGGGTTAAAGAGAGCCAAACCAAGGCGACGGAAAAGATGGGGTTGCAAATATCTCATTTACCCAATGGGAATAAGGGTGTAGAGAGTACACACCCAAACTCAAAGGAAACAAACTCCGATGTGTCAAAAGTGCTACCTGAGATGCCCGCACTTCAGGTGTTTGATGAAAATTCTGAGATAAGATTTGTCAAGAAAGCTCCAACGTCGATCTCCCAAGGTACAAAACCTATCATCTCCTCTACCAATCTGTATTGGAATGCTTTGAAAACATATTGTAATATGGTTATGGTTTATAAGCTTCATGAGAATGAGTACGGTAAATGTGCTAGTAAACTCGATAGTCAGCCCGAAGAAATTGATAATCTGGAGAGGAAACGAATGCAGTTAGAAATTGAGCTTCATGCCCTTGAGAAGGAGAAGGATAAAGTTAGCAAAGCTCGGGTTGGAGAGGTGAAAACAGAGCTTGCTAAGGCTCTTGCAGAACAACTAGTTGACGATGATAAACTTTTGATCAAGAATGATATGTCCGAGTATATGGAACAGCACTCTGCTGTTCGATTAATTGGAGCTCCACCTGGATCTGTTGGGAACGGGGATAAATTGAACGTGGACAACTCTATACATGTTCGTTCTGTTGTTGCTGGTAGTCGAAACTCTCTTGCTATTTGTCAAGATGGCAAGTTGTTCACTTGGGGTTGGAGTCAAAGAGGAACATTAGGTCACCCTTCTGATACTAAAACTGAGAACATACCTAGTCAAGTCAAAGCTCTTTCTAATGTCAAAATTGTCCAGACAGCTATTGGTGGATGGCATTGTCTGGCTGTGGACGATCAAGGCCGTGCTTATGCTTGGGGTGGAAATGAGTATGGGCAGTGTGGTGAAAAACCGGAGAGGAAAGATGACTCATCTAAACCTTTAAGGAGGGATATTGTGATTCCTCGGCGATGTGCTCCCAAGTTTTCAGTTCGACATATTGCTGCTGGAGGATGGCATTCTGCCGCGTTAACGGATGAAGGAGAGGTATATGGTTGGGGAAGAGGTGAACACGGATGGCTTGGATTTGGAGATGACAAGAGCAGCAAAATGGTTCCCCAAAAGCTTCAACTACTAATTGGGGAGAATATTGTTCCGGTGTCATGTGGGGGCACTCAGTCAGTTGCATTAACGAAGGATGGCCGCATGTTTTCTTCTGGGCATGGTGATCATGGTCGGCTTGGATATGGTCAGTCTTCTGTTCCAGAGGTCTTCCAATGTGCCAATGCAGACTGTGGTCATTTTTACCATCCAAACTGTATTGCGGAACTCCTCCAGCCTTGTGACACTTTGAAAACTAAAGAACTTCAGCTAAAAATCCATTCTGGAGAATCTCTTGTGTGTTCTGCCCATAAATGTAATATTTGTATGAAATGAGAAGACAAAGCAGTTCAAGAGTTGCAATTTGCAATGTGTAGACGCTGTCCGAAGGCTTACCATTGCAAATGCTTGCCTAGCGAGCTTACCTTCAGAAGTATTGGGATTATTGATCAAATGGCTTGGGATGGTTTCTTACCAGGCCGCATTTTAATTTACTGCATGGACCATGAAATCCTTTCTGATATTGGGACACCTAAAAGAGACCATATTATCTTCCCTAAGGTTGAAGGAAAAATGCAACCCACTTCGGAATTACTTTCAAGCATAGGGAAACTGATAAAAAGTGGGGACTTGGGTGTAAAACACGAAGATGATTACATTGTATTGAAGGATCGCTCCCAGGACATTATTATTTCTGGAGAACAGGGTGGCAGCGTCATCCTTCCTGAAAAACTGGAGACTGGAAAATGGAACGTATACAGATCTGTTCTATCTCTCATGAAGCTTGTGAGCAGATTTCCTAATCATCCGGAAATCGGTACTTTGCATGATAATTTTACGCACGCAACAAATATTTTAAAGGACCCACGAATTTTACTTCTAGATGAAGCAACAAGTGCACTTGATGCAGAATCTGAGAGAATTGTGCAAGAGGCATTAGACAGGATAATGGCCAACACAACGACTGTCATAGTAGCGCATCGCTTAAGCACAGTTAGGAATGCCAGTATGATTGCAGTGATTCATAACGGAAAGGTGATTGAAAAAGGATCACATTCTGATCTACTAAAGAATCCTGAAGGAGCATACTCTCAGTTTTTACTTGTGCAAGAAGTAAACAACGAAGACATAGATACCCAAGATACATCAGACATTACTTTTTCCGGTAGACAACTGAGTCAAAGAATGTCATACCACCGTTCTTTAAGTCAAGGATCATCTACTGTAGGGAATAGCAGCTGCCATTCACTATCTGTTTCGTTCCGTCTACCCACAGGACTTGGTGTCTCCGAGATCGAAATTGGAGAGCCTGCAGCTCCTATCAAGGAAAAATCTGATAAGTCCCAAAAAGTCCCACTTCGTAGGCTTGCTTATCTTAATAAGCCTGAGGTACCAGTGTTGATGCTAGGATCCGTATTTGCTATTGTTGGTGGTACAATACTGCCAATATTTGGCATTTTGATTTCTGGAATGATCAAAACATTCTACGAGCCACCACATGAGATGAGGAAGGATTCAAAGTTTTGGTCGCTAGTGTTTGTAGGCCTCGGACTAGCAACAGTCCTAGTTTTTCCAGCAAGGTCATACTTTTTTGCGGTGGCTGGGTTTAAGTTAGTAAGAAGGATCAGATCTATGTGCTTTGAGAAAGTGGTTAGGATGGAGGTAGGCTGGTTTGATGAACATGAACATTCAATTGGAGCTATCAGTGCTAGGCTTTATGCAGATGCAGCCATAGTGAGTGCTTTAGTTGGAGACACGCTTGGGCAGATCGTTCAAGATGCAGCGACAGTAGTTGCTGGTCTGGTCATCGCGTTTACAGCATATTGGCAGTTGGCACTTATTTTCTTTGCGTTGTTACCCTTTGTAGGACTTAATGAATATGTTCAAGTCAAATTTAGGAAAGGTTTTGGTGCAGATTCCAAGCTGATGTATGAGGAAGCAAGTCAAGTTGCCAATGATGCGGTTGGGAGTATAAGAACTGTTGCTTCTTTCTGTGCTGAAGAAAAAGTTATGGATCTCTACAAAAGAAAATGTGAATCTCCTCTTGGGGCTGGGATAAGGCAAGGATTAATTACTGGGTGTGGAGTTGGGATATCCTTCACCTTTCTATTTTGTGTCCATGCAACTACTTTTTACGCTGGAGCGCGGCTCGTTCAGGATGGGAAAACAACATTTTCAAATGTTTTTCGGATTTTCTTTGCACTGACCATGGCAGCTACTGGAATATCTCAGTCGGGTTCTTTTGCACCAGATAAAAGTAAAGCCAGTACTACAACTACTTCTATCTTCTCAATCTTAGCCCGAAATTCAAAGATAGACCCATGTGACGAGTCAGGGATGGCACTCGACAATGTTAAGGGACTAGACACCATGGTTGGTGAGCATGGAACTCAGCTTTCAGGTGGTATCAAAGCACCTTATATATCTATGGTTCTAGCTGCCGTCCTGGGTGAGTGTGGTATCACCTTCGACCTTGAGGACAAGGTCGTTCTTTGGGAGAGGGTATTGTTATGGACTAACCCAAGTTAGAAATAGGCCCAATGAGAGGCCCAAGAAGAATTAGAATGTGCAGAATAAAAGAGGGGAACAAGGTGAATTAGGTTATCGATTATGAATATTGTGAAAAGCTATCTAGTTCTGGGAGAGTACGGACCTCTCGAATGTCCGATATCTTTGTGTAATCTGTTCTTGTGAGTCAGTGCATAGCATTTTTGTGGACAATTTTTGGGATCTCTAGCATTTTTTTCCCATTTTACCCCTACCAAAAAGCTGAAAATCGCATGTAGCCACTTTTTTTAAAGGAAAAAGGCAAGTCTGGTCACTATTTTGCAAAATTGAAAATCTGGTCACTTTTTTGAAACTGAGTGTAAAATCTGGCCACCACTTTGAAGTTTCCTCTATCATTTTATAATTATTTTTGATACATAATTTTATACCCCTAACACTCCTCTTTCACATTTGTTAAAGATATCCATGAAGCATCCATTTCATTCATTTTCTTAACACTTATCTATCTATTTTAACTTTTTAACATATTTGAAAATTATACTTTTTACTAAATTTTAATAGATCTGGTTATATACATTCATTTCCTTTACTTTTTCTTTAATTTCATGTCCAATTCTAAATCTATACTATTATATAAAATTCGAAACATTAAAAGTTTTGGTACCTGTTTTTTGGTACTTCGTAAATTTACTTATTTACCCTTCATTATAAAGTATAATAAATACACCTAAAATAAATAATAACATAATATAATTCATGGTAATTAGTCGAGATATTACCTTTTATAGACACCTAAAAACATCAATCATATTATATCTTTCCATCATTAATATTTCCTTTCGAACTAAAACACGTTACCTTTTTTAATTTAAAACAAATCTTATAATAAGTTTTGGTACCTGTTTTTTGATAATTCGTGAATTTACTTATTTACCCTTCATTATAAAGTATAATAAATACACCAAAAATAAATAATAACATAATATAATTCATGGTAATTAGTCGATATATTACCATTTATAAACACCTAAAAACATCACCCATATCATATCATTCCATCATTAATATTTCATTTCGAACTAAAACACGTTACCTTTTTAATTTAAAACAAATTTTATAATCACTAATATATACCAAAAATATCACACCATAATTTTCAACAAAAATATAACACCTAAAATAAATAATAACATAATACAATTAATGGTAATTAGTCGATTAACATAATAAAATTAATGGTAATTAGTCGATTGCCTTTTCCACATTAATATAATAAAATTAATGTTAATTAGTCGATTGCCTTTTTGTCATTTACTTTTAATTGAAGATATAACCTTTCATAAACACCTAAAAATATTCGTATCATACCTTTAGATCATTAATATTTTCTTTCGAATTAAAACACGTTACCTTTTTAATTTAAAACAAATCTTACAATTATTAATATATACCCGAAAATATTACACTATAATTTTCAAGAAAAATTTAACACCTGAAATAAATAATAACATAATATAATTAATGGTAATTAGTCGATTGTCTTTTTCACCTGAAGATGTTACCATTTATAAAAACTTAAAAAAATCAATCGTATCATATCTTTCAATCATTAATATTTTCTTTCTGATTAAAACACGTTACCTTTTTAATTTACAACAAATCTTACAATTATTAATATATACCAAAAAATATCACACCATATTTTTCAATAATTAATAAAATATATTAAAAATCGTATACGTTGTTTATAATAAGAAACATTAATATAATCCGTAAACATGTGTATATTAAATTATATCAAATTAAAAATAAAAAAATATTAAAAATAATGATTATATAAAAACATAATTATAATATAAATAAAATTTATAACATAATACAAGAAACCCGTGCATTGCACGGGTTATAAGCTAGTACCCCCTCCGTCCCAAAATACATGTCCCTTTTGAAAAACAAATTTGTCCCAAATTACTTGTCCCTTTTCTTCTTTCAATGCAAATTTAAGGGTAATTTTAGAAAACTATCCCTACATTTATTGTATTGAAATTTTGAGTTTTTCAAACTTAACTCTATTCTCATTTTTCAATGTATTAAATAAGGTATTAGTTGGAAAATTTATCCAACTAACCTTTACCTTAACATGTGTCACTGATGTGTGCTTTTTAGAAAAGGGACATGTAAAATTGGGACGGAGGGAGTATTAATAAACGGATGGAATATGGGATAGATAAAATGGTACTCCCTCAGTCTCTTTAAACATTGCTCGTTTGACTAAAAACACGGTTTTAAGACAGTAGGTAATGAATATTGTTTTTTAATGGAGTAGTGGGTATTGAATATTATTTTTAAGGAGTAGTGTGTGGAGTAGTGAATATTGAATATAGTTTTTAAAGAATAGTGGGGGGAGTAGTGGGTATTGAATATTGTTTTTAAAGAGTAGTGTGGGTGAAATAGTGGTTATTAAATATTGTTTTTAAGGAGTAGTGGATGGAGTAGTGAGTATTAAATATTGTTTTTAAGGAGTAGTGGGTATTGAATATTGTTTTATATGGCTTAAAATAGAAAGGAGAAAAGTATTTTGAATGTCCCGAAATAGTAAACAAGAAATGTTTTAAGAGACGGAGGGAGTATATATTTACATTATATATTTTTTATGTTTTCTTTGTCCTTATCTTCTCTCTGTTAGAGCATCTCCAAGAGTCCTGTTAAGTGAGGCTCCTTGGTCATTTTTTTGAAGAAATCACTAAAAGCATGACCAAAACCATCTCTAACAAACTCCTTGTGATTCTTCAAATATTTAAGATCTTCATCCTCTTCTTCATTTCTAGGAGCTCTTTACTTCCTCTTAAATTATTTTTTTTATTATATCTCTCTTGAACATAAATAATTCTTGTATAGTTAATTAATAAAAAATGAAGAAGGAGTTAGTTTAAGGAGGATTGTTGGAGATAATGTACAATTTTACCTCCTAAATACTTAAGAACCTATTTAAGAGCAACTCCAACAATCTCCTTGCATCCTCCCTACAAATAATGTTATTAAATTACCTCTTAATTATTTAGGAGCTGAAATCAAACACTTTCTCCAACAATCCTCCTAAACTTATTCCTTATTCATTTTTTTACTAACTAACTATATCTATACATACTTTCTATTATGGAGTAAAGCTTATGGATCATAAGTTTTGAATAAAACTTATGGAGTACCTCTCCCCCTCTCTCCCTCCTTTCTCTCCCTTTCTTTATCCCTCCCGTCTCCTGCACCTTAACCGGCGGGGCTTCCACCGGTTTTTCCGGTGGAAAGCCCCAAATTCTTTCTTTTATTTTGTTTGATCTATCTCTTTTCAATAACCTCCCTGTTTGGGCAAGAATTTCTTTACTCTTGTTTTGTGTTGAATTGCTTTTCTAGATCTACACTACCGGAGTTTTCGGCCATCTTTCTTCTTCGATTCGAGCGGGAATTTCGAGAGTTAGCCGCATATCAGTGGTTTCAGTTGTCAAATCTAAGTTTTTTTATTTTTCTTTGTAATTTTCAGTTTGTTTTTTTTGGTTTTGGCTTGTATTTTTCAGATTTGATCTCTCCTTTGTGAGAGCTTGGATTTCACTCCTTTGTTTGTGAGAGTATGATTTCTGATCTAGTGAAACAAGTTTGTAGGATGTTGCATTTATGGTCGAATATTCAAGCAGCATTAGCCCCAGGTGGAGGTCCAACCGCAACGAGTACATATAAATCTCCATACGAGAGGGGCAATATCATCTTCAACAAATTTACTGAATATGGATTAATCAGTATTTGTTTATGTTTTTCGTTGTTCGACTATTTTGGTAGATGTTGTATGACTTATCATTAATGAATGGAATTTTACTAAAAAAAATAAAAAATAACTTATGGAGTAAACTAGCCATTACTGCTTCTTATGGAAACTAACTTATGGTGTAAAACTTATGGACCATAAGTTTTCAAAACTTATGGAATAAAACTTATGGACCATAAGTTTTGAATAAAACTTATGGAGTAAACTAGCCGTTACTGCTTCTTATGGAAACTAACTTATGGTGTAAAACTTATGGACCATAAATTTTAGTTTTGAATAAAATTTATGGAGTAAAACTTATGGACCATGAGTTTAGAATAAACTTATGGAGTAAATTAGCCGTTGCTGCTTCTTATGGAAACTAACTTATGGAGTAAAACTTATGGACCATAAGTTTTGAATAAAACTTATGGAATAAAACTTATGAAGTATGGTTGTCAGTTGAAGTTAATTAATAAAAAATGAAGAAATTAGAGAGAGTCTTAACTTTGAGGAGGAATTGTTGGCTCTTAAAAATTCGAGGAAGATTTAGGAGGTTGTTGGAGTTGATTTCTAGCATATTTTCTTCAAATTTTGATTTAGGAATTGATTTAGGAGCTTGTTGAAGATGCTCTAATAATATTATTTTTGAGGAGTATACTTAAGAGCTCTTGGAGTTGCTCTTAGTATTAAAAATTTCAATTTTCGAACTTAGCTCGATTTGATATTTCAGTTTTTAAAATCTAACAGTTAGTAGAATCAATTTTTACAAATTAATTTAGTTACATGTACAGTTACATGTGTGTCTCGTAAATAATCTGCCCTTGGTTATTGTCTCGGTAAGTAAAGCGCAAAACATGCTACCAAAGTTAATAGTAAAGGATAATATGTTAGGGAACCAAACAAATTTTTCAAAAATCTCTTTAATTTGATGTGACATGTGATGATATATTAAAATGAGAATATTTAATTAGTGAAATTGACGTGAATGCAGAGGAGACCATCTCATTTAATATTGATGCCACATCATTTTAGTGACGTTTTTGGGAAATTTCTTTGATTCCCTAACATTTTTCATCTCATTTACTCTCTCCGTCCAAACCAATTCTTTACATTTCTTTTTACACTTTCTGGCACGCATTTTAAGATGTATTTTAAGGATAGTTCCATAACTTATTTTTAATTATTTTTTTTGTATAAAAATATAATGTTTATATTTTTATACAAAAAAATAAAAAAATTTAAAAATATATTATGGAACTACCCTTAAAATGCATCTTAAAATGCATACCAAAAACATCATTTTGAAACGTAAACATCTATATAGACCGAGGGAGTAATATTCATGCCACATTATTTTAGTGACGTTTTTGGGAAATTTCTTTGATTCCCTAACATTTTTGAACAGTAAATCATCAATGAGTTGAAGTAGCTCAGTGATAGAGTTAATTATCTGTTTAACGTTGTTTTTTTTTTTTTTTTTTGAAAGGTGATAATTCAATACATAAAAGCCATACGGCATCTACAAGAGTGATCGAATCGATCAAACATAGAATAAGATGACATGCTCGTCTTCATAATCAAAATGAGACAAATAAGCAGATGTCTGAAAAAAATGATATGTCTATAGATACTCGCTCTACGCTCCATATCTTCGCCAAAATCCGTTTGAGCTACCGACCACAAATGAAGTTCCGACCAAGCTCTTATCGTTGAATCCGACCCAACTCTCACAAATGAAGGAGAGAAATCCACACCTCTCACCAAGGAGAGAAAAACCACACCTCTCACCAAGGAGAGAAATCAAACTAAAATATCAAATCCGTTAAACTGAACTTTAACGTTGTTAATGCATTGAGTTCAATTGTCATATATATTAATATTTATTATGAATAAATTCTGATGAGTATTTTAAATTTTAATGAAACAAATAGTCAATGGTCAAAGTTGTCTTGTTAGAGCTATATATGAATTGACCATTCATAACACATAAGTGAATGATTGTGTTTAACTTTTTAAGTTTCACTTACTCCCTCCGTCCCTAAATATCATTCCTGTTTTGACTGGATACGTTTGTCAACGCGTACTTTTGATCGTTAATATCTTTAATTTTGTATTAGTTTTAAATATAAAAACTTCATTGTATTAAAGTACTCATAAATACGAATCCAACAAGATCACTCATGACTATATTCCGTCTTATAGATTAGACGTAAATTAGTAATTTGTCTCATGTTATGAACAGGACCGACATTTCAAATAAGAAAAACAATGTGAGACAGAGGTAGTAATAAAAACAGTTTTACCCCTGTCTGGGAAAGGCTAGCTAAGGCTAAGCTACAAGCCTACAAGTAGGGAGCTACCCCTGTTGGCGTAATCTGTGCTTAAAAGTCTTAGTCAATCGTCAGGCGTAAAACAAGTGCATTTGTACTATTAGACGAAATCATATGTACTACATGTAATTATAGCTATTGTAATTCAGATACTAAAAATATAATAAGAATCAACGTGGCAAAACAAAAAAAAAAAACTATCGTAATTGAGGCCCATATTTGGGCTGCACCACAACAGTAAATACCTTGTCCACTTTGTTGGGCCGACATTCACTAGTTTATAATGTAAACTGAGAATTGAAATATCGGGGCTCAAATTTATCCACTTTGGCCCAAAATGTATTCTACAAAAGTTTAATGTATTAGTAATTTGCTATGTCATTTGACTGAAACCGATTCGTTGTGTACGATAAATCACATGTTCGGTTTTTTCTATTTCTACTTTGTGTTGTGTTTGTGATTTATTTGAACAAATTTATTTACTGAAAATGTTACCAAAGTTTGAATAGACCCTATGTACTCTCATTTCATCTGAAGTTACGATGATATTCTTCGTCAAACTCAATTTCAAGATTATTGTACTAACTTTGATTTAAATTTAATTTAGGCTGTATTTAACAATCATTACAATGTATTTCAGACTTTAAAAGGTGAATTTAGACACACTTGTTGTGTTTCTTGGTGGTTGTGTGCTGCTCCAAATCAGTGCCATTCTTGTTCAAAAAGTAGAGGTAAGAAAATAATAATTATATTGTTGGAATATTTCTCTGCCTTTTATTTTGTTGCTAAATAAAAAAAAATTTCTTTTTCATCCATTTGTCTAGCAAACAATGGATGAATGATCAATCATTGGCGGCAATCACATACTCCCTCCGTCCCTTAATGTTTTTCCTGTTTTGACTGGACACGTTTGCCAACGCACACTTTTGATCGTTAATATCTTGAATTTCGTATTAGTATTAAATATAAAAACTTCACTGTATTAAAGTACTCATAAATACGAATCTAACAAGATCACTCATGACTATATTTGGTCTTATAGATTAGACGTAAATTAGTAATTTATCTCATGTTATGAACAGTCCCGACATTTTAAACAAGAAAAACAAATCGGGACAGAGGGAGTATATATATATGAGTCAAGATAGGAGGGCTTTTTATATATACACAAAAATGATTAATGTAGCATGTGATAGCATCATGCCATCATTCACAACTTGTTTTTGTTTAATACAATTCCAAATACATGAACTTTAGAAGTCTGGATGTTATATATATAAAACGATTTTTTTAGTGTGCGCACAAGTACACATGCTAATAATTCGTGTTAGCTTAATTGATAAATTTTGATTGGTGGGAATTTCATTAATAATGTTGACCCCCTGCATTCACATAAATATCTATCAATCAAAATTTAACAACTCATCAAGTACAAATTCTTAGCATGTGTCCTTGAACACACACTAGACAAACCCTATATAAAATGCTAGATTTTTCAAATTCGTTTTCAATTTTTTTTAAAATATTATGTATTAAAATTTTATTGGTATTAATTTAATTAATTATGATGAATTTTTTTACATTCACATGAATTTTAATTACCAATTAAAATCTTTCAAAATATTAACCATACCAAATCATTCTAGAACTTTATTTAATACGTAGCAATACTCTATGTTTTATCCCCAAATAATGTTAGATTTGTGTCCTTTCTTCAAATAATTGTGGCCGTTACATTCGATTCAAAGCGGTTGTGATTTGTGAATAAAGTGCAATCCTCAAAGCTTTGTCCCCAAAATCAAACTTGACCCTATTCAATATCTTCCCGTTCATTTAGTTTATTATAGACATCATTGGGCGATCTATCAAACGAATATTAGCTTCTTGGATCTCCAAAATAATACGAATAAATACAAAGAACTAGATCCAGTGACCTATCTTTAATTAGTATTTCTGCATTATCGGAATAGTTAACGTGTGCCGACTCTGCACTTTAAACTTGTGCATAACTTATTGTAGCTTTTCCAGCCACAGGCTTAAATTATTGATCACCGCGTATCCAACAGCAGTTAGAAATTAGAACATACATACACACACAAAATTGTATGTAATGTACAAAAGTCAAATGATTATGTATGCATGATATTGGGTTCTACTTTAGTTTCGCACCATGGAATAACCTAATTTAAATTTATTCTACAATGTTATGTATGCATTATGTTCTTAACTTTTTAACTTAATAAAGATAATGTATGCATGCATGTATTAAAAAATTAAAATATATTCCTGATAAAGCGATTGTCATAACCATTTGTCTGTTATATTTTTCGTTTATGGACGGAATACATGGAATATGTTGGCTACAATGAGATTTTTTCACGAATGCAGGGAAAATCACATTATCGATCTGTTGTGGATTAAAATCTAAGTCACGAATTTGTAATTAATGCTAGGGTTCGGGAGCTTCTTGCTTTAATGGCTGTTTCCGTGTTCGAGACCGATCGGTCCTCACAGAGCGCCTACGTATCTCGTATTGAGAATCAAGCCAAAAACGTTGTTCTAGGTGATGGTGCCCTCAGGGCTATGGCGACGAGGGCTCACCTAGGACGTAGTGGCTTGTATGTCCTTATTCGAGGATTGAGCCAAAACGTAGCTCTGAGATTGAGGGGTCAGACCCTTTATATAGGCTGAGAAGCCCTAGAATCGTAGTAGGGTTAGGTGACTTGGTGGGCAAGTCACCGACTAGAAGAAGGTTCTAGTCTCCTTCCATTCAAGAATCAGTTTCCATGTTGAGATATGTATCTTGGAGGCTAAGTCAGGCAAGAGTCATATTCTTGTTTGACTCTTATTTGCTGAGTTGTTTTATTACCCTTAATATTAATTACGAAATTAATATTATAATTAGGGTTTGGGCCCATCTGGTGGGCCCCACGTTTGGACCATTTTAGGTTTAATTAATGCCGCATTAAATGTGTCTTTAGGGCTTACTTCTAGCCCATATCATTTGCCCCCCAAATTCTAGGAAAATTGATCAGGTTTTCCTTGAAGTTATAACGGCCTTACTCGAGACTTGGGTCAGGGTTTATTGCTCTTACGTGAGTATTTTCAACAATATCATCTTAATGTAAAGCATGGAGCGACCGACGCATTTACGACGATGTTGAACGACACTAAGCGATGTTGAATGGCACTAGACAGTGCTAACCAGCCATAAACAACGTTTAAACAGTGTTAAACAATGTTAAATAGCATGAAATGGCACTAAGGGCAATAATCGGTGCTAAACAGCGCTAATCGGCACTAATTTGTGCTAACAGGCACTAATCAGTGCTTAAACAGCACTAAACGGTGCTAATCGGCACTAATTTGTGCTTAACCGACACTAATCTGCGCTAATCGGCACTAATTTGTGCTAATCGGCACTAATTTGTGCTAATCGGCACTAATTTGTGCTAATCGGAGAAGACTCGGGACAATTGCAGCCTCTTCCGGGCAGCTAGCCAGCCGACAAGGGTCCTGGTCAGCTGCCAGGTGCTCCTGGTCGGCTACCAGGTGCTCCTGGTCGGCTGCCAGGTGCTCCTGGTCGGCCAGACCCTTCCCATAGCACCTGGTCGGCTGCCAGTGCTCCTGGTTGCCTGCCATGTGCTCCTGGTTGCCTGCCATGTGCTCCTTGTTCGCCGGCAAGTTAACGGGAGATCCATGTTGACTTTTAATGATGCCACACGATGTTTAAACGACGTTTCAATGTTTGTTAAACGACGTTAAATGGCATAAAACGGCACTTCATGGTGCTAATAGACTCTATACGGCGCTAAGTTGAAGGTCGATGTTTGTCCTGGAAAGTAGAAAACCTTCAACAGAAACATCAAACGATCCAACCAACTGACGGGAGGTGCCAAGATGGGTGCCGGGAAGTCAGTTGATGCCCCTTCGTGGCACCTGGTCGGCTGCCAGGTGCTCCTGGTCGGCCAGACCTCTTCCATGGCATCTGGTCGGCTGCCAGTGCTCCTGGTTGCCTGCCAGGTTCTCCTGGTCGGCTGCCAGGTGCTCCAGATTGCCTGGGAGTGCTTGAACGACATTTCAATCTATGTTGAACGACGTTGAATGGCATAAGACGGCACTACACGGTGCTAATCGATGCTTGAATGACACTTAGTTGGAGGTCGATGTTTGTTCCGGAAAGTGAGAAACCTTCAACAGAACCATGAAACGATTCAACCAACTGACGGGAGGTGCCAGGAGGTCGGCTGAAGCCCCTCTGTGGCACCTGGTCGGCTGCCAGGTGCTCCTGGTCGGCCTGCCAGGTGCTCCTGATCGGCCAGACCATCTTTCTGGCACCTGGTCGGCTGACAGGTGATCCTGGTCGGCCAGACCTTCTTAATGGCACCTGGTCGGCTGCCAGGTGATCCTGGTCGGCCAGACCTTCTCAATGGCACCTGGTCGGCTGCCAGGTGATCCTGGTTGCCTGCCAGGTGCTCCTTGGTTGCTTTGTCGTGCCTCTCGGAGCTTTTCGCAATGCTTGGAATCTCGTTCTTGAATCACGTCCTTGACATCTGTATGTTGTATACTTCCTTTCAGGGCATAATCAGTCTCTTTGTTAGCAAAGACTAACTGATAGTGTTTTATCTTCCGTAATTAGCTTCTTAAGCTTAGATGAGTGTCCTAGCACAGCTAGTTATTTATTTCTTCACATAGATCCTTCTTTTCTTTCCCGAAATCATACGAACTGATATAACTTTTGCCAGATATAGCAGATGAATTCCATTTTTTTTCATGTATAAACGACAGATGACCTGCAAACACGAACCGAGCTGTGTTTCAACCTGATATAGAAGGTCACCCATCTTCTATAAAAGAGTGGGGGGAGCCTTCATTTTCATTCACTTCACTTCTTCTTACTTCTAAAATTCTCTCTGAAGCTTTCAAGCTCTAAAGCTTTCAAGTTCTAGCTTCAAGTTCGAGCTCAAGATGACAGATGGCAACCGCGCTTCGGCTCCGTCATTCTCTATGTCTGAGGCGATATCCAAGAGAACCATGGCCAAAACAATGCGAGGTAAACTTAGACTAAATCCCCCTTCATATATTGATCGTAGATTTGATTCTTTATATGACTTGTTGAGTACCATGAGGGATGCATTCCCCAACAACTCTGAATTAGCTGCGTACCATAGCCCGTGCAAGTTTGACAAGGATGATGTTAACAAAATCAAGGAGCTATATGGCTTCCCGGACGTGATCAAGGTTCGCCTTCCTGGCTTAGCCGATAGAACCTGTAATTGGCACCCAGAGAGGCTATGTGTCTACAAAGGCGCCCTTGAAGCAGGCCTGAGATTCCCTGTCGATCAGTTCATCATAAGGCTCCTAGCAGAGCTTCAGGTTCATCCCTGCCAGTTGTATCCTAATGCATGGCGGGCTATCATCATCTTCATGCTGAGGTGTCGGGATCTAGGCATCGAACCAACTACTACAATGTTCCGGAGTATATTCGCCACCAAGAACTCGTCTGAGATTCAGAAGGGATGGATAACTATTCAGCACCGAACTAATGTTTCACATATTGTGAACGCCTTTTCGTTCCCAGATTCCCATCACTTCTGGGACAGAGAGTTCGTGATTCTGGTATGGCGTGGTGGCGACTGGGGCCAATTCTTTGTGTCTAAGTTTGGGGAAGTGCATGACGCGACACACTTTGTATGTGATCTTGACGAGAAAGAGCTTCTTGATCGTGATAAATTACTTGCTGACGATGGCCGTACTCACTACAAAGTTTTCTTAAACGAGAAGAGACTTGTAGAAGCTGGCCTTAGCTTACTTTCTGCTGAGGGTAATTTTTTTATTTGCATATTATGAACTCTGTTTGTTCTTATTCCGATATTTTTTCCTGTTGCCATTTCAGTTGCGGAGGAGATAGACAGCCGGCCCGAGAACCAGCCGAAAGTTACTAGAAGGATGATCAAGAAAACCGAGGCGGCTGGCGTCCAACCTGAGCCAAAGATCCCGCAGTTCCTGTCGGGGTGTTCTTCAAAGAGATCGCGAGATACTGACGGGAGAGTCAAGACCCCTTTCATCCCTGGTTGGGGCATATGTGAGCAAGATTCTGTCTTGGGATGCCCAGAGTCGGCCTTGGATTGGTCCAAATTCTGCATCACTCCCCCCGATCTTTTGACAGTGACTGCCGGGGACAAATTTAATGAGGCTTAGAAACTAGGAGCTCAAGCCCTGTACCAGGTTCCCAACTTTTCATCTTAGAAGTAGTATTTTCACATAACTTATGATTAGAAATGTCTCATTGATTCTTTGTTCCAGGCCAATGCCCAGTTCCAGGCCAGCACTCGCATAGGCCATGCATATCGAGAGGAAAATGTGGCCTTGAAGAAGGAGAAAGCAACTTTTGATGAAAGACGTCAAGACTTGGAGTCTAGGGCCATCCGGGCTGAAGCTGATGCTCATTCTCTCCAGAGACAGTATGACTCCCTGTATAACAAAAGGGCAGCAGATTACAAGCTAGTGGTGAAAGCTTACCAGGAGTCCGAGGATTTCTTCCGTCTTATAGATGAGCATGACGATGAAGTTCGCCCGGGTATTATGTCCGTTGGTTGGGATCGAGCCATCAATGCTGTGAGCAAGAGGCACCCTACTGTGGTTAACCCGAGGGACTTTCCAAGTCCTTATAATCAAGTTGCTTCGGGCTCAGAAGCCAACCCAGTAGCTCAGGCTTCGGGTTCAGGCTCTAGGGGAAGTCGCCGCCATTCTGGCTCCGGTTTGAGAGGGGGTGTCCGAGCCAATATGGACGATTCAGTTTCCTCGGACCCTCGGGGGAAACGGCCTATGACCGTGCAAAAGGGAGAGTGGTTCACCAAGCAGTCCCTTTGAACAGAGTGGCTCAGATCGAGGATAACTCATCTTCTGAGGAGGAAGAGGTTGTGCCTCAACCAATGGTAGTGGCCGAACCAGATAATGGCCCTGACGAGGAAAGCTCGGAGGAAGAGAGCGGTGAGGAAGATAGCAGTGAAGAAGAGAGTGGTGAAGAGGAGGATTCAGAGGAGTAGTTGGGATTGCTTGGTGGCCTTACATGGCCTAGCTTGGCCGCATGTGGCTTCGTATTTCTAGCTTTCAATCAAGGTCCTTCGGGATCAAACTTTTATTTGCCTAAGTGATGTAACTTAACTGTCGGCCCTTCGGGGTCTTTATTTATGCACTTGTTTCTTTCATTCATATGTTCATTTATTTTCGGTACTTGATCTTTCTAGATTTGCACTCAGCAGGTGCTAGGTACTTAAACAAAACATAGACTTTACAGAATGGAAAACAAACTTGCATTAATAACTCAAATGGGTTCAACCCTTACATAGCTTATTATTGTCCTACTCGGGGCATTAATCCCTGGAATGGTTTCATCGAACCTTATTTCTACTTCTTCTACTAGGTAAATAAAAAGCTACATCCTTGCAGAGGAAACTTATACATAATAAATCTTGAGGTTCAAGGCATGCCAGGTACGGGGCACCTCAACCCCGTCCAAGGTTTCCAACTTGTACGATCCTCGTCCCAGCGTCTTCCTAACTCGATACGGACCTTCCCAGTTTGGGGCTAACTTTCCCTTCTGGCCAACTCCAGAAGCCTCGATCTTCCTCAGAACTAAGTCACCTTGCTGAAAGAACCTCTCCTTAACCCTGTGGTTATAATAAAAGGATGCTTTCTTCTGATGCTCCGCATTTCTGGCATTCGCCTCGTCCCTGACTTCATCAATCAGATCCAGGGCGAGCCTCATGCCTTCTTCATTAGTCTCAGGTTCGAATGCCTCAACTCGAGGCGACGCATGCATGATCTCCAGTGGCACCACTACCTCAGCTCCATAAGCTAGCAGAAACGGGGTTGCTCCGGTGGTCACCTTACAAGTAGTGCGATAAGCCCATAGTATAGGCAGCAACTCATCCACCCAAGTGTTCCTTGAACATTCGACCCTTTTCTTTAGTCCATCAAGGATGATGCGATTGGCCACCTCGGCTGCCCATTCACTTGCGGGTGTGCTACTGAAGTAAAACGAAGTTCAATAGCGTTTTCCTCACAGTACTTTTTGAACTCCTCATTGTTGAACTGCGTCCCATTATCCGTCACAAGGATTCGTGGGATGCCATACCTACAAATTATGTTCTCCCAAAAGAACTGGGCAACTTGCTTGGTGGTTATCTTGGCTAGAGGCTTAGCCTCAATCCACTTGGTGAAATAGTCAATGGCGACTATCAGAAACTTCCTCTGTGCCGAAGCCATAGGGAAAGGACCTAGTATGTCCATCCCCTACATTGCAAACGGGATGGGAGAATTGACCGACGTTAACATCTCAGGCGGCTGCCTTACAATCGGAGCGTGCTTCTGGCACCTATCACACCTCTTGACATAATTCTGTGCATCGGCCAGCATCTCTGGCCAATAAAATCCCAGACGAGTTATTTTGTGAGCCAAGGCCCTGCCCCCCAGGTGCTGCCCACATATTCCTTCATGAACTTCCTCCAAAGCTTCTCTTGCCTCTTGGGGCCTCAAGCACTTCAAGTACGGGACGACAAACGATCTCTTGTAGAGGATGCCTTCAATCAAGGCATATCTCAATGCTCTCACTGACAGCTTTCGTGCCTCCAAGGCATTGTCAGGGAGCCAACCTGTTTCGAGGTGAGCTTTGATAGGATCAATCCAGCAACCTCCTACATCAATCGGTGCCACCAACTTAGAGTTGATGGTCGGGGCCTTCAAGACCTGGAAGTAGACACTTCCTGTGTGATTCTCTATCTCAGAAGAAGCGAACTTAGACAGGGCATCGGCCTTAACATTCTCTTCCCTTGGAATGTGTTCCACATAGCATTCCTCGAACTGAGTCATAATAGCTTTTACGACTCTCAGGTATTTTGCCATAGTTTCATCCTTGGCCTCAAGCTCACCATTCACTTGCGAGACTACCAATCTTGAATCTCCACACACTTTGAGGTTCTTGACCCTCATGACTCTAGCCAAGCCTAAACCGGCTATCAAGGCTTCATATTCAGCTTCGTTGTTGGTTGTCTGAAAATCCAACTTCAAAGCATACTCGACTGTGAACCCATCGGGGCTTTGCAAGACTAAACCTGCACCACTAGATTTTGTTTTTGATGCTCCATCAAAATAGAGCACCCAATACTCTTTCAGATCAGGTGCAAGCGCTTCATCCTTATTCTCACATTCTCGGTTGGGTATTATCTTCTGCCCCCCGACTTCTTGGTTGCTAATGGTACATTCAACCACGAAGTCAGCCAATGCCTGAGCCTTGATGGCTGTCCGAGGCTTATACGTTATGTCAAATTCCCCGAGCTCTATTACCC
Source organism: Kitagawia praeruptora (assembly GCA_037693485.1). Lineage (NCBI taxonomy): Eukaryota > Viridiplantae > Streptophyta > Magnoliopsida > Apiales > Apiaceae > Kitagawia > Kitagawia praeruptora. The sequence goes on from CM075350.1 coordinate 131,978,792, forward strand.
ATTTGATCAATCTTCCATTAGCTTTCGGGCTGTGCAATATGCTTCTCAACTGTTGATCCGTCAAGACCTCAATCTTGTGGGCCTGGAAGTACGGTCGCAGCTTCCTTGAGGCAGTTATTAATGCCAAAGCAAACTTCTCAATGGGGGAGTAATTCAACTCAGCCCCATGCAACACCTTGCTCACATAGTAGATGGGTTTCTAAACCTTCTTCTCTTCTCTAACAAGAACTGCACTCAATGCTTGTTCAGATACCGCCAGGTACAGATAAAGAGTCTCCCCAGGACTAGGCTTGGCCAACAACGGGGCTTCAGCCATGTACTTCTTCAACTGTTCAAAGGCCTCTTGGCTCTCTACAGTCCACTCAAAATTTTTCACTTTCTTTAACGCCTGAAAGAAAGGCAAACATTTGTCACCAGATTTGGAGATGAATCTCCCTAGGGCCGCAACTCGACCAGTTAATTTTTGTACATCTCGTATTGAGCGGGGTGGCTCCATATCCAGAATTGCCTTAATCTTGTCCGGGTTGGCCTCTATGCCTCTCTTGGAAACCATCAGCCCCAAAAATTTTCCCAATCCAACACCAAAAGCACACTTGGCTGGATTCAGCATCATCTTGTGGTGCCTTAGCACTTCAAATGCCTCTCTGAGGTGCCCAATGTGATCTGCCTTGAGTAGGCTCTTGACTAACATGTCATCAACATAGACCTCCATGGTTTTTCCAATCAGATGGGCGAATATCTTATTCACCAGCCGTTGGTAAGTAGCTCCTGCATTCTTTAAACCAAAAGCCATAACAAGATAGCAGAAAACACCAAAGTCAGTTATGAAAGATACCTTAGGGATGTCCTCATTGTGCATCTTAATCTGATTGTATCCGCTGAAACCATCCATGAAGCTCAACATTTCATGTCCAGCTGTGGCATCTATCAACATATCAATCCTAGGCAGAGGAAAACAATCCTTTGGGTATGCATCATTTAAATCTGTGAAGTCGATACACATTCTCCACTTTCCATTCGCTTTCTTGACCATGACAGGGTTAGCCAGCCATTCAGGGAACTGAATCTCTTCAATAAATCCAGCTTCCAAAAGCTTGTCAACTTCCTGCTTAATGGCCTCCTGTCTCTCAGGAGCAAAATTCCTCTTCTTCTATTTTATTGTCTTTCGCTCAAGATCGAGATTCAACTTATGAGTTATAAGTTGGGGATCTATCCCTGGCATATCAGCTGTTGTACCGAGCAAACACATTACTATTCTCTTACAAGAATGCTATCAACTTGCCCTTCAAGGGTTCCTTCAGAGAAGCTTCTATATAAGTAACTTTCTCAGCTCGTTTGGCCGTCATGGCTTCAATGTTTGTCTTGGTCTTGGACTTCTTAGGCGGCCTCTCGGCTAGCATGCGTTCGGCCTTGAGTGTTGAACGTCAATGTTTGAAATCAAGGGTTTTCAATCTCAAGGGTGTTTTAAATCACTGAAATATCTATCAGAGCTTCCGGTCCAAGGCCATGGGGTCTTTGATCAGCCCTACGAGGTCTTGAACCTTCCCTAGGAGGTTTTCAATCTTCATTTCAGGGTTAATATTCAAGTGTTGAACGCTGGCGTTCAGATATTTAACGTCGGCGTTCTGGATCGAGAATTCAAAATTACATGTTGGTTTTCAAGTTTCAACCTTTGGATCTTAATTGGAGGTTCATGACCCCCTCCATTTTGGCCTTCATAACTAATCTTGGCCTTCATGAATAATCTTGGCCTTCATGGCTAATAACCTGTGTTTCTCAACCTAGGATTCAGGGTTGATTTCTCGATTTAGATTTTGATAAATGCAATCCCATGGGCTTCTTGCCTTTTAAACTTCTAAGACGAGAACTTGCTTGAACTTCTTAATCCCTGTTCAAGGACCCTTAATAATGCATGTTCTCTACTAGTCTTCATCCTTGGATTCTCAACCCAAGTACTTAAGAAATATTGAATAGTAGTCAGTCCTTAACATCCTCGGCCTTCCATGGCTTTGATTGTTATTGCGTGTGGCTTTTATCTGCTTGTCTTTTATCCAGGGTCCTTCACGGACTTAAACTTTTACTTGGTCTTGCTGTAACCTAACTCGACCCTTCGGGGTATGCATTTGTTTGTTTTCCATCCGTGTATTTTTTATTTTCGGTACTCGGTCATCCTTGATTTGCACTCATCAGGTGCTTGGCACATAAATAAAATCACACCATCAATGAATGGAAATCAAACTTGCATTAATAACTTGAAATGGGTTCAACCCTTACATAGAGTACTACTATCCTACTCGGAGCAACATGCTCTGCAATGGTTTCAATGAACCTTATTTCTACTTCTACTTGATAAATATGAAGCTAAGTCCTATAAAGCTAAGTCCTACTAGGATAACTTGAGCCCATCGGGGCTTTGCAAGACTAGGCCCACACCAGATTTTGTTTTAGATGCTCCATCAAAATGGAGCAACCACCACTCCTTTTGGTCTCCTCCTTATTATTCTGAAGTTCACTTCCTGCTTGGGGAATTACCTCCTGCCCCCCGACTTCTTGGTTGCCAATGGTACATTTAACCACGAAGTCAGTTAACGCCTTAGCCTCAATGGTTATCCGAGGCTTCTGTGTGATGTCCTCTGACGGCCTTTCTTGGCGTTCTTTACCACTGCGGACATCCATGTCTTCAATCGGAAGGACCTGCCCCCCGACTCCGTCAGGCCTTAACGCGGCTACATAACAGCTTCGTGCCATCTTTTGATCGCCTTTATGTTCTCCAACACCATTCCGGGTTGGGAACTTGATCTTCATATGATAAGTTGAGGCAACAGCCTTGAATGCATGAAGTCCAGTCCTTCCGAGGATAGCGTTGTACGTTGAAACCGCCTTGATTCCCACAGACGGCGCCAAATGTTGTGGATTAAAATCTAAGTCACGAATTTGTAATTAATGCTAGGGTTCGGGAGCTTCTTGCTTTAATGGCTGTTTCCGTGTTCGAGACTGATCGGTCCTCACAGAATGCCTACGTATCTCGTATTGAGAATCAAGCCAAAAACGTAGTTCTAGGTGATGGTGCCCTCAGGGCTATGGCGACGAGGGCTCACCTAGGACGTAGTGGCTTGTATGTCCTTATTCGAGGATTGAGCCAAAACGTAGCTCTGAGATTGAGGGGTCAGACCCTTTATATAGGCTGAGAAGCCCTAGAATCGTAGTAGGGTTAAGTGACTTGGTGGGCAAGTCACCGACTAGAAGAAGGTTCTAGTCACCTTCCATTCAAGAATCAGTTTCCATGTTGAGATATGTATCTTGGAGGCTAAGTCAGGCAAGAGTCATATTCTTGTTTGACTCTTATTTGCTGAGCTGTTTTATTACCCTTAATATTAATTACGAAATTAATATTATAATTAGGGTTTGGGCCCATCTGGTGGACCCCACGTTTGGACCATTCTAGATTTAATTAATGCCACATTAAATACGTCTTTAGGACTTATTTCTAGCCCATATCACGAACCATGCTTATAGAGGAATTTTGCTTGCGCATAAAAAATTATAACGCATGGATGTTTAATACAGTAACAATCGCTTATCAGAGAGACCAATTCCAATTAAGCATATCATGTGTATGCAAGATTTGAAATTGATTGCAAAGACAAAAAAATGGTACTGGTGGTGGCCAAATTTTATCTGGAGGGGACATGATAATTTATCTCCGTTTAATTATGTATAATTTATTACCACAGAAACTGGCAAAACTGTAACAATCTGTTGCCTGTGTTTGTCTTTAAATTAAGTTCACTCATTCATTCATGACCCCTGCTCTCCTGCTGCAGCAGCTTGTTTCCACCTATACTTTGCTTCTTTTGCACGTCTATTAAATTTACATGTGTGTGTGTACTGCTTCTACTGTGTGTAACTGTGTATATATTCATTCAGTCATATTCATTCATCAACAGTTCTTTACATACTCCTGTACGGCTATTCACACCAAGTGATCGATTGTTATTTACACAATGTCTACACGTAATTACTATCTTTTTCAGATTTATTTTACTGTAGATGACCCTCCTAGCTAGTCAGGACAACTGTAAAGTCCCTTCCTAGGGCTCATGGGAGGTTGATTCAAGAACTGGATCGAGTACCTCTTTATCTTCACCAAAAAATGTTACTGCAATTATCAATTAATTGCAGGCTATCTGACTCGTTAATTCAGATTAATTATCAGCCCTGCCCTGCAATGAAATAGTATTTGATAATTCATAGTATGAAATTATATCAGCCCTGCCCTGCAGGCTGCAGTGTTAGGATATGAGATGAATTAAATGAGATACAAACAACTTTATTCATTCTTTGAAAGTGCAGAGTCTCATGTACAGAGTCTTTTCTTTTGTTTGGCTTGATTAAAGTTCTGTTAATATGAAGTATCTACATGACTAAATATAAACTAAAGTGGTTTAATATTAGTAATTCAATCTAAAGATCTTGTTAAATACCTAAATTTGGTGATTATGTAGAAGCAAGTCAGTATATTATTAATGGGTTTATCTAATATATATAAATGGATTTAACACAAAATTCTCATCCAATTTAATTAGAGCATCTCCAAGGTAGAAAACTGTTAGCTAAAATATCTATGTGTTATCTAATGTGTCATCTAGGTGGCCCTTTTAGATGATATATATAAAAAATATTGCACTCCAACCATCACCCCTTAGCAAAAAGAATATAGAACCATGTATGATTCGATATATATGTTGATTTAGAAAAGTTTTTTGGTATAATTTTAGCTTAACATAATTATACATAACACTATTGGAGTGTATATATGCACTGTTAGCAAAAAAATTGTATAATCAATTTAGATAATCATTATAACTAACAAATTTAGATTTCACGTAGATGCTCATAAAAAAATAATTGTCAACATACTAAAAAGACCCATTAATAATTAATCATGTGAGAGCAACTCCAGCCCAAAGACCCCTTACCTATATTTGTTCTAGGTGGACATATTTTAGGGGTTTAGCTTTAAAAACAACACTCCAATGCAACTCCTTATCCCCTATAATTTTTAGGTGAGAGAAAATGAAACCCCTTTATTTAGGGGAGAGAAAAGCAAACCCCTATAATGTCACATCATCATTGTTTCCTTATAATATTAACATAAAACTCTCCAACACTCCCATCTCTTTCTAAAATATGAATAAATAATATTTTTAATTATAGGTAAGCACTACAAGAAAATTCGCATTCAGCAACGGAAAATTCCGTCGCTAACATTGAAATTCCGTAGGCATTTCAAATCGCGACGGATTTCGCGACAGAAAATTCCGTAGCTATATCGGTTGTAGGCAAATGTTTGGCTACGGAAAATTTTCCGTCGGCAACTTACCAACGGTTTTGCAACAGCTTAGCAACGAATTTTCTACATGTTTGACCATATTATACCGACAACTTGCCTACAGAATTCCGTCGCAAATTTTGACAGATCTGCAACGGAATCATTAACAAGAAAACTCCATTGCAGATCCATCAGTAAAATATATCTGAATTAGTTTATAAAATCAAAATTTTTTTAGAAATTTATCATTATTCAATTTTTTTTTCTTTTTGGGATGCAATACCTGCTCTCTTCTAGTATATAGGGGGAAAAAATAAAGCTCAAAACATTTAGACAATGTAAGTACATTACCAAAGCCCAGCATACATTAAAAACTTCAAATGTTGAGAGGTCTCACATTACACATCCAAATACAAGTAGAAATTTAAAAGTCTGGGAAATTAAGATAGCATCCTAATGATTGTTTAATACAACTCAAAAGCTAATTAAAATGTCATAGTTAAATAACAAGCCAAACAAGATTCCCATACTAAACAAAACAAGCAGCCAATCCAGTAGAAGAAGGCAAGGGCTGATGTGTTCGAGTTCACTCTCTTCAGACTGTCACCTTACCATTTTATGAGTTCTGATTATTATTCATCATCGCTAATTGACTCCTCATTTGCTGTTGCATTTCATCCATCTGTCTCATTCTTTCCTTCATCTCGGTGAGTTCGGCTTCAAGCTTTTGATAATCTTGAGCGTTAGGCTGGAAGCTACTGAAATGTGAGAGATCATTGCTACTTGGATCATAATAAATATTCTGCGTTGAGCCAAGTCCATATATCCTGTTCTTCTCATTACGTCCACCAACAGCATCATAGTACAATTTATTTTCATCAACAGATTGAGGTACTCCATCAATAGGCTGGGAACGCTCAGCACGAAGATTCACAATTGTTTCCTGTAAAAATGAAGGTATTAAAATTTATGAAGTGAAAATCATCAAGTTTGACAATTAAATTAATCATATAAGAGATATAACTTTGAGTCAAATGTAAAGGACAAGTCTATATTTTTGTCCATAAATATGTTGCATTAGTGCAGAACTACACAAGCAGCACAGGTCATTACGCGACTTGGATCTCAAAGTACAAGCAATATATAAATAGATGGTATCCCATAAATACACTGTTGAGTTGGAATCGAGAACCTGTGTCAAAATCTGCATATATTATTAATTAAGAGAAACCCTATTCAAGTAAGAGATTACAAGTGAAATTTAATGATTTGTGATTGGAGAAACCCTGCATTTTCCTTGACACTCAAAATCTACAATGATTATAAATTAGTATAATTTCTTCAGTATGCAGTATGTTCTTTGTCTAGTTCGTTCAACAAAAGCTCGTCAACAATAAATATAAGATACTGAAGCAAAAGGCAAAGACTTGAGTTTTATCAATCCCACGAAGTAAATAATCAATTAAAATCAGCAAATAATAACATATATGGGCACATATAGACTGACAACAAGCACAAACATACAACCCATTCAATAAAGTCCCAGCATATTTCCAAAATTGTTAAGATTTAACATGATGGTTTAATATCTTCCAAACAAGACACATATCCCATTAATAAGTACTATTTTTTGCGTGTCTGTTGCTATATACTCACATTTGTCTTTTTGCTTTTCTCGTCAACAAATGTCACATTGTCGTGGTTTTTGGTGTGCGCATAAGTAAACAAAGCAGGGGCAGCCGGATCTCCCTGCACAACATATTATTGCAATGATCAAAATATGAAATTTTCCTATAAAAAGTAAAATGTTGAAGAGGCTTACCAAGCGAGTTGCAAGAAGTCTATGAGAAGCTGAACCACTTGTGTGTGTTCCAGGGTAGGGGATATCAGCCTCAACTCCACCCTTACGATTTAGCTTTTTTATTTGAGATTTGCGTTGACATTCTGGGGATTTCCAATCCTCTATCCAACTAAGCCACACGTCCTGTCCAATTCTGTTATTCAACTTGCCGTTTTTCCATTCTCTACGAGCACTAGATCGCATATCAGTATAACGCTGCGCAGCACTTTTTAACCATGCTGCATATATCACATTGTCTGGTTGCCTCCATACGAACCATTTCTATAATATTGAGATTTATAAAATCACATAATTGAATGTTAGATAAGTGATACAACTTATACTACTTCGTATGATTTTGATCTGAGTTGATTTGACATGGAAAAAGTAAGGCAAGTAAGCTCAGTTATTCCTCTATTTTGTAGATACATGACAGTGCTTAATTTCTAAATCAATTTGAAGAATTTACGGACATATAGCAAAACCTAATTTATAAAACAGGATTATAAAATAAAATTTAACTATGGACATAATTTAAATAAGACAAGGCAAAATATATGTACTATTAGCATTCCACGGATTTTTCAGGACATAGCCAGATATTTTAAAAGACTAACATCACCTTAAACTCCTCGAAGTAGAACTCTTTAGCTTCCTTGGACACTTCCTTCCAAGTGAACCCCTTAGGTTCAAGTCTTTCATACATAATTGCTCTGGTCTTGCTAGAGCATTTGCCTGATGGCTCCAATCTTAAAACATAAATAATTCTTAGTGATATCCGATGTTTAGAGTATTTAAAGATTCTGTTTGGCAAATAAAACTTACATTTTTTTAATAACTCCAATTTGTTGCCTTCCATCACTGTGCATTGCTCCAACTCTCCATAAATCAGTATTGGCACTTGAGGATTCATTCTGCATGTTTGGCTCAGGCGTTTGTCTTGGTGATTGTTGTGGTGTTTGATGTGGTGTATGTTGTAGTGTTCGTGGTGTTTGTTGTCTTCTTTGGTCTGGCGTGCGCTCTTCTGTTTGGTCAGGCATGCGGTTTTGGTCAGGCGTGCGGTTTTGGTCAGGCGTGCGCTCTTGGTCAGGTGTGCGCTCTTGGTCCACTGTGCGCTCTTGGTCCATTGTGCGCTCTTGGTCCAGTGTGAGCTGTCGGTTATGGTATCTAGGCATTCTCATTGTTTTCTACAAAGAACATAACCATACAAACAAGTTAATGTCAGATAAATAATACAACAAGTGAACAGTTAAATTAAAGAAAGGTATTAACATGTATAGATAAGATGCAATGGATACAAAATATTTCATATGCAACAATGTTGACAGGTGCTTTTACTAAACAAATTCAAGAGCTCAAAAAAAATTCCTAATCATTCCAAACACCAACAATGGTAATTATTTAAATTTAATTATCCCATTTGGGCCTCAAGTGGCTATCTTAACCTTTAGACCTAACTCCTAAGACCGTCAAAATACCGGGAGAAAAGGTGATGCATATAGATTATAGAGATTATTCACCTATTGAGGTAGTATATCAACTTGTATATTGAGGTAGGAAGAAGTTCTCGAAAAGCAATTGGGAGAAGTCTTTGCATAAACACATGACAATCATGACTTTTCATTCCATATAACTTGTATTTTCTCATGTCAATACAACGCCCCATGTTCGACACATATCCATCTGGAAACTTTACATCTTTCAACCAATGGCATACTGCTTCTTTACCCTTCTTGTCTAAGCTGTAGCATGCTTTTGGATACTTTCTTGTCGACTCATCAAATGCTAACTCAGGCCTTCGACAAATGGATGCAATATCAGCTCTTGATTTAGCATTATCTTTGGTTTTACCTTCGATGGCCATAATCGTGTTGAAAATATTTTCAAACACATTTTTTTCAATGTGCATAACATCAAGATTATGCCTAATTGATAATGTCCTCCAATACGGTAAATCCCAAAAGATACTTCGCTTTTTCCATCCACATTTATAAGTCTTGATGATTTTGGCATTGTGTTCATCACTTCCCAATTCAGTAATTTTCATCAATCCAAGTGACTCAATCTCATGTAACACATCTTCACCTGTTTGTATAAACATAATATAATGCATTATTACAAGTGTATGACAATTAAGATTTGAAGATAAAACTATGCATAAGACCAATTTTACCTGTTCGTATAGGTGGGGCCGATTCAGACACTGTCTTTCCTTTGGTAAACCAATTTTTATTCTTCCGGAATGGATGATTGGCAGGTAAAAACTTTCGATGATTATCAAACCATGTTGGCTTCCCACCATGTGAAAGATTGTAAGCATCATGATCGTGAGCACAATGAGGACAAGCTAAATGACCCGCAGTAGTCCATCCTGACAACATCGACATAGCAGGAAAGTCACTAATAGTCCACATCAACGCAGCTCGCATTTTAAAATTTTGTTTCAAAGAAATATCCCATGTCTCAACTCCAACTTCCCATAACATTTTTAGCTCGGCAATTAATGGTTGGAGATAAACATCTATCTTCTGCTTTGGATTTTTTGGTCCCGGCACAAGTACAGACAAAAACATATATGGTTCTTTCGAACACATCCACGGGGGCAAGTTATACGGGGTCACTACAATTGGCCAAGAAGAATACTGACTACCCATTTTTCCAAATGGTTGGAACCCATCAGCAGATAGCCCGAGCCTGACATTTCTTATCTCCGAAGAAAATGAGGGATGTGCTCTGTCAAATCGTCGCCACTCCTCTGAATCTGAACAGTGGCGCATCACATCGTCTTCCTGATCATGCTCAGCATGCCATCTCATATGAACTGCAGTCGCAGGTGATGCATATAACCTCTGTAATCTTGGGGCTAATGGAAAATAGATCATCCTTTTAACAGCCACTTTCTTCTTCTCTCTGGTGGATCTATCTACTCTAGTTTTGTATCTCGACTGCGAGCAAAATTTACATGACTCCATATCAGTGTCTTCACCCCAGTATATCATACATCCATTAACACAACAATCAATTTTTATTGAAGGAAGACCCAATCCTTCAAAATGCTTTTTTGTATTGTAAAAGCTATCAAGAAATGAGTTATCTGGAGGCAAGACACTTTTGACGAACTGGGATGTCTGATCATAACATGCTTCTGACCAATGATGATCTGATTTCAAACTCAACATGCGAGCCATGGCAGATAACTGAGAAGTTTCACAACCATCATACAACTCTTTCTCCGAAGAATGTAATATGTCATATATTTTTTGTGCTCCTTGATTCGGCATATCTTCATAATGTGGATCAAAATTTGGACCAGCAGCATCCATCACCATATCATACATTAGGTTATTCCTATTTTCTTCTCCAAAATTATTAGAATGATTTGTCGAGGACTGTCCTGCACTTTCTCTAGCAATGTATGGCTCTCCATGTCGATTCCACTGATAATAATCTTCGACAAATCCTTTCTTCAACAAATGCAACTTTACTGTATCTGCATCCCAAAATCTTTTATGTTTGCACTTAGAACAAGGACATTGTATGTTAGTCCCATTCAAGGAAGATGGTTGAGATATAGCATGTTCCATAAATTCTTCTAACCCAGCAAGAAAAGCATCATTTAGATTCCCCCTTCTATCTTTTCTTTGATACATCCATGATCGATTATTATTCATATTCATGCTAATAATAATCTACAAAAAACCATTAAATTTTACCAATATAAATTAGAATATATATCACAATAGAGATAAAATTAGAAATTAGCATGATCGATCAAAAAATTATATAAATGATCCAATCAATATAAACAAGATACACATGAGATATTTTACAAATAAGGTAATCAACATGAATAATTATCAAATATTAATTAACTAAAATTACCAAAACAAACAAACAATTATTTAAAGATACATATGTAACAATGTCAACATATGCATTCTACCATAAGCTAGTAAGCTAATATCATAAACATACATGACATAAACAAATTAAGAAATGAAAGTACAAAGCAATGATATGTAAAATGAGCTAACCTTATATTTTGGAACAAGATAATGTAGATTTTTGGAATTGTTGCCAAGCTAGATAGAAATGAGTTAAGCAAAAGAGTGCAGAAGGTTTGGTGTGTGAAAAGAGTGCAGAAGGTTTGGTGTGTGTTGAATTATATCTGTTACGTTTAGCTACGGAATAGCTACGGATTTAAAGTAACACGGATCTACTTTAGCAACGGAATAACTACGGATTTAAAGTAACACGGATCTACTTTAGTAACGAACTAGCGACGGATTTAAAGTAACACGGATCTACTTTAGCAACGGATTAGCGACGGAAATTGGCGCTAACTTGGACTGGTCAAATTGGCGCAAATAATTGCTACGGATTTTTTTCGTTGCTATTTTCCGTCGCGAATCCATTGCAAATCCCTTACAAAAGGGCTACTGCTTTTGGCGGGCTGTTTTAGCGCCCCTATTTGCTATGGAAAATTTCCGTAGGTGAATATCCGTCGTTATTCCGTTGCTATTCTCTTGTGAATGGTGCTGACTTTTCTTAGCCTGTTTTCCGTTGCTGTTCCGTCGGGATTTGTGGCTACGGTAATCGTTCCGTCGCCATTCCGTCGATATTTGACTACGAAATGTTTCCGTCGCTGAATCCGTTGCTAAATGCGCAGTTTCTTGTAGTGAAGGAATATAGGTAATAGCGTTGGAGTAAAACAACTTTTTGTTTACCTATCTTTTAGGTAACTATTATTTTATTATATTTTAGGGAAGTAAAATAGGGGTTTCCCTTGGAGATGCTATGAGGATTATAAGGTTTACATATTCGTGTCAAATAAATATACTGATATATTGTACATGTTATGTTTGTGCATTATTCTCCCAATTTTTTTATTCTAATTTCATTTAGTTCATTCCCATTTCCATTCAATTCCCTTCTAAGGGAGTGATCCTTTTTAATTTCATTTATTTCATTCCTCATTCGATTTTTAACAAGTGAAATAACATTATTGTGTATGATCATGGTTCTAAATATCATTGATTTTATCAATTAAACACCCGATTAATTGTTGAAAAATGTCCTGTGGATTTGATTTTTAGAATCCAATTAATCCTTACATATTTTTCTTAAACTAATATATCAAACTTAATACATCAAGTATTATTATATTTTAAAAATATATCCGATTAATGACTTAATTAATCATTAGAGAAAATTATTTTCTTAATCCCATCGAGGGGCATATTGATATGGACGAATTTCTTGGGATGAGGAGGAAAATTAAATCTGCTATCGATGTGGAAAGGAAAAAATGGATGAAATAGCATGATTTAATAAATCGAAAAATAAAGGGTACTGTTTGTGAGTTGTGACACATGAATTTTGCACCTATCAGAAAGATCTCAACACTAAAATTCCGACAGGCATGAATCCAATGCATGACACGCGAAATTATCTTTATAATTTTGATTATCTCGAGAAGATTTTGGATACATAAATCTTGGGTCTTCCTGATTGATGGATCGATCTCAATCATAATGCAGAAGCTGCTGAATTGGTGGACTATATATGGACATGGACGCCACCTTCAATGTAACTGCAGCTAGCTAGAGTTCTAGACCCAGTCTTTTACATGTGTTTATACTTTATACATGTGTGTCAGTTTTTATACATACATTTCTACATTTACACGCAGTTTTACTATTTTCATCCTCGCTTTTTTTTTTTTTTTGCTAAATAATTTCATCCTAGCTTCGTAGATGTATAGGGTCAATCATTTTAAACTTTGATCGATCGTGCAGCCAAGTTTCTGAATTTTGAAATTGGCTTGATTTTAAAAATATGATAATAATGTTGGGAATTTTATACTAAACAATGCAACAATGAGTCAGTGATATATATATTAAAAGAAGAACAGACAATAATCAATTTAACAAAACAAATCACGAACGCAAAACAAAGTATAATTAAAGATTAAAATATAACAAGAAAAGTAAGAATACTTATCTCCCACAGAAGCTTTAGCAACTACTGATCAGAGAGAGAAGAAAACTGAGTCACCAAGCCCTTCGAGAAGACTTGGCTGTTCTTGAAGAGATTATTGCCCCACTTACGTTGTGATTGGGTTGCAGCAATATCACTCCCAGGATAAAACAGCACAGATCAATGGGTTCACAAATACTCCAGTGATCAACAGCGACCAGCACCTCAGTTCGCCTAAGAATTATGTATTTCTTCTGTATGTATCGAGAGAGAACAGAAGAAAACAAACCGTGTTTTAATCCTTAGGACGTATCTCATCACATAACGTTAATTCTTTCTGTATTGTATATATAATACCAAAAATAAACGTAACTGATACTCCATAAAAGAAAAGTAAATTCTGATTTAATTTCATTAACTACATCAGGATTTATTTTTCAGTTACAGTAGCATCAGGATTTAGTCATCAGTAATATCAGAATTTAGTGTCCATCAGGATCAGGATTTAGTACTCATCAGGAACAGATATCCATCAGGATTTAGCCCATCAGTATTTGATGTCTAACCAAGTCCATCAGGATTTTCTCCAAGTACTGATCCAAATTTCCAGTACTATTGTAACAAATAAATCTGAAATCTGTTAAAATAAACCAATAATCAATTTTTTTTTCAACTCAATTTATTTATGGATTCCACTAAGAAAATGTCTTAGATCCAAACATGAAAATTTAAGTCCTCATTACAAGGAACAACCTCCACTTATTAGTTTCCGAAAATTACATTAAGAACATATCATTATTATGTCTCTAACTTTCCATTTTCTAACAAATAACTATTCGAAACCCCCAAACCCTTACATTTGAACTCCTGATACTCCCGGCTTCATATTTGATTTAAACACCGTCATGCGGGAGAACATGTTTAAAAGGAGTAGTGCTAATAAGTATTTCAAAATTTTTTCCAAAAATTATCCCAAATAATGTGGTATGACAAATGCAAGAATTTGATTGCGGGCGCATATATATGCACGATGTTATTAAGTAAATTACCAATTATAAGTGTGATACGTCAGTTTTTGAAAAAAAAATTGGGAATTATTTTGGGGTCTCTAGCATTTTCCCACTACAAGAAAAACTCGATCCTACAACTGTTTTTCACCGTTGTCTGACCTCCATTTTTTTCGTTGTCTATCCGGCAGTTGTCTGATTAAAATCAGACAATGATTTTTTACCCGATGCATAGAAAAAGGTAACACAACAGTTCTACAGCCGTTGTCCAACATATTACAAGATAACGCTCCATTTTTCGGACGCCGTTGTATAACACCTAGAAACAACAACACTATGTTTTTTAAAACCATTGTCTGAAATGAAGTCAGTCAAGTGTTTTAAAAATAACATTTGTTGTTGTTCAAGGGTTAAAACAATGGTTCCTTAAATAGAAAGAGTTGTAAGAACTCTAACACTACAACATATATGCTATCAGATTTGCTGATACCCTTGTTTCCCGTTGTGAAGAGTCTCTAAATACAACAGTTTTATATAAGAAAGAGTTATGTAAAAGGAGTCCTACAATGGTTTCTTCTAAATCATGCCTATTGTCATATATGATTTATAACAATTGTTATTAAAGATGCCTTCATTTGCTAAAAATAGATTAGACAATGGTTTATTTACACAAAAAAACTATGCTAGAAAATACAATCAACACACCAAAATTAATATAAATTGTACATTACTTAACTAAAAAATGTCAACATTGTAAATTTAAAACAATCACTACAAAATAATCAATCTTCATATAATGTTACACAACTAAAATTCCATTTTGCTTGGAACTCCTCTTCTTCAACAGAAACTCGTCCTTGGAAGCTTTCACAGCAAATGCAATTGTAACATAGAACATCAATATTTATCTCTAAGGAGGATAATCAATTTTCTGCAATTTGGCTGTAATCACAAAATAATGAAGTTTAACTCTGTTCAGGGAAACTTATTAGCATTAGCATCAATCTCCAAGCTCACAAGTTTATTTTTTTTTCCAAATGGAAAGAATGATAACAGGTGTGATTGTAGGTTTGCTACAGGTCTACAAAATCAAGTAAACCATTGAGATGCAGGAAGACATGAGCGGAATCTAAATTATTGTTTGCATTTCATGTTCCACTGGACTATAGTATTAAGTTTCTTAGATATTCAGCTGAAACTTTAAGAGTAACAAGGATTTTGATTCATATTTGGAGCAGTAAGCATAATAACACTATAATTGAGTTGTTTGTACTTTTTACATCTCCTCTTCATTATAGAACAAGTGCATAATTTAATGGTTAAACAATTCTACATAAGTATCCAAAAGTATGTATCTTATTCGCATAGCAGCAACAAGATCTTTCTTTCATATTTACAAAACATATCTGCATGTGCATATGTGGTACTTACAACCAATTTAGCTCTCCACCGACTTGCCAATCTGAACTTGCATAAGACCATGAGTCAATAGTTTATATCAAGAATACTTCCAGCTGACAAATAAGACCAAATATACAATTTTTTAGATACCATTGTCAATGCATGTAAAATATTCCATAAGCAATAATACGATGCTGGATCAAAACTAAACAAATTCTTAACCTTCTCAGCTCCTTTGATTACATGCTACAATAGCAATAATGAAATTAATCTTCGTAAGTACAATCGGATCGGAAAAATGGGTTCAATTCATAGGTGAAAGAACATGAGGTGCAGATGTTAATAAAAGTTTTTTTGTTGCCACTTTTAACGGTATCACTTTTACAGTTATTATTAATTTATTATTTATTTTTTTAATAACAAGTTTTAGATATACTAGCTGATAACTCGTGCGAAGCACGGACACAGATTGAACAAGATTGAACACGAATTTGATTAGGTAGTTTCAGAGAATTGAATCAAAGATAAAGCTAAAAAAATTAAAATAAATAAATCTTTATAATTTAATTAAATTGTAAAAAATCGATCCGAGATAACGCTAAAAAAATTAAATTAAATAAATCTTGTTTAATTATTTAGTTGTAATTAAGGAATCGAATCCGAATTTAGTGATAACCAAATTTAATTATATGGTACTATTGCGTACTATTAAAATAAGGTTTTTCACATTAATAAATAATATAGATGAAGATATGACTTTATATTGTTTATGTTTATTTTTTGGTAGATTAAATGAACAATATTAAATCAAAATTTCATTATTATTCCATGAACAAAAAATTCGATCAATACATACTCTCTATTCACCGGTCAAATGAATAGTTTTTCGAATCTTCGAAATCCACTATTAGTATCATGCTCACTATTTTACCAGTTGCATAATTAAACCCCAACATAAGGGTTCGAATATAAACAAAGATGTGCATGTTCAAGTAAAAGTAGAAACCCACAAATAAACGTCCATATACCTAATCAATTTCGCACCATGGCCAATGTAGTACTAGTACTATGTACGTATGCATAGTAAAATAGGGTACGTTGAGTTCTGTGAAATAACCCCCAAGGGTGTCTCAGATGGTCGGACAGTGGCGTTTTGCAGCCTTGAGATCACAAGTTCGATTTCCTGAACGCTTCGGGAGTAAGTGGGCTACCATGTTCGGGGTATATATGAATGTGCTAGTATGCCCTCCGGATTAATCGAGGTACGCGCAAGTTGATCCGGATACCGAATTATAAAAAAAAAAAGAGTTCTGTGAAATAACAATTATATTTAAGTGCTTAAATCAAACAAGTTTCGTTCGCAAAATCTTGTATAATAAAATGTTCACATAAGAGACAGAGCTTATATGAACCCTAATTTACATACATACAGATGCTATATATAAATATTTTTTACGAGTACACTCGATATATATGAACCCTAATTTACATACATACATATGCTATATATACATATTTTTTAAGAGACAGAGCCGTTATGAAATGGCCAAATAGATCTGTTACCTAATAACGTACATGCCATATCAAATATTTCTATTTCTTAACACGTCAACATTTTCTGTCTTTAAGTAATTGAAAAACTAACGGGGTGTACTCTTATGTGATTAAAGTGACCTGCTTGATACTCTTATGTGATTAAAGTAACCTGCTTGATACCGGTTTGAAATCAGTGACCAACTTGATACATTGAGCTCACTCGAGTGACTCACTTGATTATTAACCCAATCCCAAATTTGTTTATTGAGTAAATTGTAAAATGATGGCCGAACTTTATCTATATTTATATTTTTATTGTTGAAATTTAAAATTTGTAATATATTGATCATATATTACTTTAATTTATGCGTTTAAAAAGGAACACTTTTTTGAACTATTTTTTCTAAAAAAAGTGGTTGTTAACTACTGATTTGAAATGTAAAAACGGTCAATGTATCGTAAATTTCAAACTCAGATCACTAAAATGAAAATATGGATTAAAGTTCAACCACAATTTTCTAATTTACTTAATTAGTGTGACCAAAAGCACGCATAGTCATATAAGGTAGCTAGGTCGTCCTGAAATCACATAGTGATAATGATGTATCAGCAAGGTAGCTAGGATTAATACCAACGACTAATACATATTCAATAGAATAAACAGGCCAGACTTGGTGTTCTAGCTAGGCTATCTACAATAAGAGTACTCCATTTGAGACCCTTGAAATATACCTAGCTAGACATCACAACAAATTATGAAAACAAATAAAATGCTTAGTGACATATATAGCTATCAATATAATAGCTACATATACATATGGGTTTATATAGGTTTTATACATATAATAATTATCCCTCAGATCCAGACATACAAAAACCCTAATTATGATAAATAAGGGCTAAGGTACTGCCTCTCCTCCAGCACCACCTCCCCCTCCATCAATATTGACATCTCCAGCAGAGTTAGAGTTGTCGAACGAAATCGAATTCCATGATGGATTTGGATTGTAAGCAATTGCTGAAGGAAGAGAGAATGTGGAACAAGGAGTTTGATGAAAATTAGTACTTACATTTGATACCCCTTCATTGAAATTTCCGATATTGTGCCTGGTTGTGCTGATGATCAAATCTACAGGCCTCTGGCGCGGCGAAAGCAAGCTGATTCCTTGAGGTAAAGGAGGCAATGCATCGGTCCACGCGAAGCGAATCAAGTCTGTGTTGGCTGCATCAAGTTCCTTTTGAAGCCTCTCAACTTGTCTTTGGAGATATGAGATAGCACCAACACAACCGTATACGGGATCTCTGACACGGGCTTCGGCTTCGTAGGCCAGGGAATTCACTGCGTCTTCTCTTTGATGAGGAAGGAGCTCATTGAGAAGCTTTGTTACGTTACTCGCTCCGAAGATCTTGTGGACATTAGCGAACTTTTGAGGCTCTTCGGGTGGGAAATATGGCGCAAAGATGCAACTAGGCATGCATTTTCGCCTCAAGAACTTGCACGCAGCACATGGTGAATTGTATGCATTTGATGAAGCCATTCCTAGCTACTTGCTTATGCTAACACCAAGTAAATCATCGTTACTTTACCATTCCCCATATAATAATTATATTTTAAAATAGAGTAGTACATAGTATTTATTTAACTAATTAATCATCAGCTAGGTATATATTTAAAATTGATCTACAAATCTATCATTCACTTTGTTTGTTTTTTGTTTTCTACTCCTTTCGTGAAGTTCATGTCCCTTCTAAATAAGGAGGTCAAAGGTTAAAGAGTGCGATAACGCACATAACCTACAAACCCGGCCCTTCCCTGTTAGTGTGTGTGTGTGTGAATTTGTTGGGGACCAATTTAAGTAAGCATGCACATAAATTGCTTTTATTTGAAGAATTTGACAGTGGTTTCTTTGTTCCATGTGTGTGTTGGTGTGTGTGGAGCTCTGTTACTTAAATTCTGTTTGAAATCAATTTTTATAAAAAAAAAACAATTGTTATTATTAATATGTGGATGGATGTATGGAATAATGATTGTAATAGGAAGACTAGAGACTGGTAGATTTGGAAGATTTATCAGTTTGCGTCTATCAGTTATTATAAAGTAAATGATACATCCTTCTGAAACTTGCAGGGTCATGATGAATAAATTGGATCGGACTGTATACATAAATATGTTTTTTTTTTCTCCTGCACGGAGTAACATGGCAGTATTTATATCAACTACTTATATATGAAATCAAATTATCTGTCATACTATATCTTTAACAAACAGCTAAACTGTGAAACCCTAGCTAGATCACAATTGTGCAACTCACAGCCCCCATTATATCCCCTTTACCTTTTCTAAGGACTGTGAGAAATAGATGGAGAACTAGGGAGAGAGGGAGGGAGAGAGAGAGAGAGACGGGGTGGGGAGAGGGAGAGAGAGAGAGAGAGAAGCTTTTTGCCTCTTTGTGATCTGTGTTTTTGAGGTCTTTTTCAGGTGGAGAGTTAACAAAAGAGAAAAGTACCTTTCTTTTTCTTTTGCCGAAATATTTGGTAAAGAGCTTCTAGCTAGCTCTTTGATTAAGAATCTGCAGTGATCTGTGCTACTCAAATATATATAATGTCAGCTACAATTCATGAGAATTAACAACTAGAAATTTATACAAACAATCTAATTAGCAAGCCATAAGAAATAATAAATACTTTTTAAAGTAGTTACTGTTAGTGGCAGTAGTACTAGAATTAAGAACCCTTGAAATTAGAGAACAACCCTAATTTGGGGGGAAGAGAGAGAGAACCTGCAGTAGTAGTAGCTTGAAAGCGAGTAGACTAACAAAAGGTAAATAATGAGAATGAGGAGGAAGAGATAGGCTATAAGGGAAGGGAGAGGCAAAGAGCATTTAGTGGGAGGGAGAAAGAATGAATGGAAAAGACAAATTAATGGAGGGAGAGGTACACTATTTAAAAGATGACTATGACACTCCATCTAATTTTTATTATTTCTTATCTTTTCAGTTGGCCTACATTAGGATTTCAATGTTTTCCTTTTCCCCCCTTTCCTTCCCCCTACCGGAAAGGATAAATATAAATACATTGTCGTTCTACTTGTAGTTCTTTCTCTATCCATGACTTAACTTCTTATAAACCTTGTACATATAACATTCATGCCATTAATTACCAGCTACCCATCAAACACCAATATTTCTATATATATAGGCATGGGCGGAACTAGGGGGCTAGCCGCGGCACTAGTCCTGGTCGAATCGAAAAAATTAAGTAATTTTTTTTTAGTCCGGGGTTAATTTTGAAAATGACTATATATATTTTTTAATAGCCTAGATTAAATTTTGAAATTTAGAATTACAAGCCTTGGCCAAGCCAATAACTTCACACAATCTCATCCAAATTCATAGACACCACTTTATAAAGGTAGTTTTTTAATTATTTTTTCTTATTCTTATTAATATAAGTTAAGATGAAGCAATGATTTCGAACTATAAAAAAAAAATATCGCACTTCGCGCCGGATCCGAAGTACAAAATTTTTTCCCGCGCTTCGCGCAAGAGCCAACACATTTTTCAACCCCCGCTGCAAATTGATCCTGGTTCCGCCACTGTATATAGGATCACATCTATGAAAAACATATTTTAGCAAATAGTTATTCAACGGTATTCTGATAAAATATTCACTTAAATTCTCTAATTATTCAATGGTGAAGGTATAAATTTCAATTTTTTTACAATTTCATAATTGTTTATATAATCAATCTCTAATAAATAATAACGTAAATTAACATACAAAAAATTAACATACAAAAGGAATTCTCCTATTTCTCTTATCATAATAATAAGTGTAACTTTTTATATTTTCCCATAATAATATATATTGACATATACGTTCACACCCCTCCTAAACTTACGATTCTCAAAATCGATAGTTTGTTAAATAAAAAAATTGAATCATTCGCTTCAATCAATAAAATCACCCACTTGAATAATCTTCCTCGTTATGATCATCATCCTCACTATGTTAATTTCTAATATCGTCTTTTTCATCGTTTCACGGTTCTCCTCAAATTCCTCTTTTCATCGTCGTTCGTTGGGCACAATCTTTTACAAAAATTCATCATTGTCGTTGTGCTTTCCATCATCCTCTTTCTCACCATCTTTTGTCCTTCAATACCCACAAACTCTTTTTCCTAATCCCACGATCTTTCACAGGATCTCTTTTCGCTCCCATGAACTCTCGTAGTAATTTTTCCTCCTCTCACCCACGAACTCTCGTGGGATCTTCTTTCTCTCACCCACGGATTCTTGTAGGATTTCTCACACCCACGAATTCTCGTAAGATTATTTTCTCAAACCCACAAACTCTTGTAGATTTTTGTTTCTCACACCCACGAATTCTCGTAAAAAACATTTCTCTCACCAATGGCTTTAATACCATGTTCAGTTGCCGGTTCTCCTAAAATCACAAAGTATTAGGGTAGCGGGTTTATCAGGATTATATATTTATCTATACAAAAGGAAAGTTCTCTAGCTTCTTATGTTAATTTCCGTTATTATTTATTAGAGAATGATTACATAAACAATTGTGATATTGTAAAAGAATTGAGGCTTATTGTGACACCCCCCAAATCCGGGGTCAGGAGATTTGGTTGCCACGCGAAAATCCTCAAAATAAAACATTTGGTTAATAATAATCATTCACTTGTGATTGTCCAACACTGGAAATATAACATCTGTGACCCCAACATACCAAGATCTTTTAAGGTTATAGGGCTAGAAACAAGAATCCAAATTCCATTAAATAGAAAGCATTCATTCTTTACAACATTCTCTTTGATAAAATCTTAAACCACTGGTGTAACTTCGATAAGAAGTACGCCAGGCTAACTAGAAAATTACATAATAATAATAAATATTATAACTCAATCATATAAAATAGATCTTACACTAAATCCATACATCCTGAGCCAAGTCATCTTCGAAATAGCATCATGCTTCTTCTCTTTCTGAACTGAGCGGATAAGTCTCGCCAAACCACCTTACTGAAATGTTAGGATTTACAACAGCAAGTATGAGCGAAAGAAATGCTCAGCAAGCGTATAAAAATTTTGATATTAAACCAGGATTAGTGGGGCATAAAAATCAAGTGAAATGTAAAACAGTTTATAGAGAAACTGAATCAACAACTGTGATATAATTCAAACCATAACTGAAATCATTTGGCATGTCATAAAAATGAATCATCTGCCAATTCACAATATATAATAGCCATTCGGGCGATATGGATTGGATACACTTATATAACTGAAACACCATTGCCCCCTGATCAGGTTCAAAAGCAATGGGACCACTTTATACAACCACCGAATACCTTTCTATCCGCGTGGGTATAACGAGGATTTCTGGGGTACCCAAAATAGGCAAGTAATGTTAGCCTATAGGAAGATGGAATGGTTACCATATCCTCCTTAAATATAGCTGGACCAACTACTCGATGTGGCCTCCTACGCTTTACTATTTTCCAATCCAATAGAGCAATTTCCGAATTCAACAGGAAATGCTTAGTTTTAAATACAGGTCATATCCCATTATTACTACGATAATGAGGATATGAAGAGTTTATCTGAAACAATTCCCCACATCAAGGGTAACAATATTAAGCAACTATTTTCGCACAAAAATATTTAAGAACCACAAATAGCTCTGAACAATAACTATTTGTCATGATAGGAATAAATGAAACAGAAAATAAAAAGTGTTTAAGATGATAAAGAAAATACTTGCCTCTGGTCCTTAGTTGTTGCGTAGCGCCGAAGTAATACAACTATCTTCTTCTATTTTACAGCATCACAATCTTCTGTTTCAATCATTCGTTGGTTTGACGCTCTTGCGATTGCCACGACTCTGATCCGTTGACATCGAGCCCGCGCGTCTACAATATCTCTGTCGGAAGAGAATAATTGGAAATATCCCCTTTGCACATAGGCGTTTTCCCGGTGTTAAAACACCTCACAAGTAAACCATCAATTCCACAAACAATACTTTCATCTCCAACATTCTTTATTACAATCCACAAACAATACTGCCTCCATCTCCAACCTTCTTCATAACCCACAAAGAATATTTCATCCATCTTCAATCCCTCTTCATTATATCTACTTATCTCCGCTGACAAACCTAAGTCAATATTCAACAATTAATCCTTGAATTAAACAATTATGCATTCAACTTAGTCCAACTCAATCTATAAATAATCCTCAAAACATTTATCTTATTCCTCGATAAAGAAACATGATAATCAATTAATCCTCAAGACACGATTAATTCTCGAGATAACAATTAATCCTCGAACAAACACTTCATCCCCAAAAATTATGAATTTTACAAAAATTACAACATAATGCATTTTTTTAACATCCCATTATTATATAAAAATAATTTTATGAAAAACAGGGCCTCGAATCCAATACAGGGGCTGGGTCCGGAATTTAAAATGGAAAATAACTGTATTATAAAAATATAAAAATTACAGAAAAATAGAATAAAATATTCTATGATACACAGAAGTCACATAACACGTATAAGATAATTTTCCTATTTAATAAAAATCATAACGCGTTTAAATACATTAAAAATAAACTAACACACAGCAAAATCAACTAAAAATATATTTTAATATAATAAATGACACGTAATTTTTCGGGTCGTTACATTCTTCCCCCCTTATAAAGATTCCGTCCTCGGAATCAGCTAAGGCAACTAGTAGGGTTCCTTAACTCCTCATCATCAATAATTGCTTTGCAAAACTATGGATAGTGTTCCTTCTTAAACAACTTTTCCAAAATCTCAATTCACTTTAGGGTCTCTATCTGATACAGTCATCACTGGAGTCTTACAACCCATCATTATTCGTTCCAAATATGGCTCGATCAACTTTCCATTAACATAATATCCTTGAGAGAGAGAGAACCGATTCCATTGACATGTCACGGATATTCTTATCATTGTAGGACTCGCTCTTACTCTTGGCGATTCCGCTCGAATCTAATTTCTATCAGCGAATTTCGCTTATTCTGACCTGATTGGCATACCCTTGAAATTCAGTAGAGATAAGAAGGATTATGGAATTTTGAAGAGAACAGATTCCATATCATAGCAAATGTTCCACAATTGTGGTTATGAATTTTATGAATTTTAAAGCAACCTGATTTGAAATAAGAGAATAACTGAGAGATCAATATGATCACATGAACCCGACGTTGTGTGTCTTAGCTCCGACATTTACAATTAAAGGTGATCAGCCTTCTTGTAATACACAACACACCAGTGATGGCGTCCCATCCAACTTCTATCACACAGACAGATATACCTGGTGTCCCCTATAAATAGGGTTGTTCGTCTCAGTAGGATTAGAGAAATATGAAAGGAATTCCAAATTTGTTATTTTCCGAAAAGAAGAACCAGGAAGAAAGTACCGAACAAGTGGTACTATATTGCAAATAAGGTTATTAATCATTGGAGAAAACAAAAAGTTGAAAGTCTCAGAAATTTAAAAATAGGTTTCATAGTAACCACTGAAACAATTGAGATTCAAAATGGAGATTGAACACAAGTATCAAAATGTCACTGTTTAGAATAGGAGATATATCTTTTAACGAATACCTCTTTAAGAGGGATATCAAAATAATTCATAGAAAGAAAAGGTATTGCCAAGGTCACTACTTATGCCTTCTTTGCCAATTCCTTCGATAACTCGTCATTCGAATTTAAGCTTCTTCCGTTCCACGTTTTAAGAATATCGATATCGTATGCTGTCGTCAACTCGTAATAATCTCTGAAGATTCCATGATAGACATCTCCATTCGCAAGGTGGTCTATCCAGTTCACCACAACTATCTCAGACGAGTACTCCAATCTTAACTTACTAATTGGTACTATATCCAATAGTCCAACACGAACTCTACATGAGCTCTGACGTTCCTTACTTAGCTATACACACTCCTACACACTCTCGTTTCTAGTTTACTATAACCCTGCTCTGATACCAACTGTGACACCCCCCAAATCCGGGGTCAGGAGATTTGGTTGCCACGCGAAAATCCTCAAAATAAAACATTTGGTTAATAATAATCATTCACTTGTGATTGTCCAACACTGGAAATATAACATCTGTGACCCCAACATACCAAGATCTTTTAAGGTTATAGGGCTAGAAACAAGAATCCAAATTCCATTAAATAGAAAGCATTCATTCTTTACAACATTCTCTTTGATAAAATCTTAAACCACTGGTGTAACTTCGATAAGAAGTACGCCAGGCTAACTAGAAAATTACATAATAATAATAAATATTATAACTCAATCATATAAAATAGATCTTACACTAAATCCATACATCCTGAGCCAAGTCATCTTCGAAATAGCATCATGCTTCTTCTCTTTCTGAACTGAGCGGATAAGTCTCGCCAAACCACCTTACTGAAATGTTAGGATTTACAACAGCAAGTATGAGCGAAAGAAATGCTCAGCAAGCGTATAAAAATTTTGATATTAAACCAGGATTAGTGGGGCATAAAAATCAAGTGAAATGTAAAACAGTTTATAGAGAAACTGAATCAACAACTGTGATATAATTCAAACCATAACTGAAATCATTTGGCATGTCATAAAAATGAATCATCTGCCAATTCACAATATATAATAGCCATTCGGGCGATATGGATTGGATACACTTATATAACTGAAACACCATTGCCCCCTGATCAGGTTCAAAAGCAATGGGACCACTTTATACAACCACCGAATACCTTTCTATCCGCGTGGGTATAACGAGGATTTCTGGGGTACCCAAAATAGGCAAGTAATGTTAGCCTATAGGAAGATGGAATGGTTACCATATCCTCCTTAAATATAGCTGGACCAACTACTCGATGTGGCCTCCTACGCTTTACTATTTTCCAATCCAATAGAGCAATTTCCGAATTCAACAGGAAATGCTTAGTTTTAAATACAGGTCATATCCCATTATTACTACGATAATGAGGATATGAAGAGTTTATCTGAAACAATTCCCCATATCAAGGGTACCAATATTAAGCAACTATTTTCGCACAAAAATATTTAAGAACCACAAATAGCTCTGAACAATAACTATTTGTCATGATAGGAATAAATGAAACAGAAAATAAAAAATGTTTAAGATGATAAAGAAAATACTTGCCTCTGGTCCTTAGTTGTTGCGTAGCGCCGAAGTAATACAACTATCTTCTTCTATTTTACAGCATCACAATCTTCTGTTTCAATCATTCGTTGGTTTGACGCTCTTGCGATTGCCACGACTCTGATCCGTTGACATCGAGCCCGCGCGTCTACAATATCTCTGTCGGAAGAGAATAATTGGAAATATCCCCTTTGCACATAGGCGTTTTCCCGGTGTTAAAACACCTCACAAGTAAACCATCAATTCCACAAACAATACTTTCATCTCCAACATTCTTTATTACAATCCACAAACAATACTGCCTCCATCTCCAACCTTCTTCATAACCCACAAAGAATATTTCATCCATCTTCAATCCCTCTTCATTATATCTACTTATCTCCGCTGACAAACCTAAGTCAATATTCAACAATTAATCCTTGAATTAAACAATTATGCATTCAACTTAGTCCAACTCAATCTATAAATAATCCTCAAAACATTTATCTTATTCCTCGATAAAGAAACATGATAATCAATTAATCCTCAAGACACGATTAATTCTCGAGATAACAATTAATCCTCGAACAAACACTTCATCCCCAAAAATTATGAATTTTACAAAAATTACAACATAATGCATTTTTTTAACATCCCATTATTATATAAAAATAATTTTATGAAAAACAGGGCCTCGAATCCAATACAGGGGCTGGGTCCGGAATTTAAAATGGAAAATAACTGTATTATAAAAATATAAAAATTACAGAAAAATAGAATAAAATATTCTATGATACACAGAAGTCACATAACACGTATAAGATAATTTTCCTATTTAATAAAAATCAT
Source organism: Kitagawia praeruptora (assembly GCA_037693485.1). NCBI lineage: Eukaryota > Viridiplantae > Streptophyta > Magnoliopsida > Apiales > Apiaceae > Kitagawia > Kitagawia praeruptora. Next base: position 132,005,925 of record CM075350.1, read on the forward strand.
AACGCGTTTAAATACATTAAAAATAAACTAACACACAGCAAAATCAACTAAAAATATATTTTAATATAATAAATGACACGTAATTTTTCGGGTCGTTACATTTTATGCCTCAACCACTGAATGAGAAAAAGAATTTGAGAGAATATTTTAACATGGTATCAGATCTCTTGATGTAGGTGGTTTCGGGTTCGAGTCCCTCCTTATGGATTACTGGGTCTTTTTAATTTTCACTGTTGGAAGATTATTGAAGACGACCTGATGGTCAGGGCGGTTCACAATATCTTTGCTGAAGGCGCTGTTAAGCCCTAAATTTTAATTCCAATTTCATTGCCCTTATTCCGAAAGTAGAAAGTCCTTAACATTTTCACCAATTCTGACGCGAATCAAAGTGTTGATTCGCGTGGCCTTTGACAGAATTCTTTTAAACCTTGATAACTTGCTTATTTTTTACTTCCTAGGGATACTCGTTTCTTTGCAAAGCTTATAGTTTATTTAGCACCTATAAGGTTAGATACCCTCAATATACTCATTTATAGAAATTGTGTGTTAAGGTGGGCCCGAAAAGGAACGAGATCCCCATCTAGTATTGAAAATCAGCTTAAATCGGATGCTAAGACCAGAAAGGCACGAATAATCTAGTGAACCATTATTTGACCCAAATAATGGGTCTTTGAGTGAAAAAATGTTAAGATAAATATATATGATTCTGGTAAGCCCACTTCCCTAATATTTTGATCTTTTAAGAGAACTGGTAACTTAAAATATTTTCAAAAATTGTGTAACAATTGTTCATATTCAATATAAATATATATTAAGTTGACATATTTTTCAAAAAATGTATAACAATTATTCACATTCAATATATGTATATATATATTCTATTAGAACAAAGTTCAGTGGACCATGTTTTTTTGTGAAGTCCTAGAGTCCATTTTTGTTCTACATACATTCATCCGCATTTAACAATGTTTTACATATGCAAAAACGCTTTTCTCCTCAACATGATCGTAAACTGTTTCGAAACACGCCTAAAGAATATTGTTCTTCAATACTTGGTTCTGCAAAATAAAATTTGTTCTACAAATTCAATATTTTATCGTTGCGGGTAATATAATGTATATTTGTGATTGATTTCGACGATGTTATTGAAAAAATCCTAACTAATTTGGGTGATTACAGTAGAAAATTGTTAAACGCAATGTAAAATAATAATGAATACATGCAGAACAAAGATGGACTCTAAACTCCACAAAAAACATGATCTTCACTTAACCCAACTCTACTATATTATTCTGCATACACATTTCATATCTTCTAAAATAATTGTTCCCACGATTAAATTATTTCCATTATGCATTTCTGTAGCACCAGTAATTGCCATACACTACCATATTAATATGTACACCATCAATACATGTCCAGTACTAGTCAGTCCCGGTTGTATAGATAGTTCAAATTAGGAAAACTTGACACATATAATTCTTAGTAAACAGAATTAATAGTAATAAACTATGAGTAATTGGAAGTGGTGATATATATGATGGTGCGAAGGCCGACCCCTGAAAACGACTTGTGTTTGTGAATTGTTCCTTATCATAACATGTCATGACACTGGGATCAGATGATCCTTGGAGACATGAATTATTTATATGCCCTATGTATGATTTTGAATCAGATCAACTACTGATAATCATAAAAAATTAAAATATTCATGTATATATACTTTTAAATGTTTTATGTACCTAATGACGGAATCAAAATTCAAACACACAAGTTTTCCTTTATAAAGATATATACTTTTTAAAGATAAATAAATAAAATTTTATTAATTTTCAATCTACCCGAAACTCATGTACCGAAACCCAGTATATGTTACTATTTGGACAATGTTTTCATATTGATAATTAATGTATCTTTTAGTATATTTTAACTATAATAAGAAAATCCATATATAGATCTGTACAGGATCCAATTTACAAAAGGGAGAAAAATAAAGCATAGAAGATGTATCGATCCTATATATTCTCTACGTTGACGAGCTGGATGCTTACTAGTGATAATTAGATGCTGAGTACATAAATCACAGCGCCTTGTCTTAATTATATACTCCCGTCCCGTCCATTTGTTATCATTTCAAAATGGGGTGTCGACACGCATTTTAAGGTAGATTTTAAGTATAGTTCCATAACTTATTTTTGAAAGTTTCTTTTTTTGTATAAAAATAGAACAATCCTATTTTTATACAAAAAAAGAAAATTTTAAAAATAAGTTATGGAACTATCCTTAAAATCCACCTTAAAATGCGTGTCAAAAAGTGAAAAAAAGTTTAAACAAATGGATGGGACAGAGGGAGTATGTTAAAGGCAAAACGAAATGATTTGGAAGCAGATTCTTATTCTTGGCTTAGAATTATGTTTGAATTTGACAAAGTGAAAGGTTTTAAATTTCGATGATGCCTTTTATATTAGAAACATCTTGTAAAAAGTATAGTCTAAGAGTGTACCTGAAAATAGCAAATCAATAAAAAACAAGTACCGAGAAATGTTCGAGTCACGTGAAAACCACGCTCTTCTAAAAACAGATAAGCCCCTTCCACATGGTGCTTGAAGGTTGAGTGGCCTCCGTCTCCCAGGATACAACGAACAAAGGTGGTTTCAAGCACTGAATAAACCCGACTTCTACGAACCGAACAAATACCGTAGCTATCTCACATAAACAGAACCTAGAGCTCTAAGATGAATGCAAGAAAACAATGGAAGCTTGTGTATTCTTTTTGTATCCCAAACAATGATGCAAAAGACTCATTTTATAGGGGAAACAAAATGTAACTTACAAGCTAATTAATTTGTAACCTACACAATAATGAACAAATAAATATTAGCTCATTATTTTAGGAGTTACACAAATTAATACAAATAAGTTACAAAACTAATATAATTTGAAAGCAAGTTAAATTTTATTCAAAATATTCCAACAATCCCCCACATGAATAAAATTGACATTGCAAAACGATATTTTGACACGGAGATAGAGCGCACGGTAGAAACCAGCATAGGATAGGTAAGCGTACACCCTTGAACCTTCCCTTGTAAGAACATATTTACATTTCTAGAATTTCAGTAGTCGTGTTGACCTTGAACTGCCCTTCTGTTTTGTGAAATGATGATACATCCCCCACTGGAGTCTTTCCATATATTTGTTCAGTTCTCACTGTTAAGCCCATTTTGGTCCTGAGCTTTAGCCTGGTTCTGTGAGTTTTTCCCAGAATTGGCCCCACAATTCCATCTTGAAGCGACCCCACTTCACTCACATAGGTGATCTCTTAAACAATAAAAAAGTATTACTTGTTCGACATATCGACACATAAGGATCATTAAAAGCATAGCTTAGCCTTACCCAAATTTTATCACTGTTTTTCATCATAGGAATGGACCCGGGAGTAAAACCCCCACAGTGATCTCACTAAGTCTTTACAGTTAGGTTGTCCCATTGAACCAAGATCTTAGGATCTCCAGTCAACAAGGTTGGGTTTCCTTTGTATCGAATTTTATTATGGGCTTTAGTCCCATTCCTTTCGATGATTTCTCAACTAACTCTCTTGTTAACCCTTTGGTTAGCGGATCCGCAGTGTTATCTTTTGACCTAATATGATCAATAGTGATAACTTTAATTGAGAGTAGTTGTCTAACGGAATTGTGTCGACGACAAAGATGTTTCGACATTCCATTACAATCCTTTTCACTATACTCGTGCATCTTAACTTTGGCATACGTCACATTTTGGTAATCACTTTACCAGTCATCAGCTAAGACTTCAATTTGTCATTGACATTACCAATTTTTAGCGTCCCAAAAATCATTAATATCAATTTATCTCATTACCAAGTTTAAGCGTCCCTAAACTGGCAACACTCATTCACTCAGTTACCAAATTTGAGTGTCCTCAAAATGGCAACTATATCGTTTACTATGAAGTCATAACATATCGCAACAATATCAAATTTTATATGCCAATTTTCGTATCTATGTTGTTCCAAGCAACATAATCACCAAAATCCAGACTTTCGACTCTTGCCTTTGCCAGAGAAACCAAGAAAGACTGTTCCAAAGTTCATTGATGTACTTCTAAATTTCACAACCCCGACAATTTAAGTATCATCTTGATGAACCATATTCTTATAACTCAATTTTACCACTATATAAAATGAACAAATTGGCAGCGAGCATATAAAATCAAATCATTCTAAATCCTTATAAGTAATAACACCTCATACATCACATGTGACATTAAAACCAATATGTACTGGATTAATACCAATATTTAAAACTTGTTAAACAAAATCACCTCTTGTTTTTTTCTTTGAATAAACATATGATATTGGCATGCATTCATGTTAACAAAATAGAACATGCATATGCAATTAAATCATAACACAATCACTATACTCCCGGAAAATAAAAATCCAACAAATCAATCTATAGATAGACTTATCTTATCTGTTTTAAGCTTGTAAAAAGTATAGTCTAAGAGTGTACCTGAAAATAGCAAATCAACAAAAAACAAGTACCGAGAAATGTTCGAGTCACGTGAAAACCACGCTCTCCTTAAAACAGATAAGCCCCTTCCATATGGTGCTTGAAGGTTGAGTGGCCTCTGTCTCCCAGGATACAACGAACAAAGGTGGTTTCAAGCACTGAATAAACCCGCCTTCTACGAACCGAACAAATACCGCAGCTATCTCACATAAACAGAACCTAGAGCTCTAAGATGAATGCAAGAAAACAATGGAAGCTTGTGTATTCTTTTTGTATCCCAAACAATGATGCAAAAGACTCATTTTATAGGAGAAACAAAATGTAACTTACAAGCTAATTAATTTGTAACCTACACAAAAATAAATATTAGCTCATTATTTTAGGAGTTACACAAATTAATACAAATAAGTTACAAAACTAAAATAATTTGAAAGCAAGTTAAATTTTATTCAAAATATTCCAACACATCTTTAATAGAAGAGAGCTCTTAGCTATCTTTACTATCTATATACTATAAACGGGGTATATTACACTCAACAACAATCATTGGATTGGATTTTGAGATATATTAGTGAGAAATGATCTAAATACTATAAAAATATTGTTTTTAATATTTAAAATATTTTCATTGGTTAAGTTCGAATCCCCCAACAACATATCTTTATTAAACCTATATATATTATTTTAAAAACTTTTAGCTAAAATAATATTCTTTTTCTGATATCTAAAATATTCTCATTGGTTAAGTTCGAATCCCCCAACAACATATCTTTATTAAACATATTTATTATTTTATAAACTATTTTGAAGACATACTATAATCAAAAAATTTTATTATCATTTTTTAATAAAGTATTATTATACATTTATATTATCTTATAAACTACTCCCAAAAATTTCCGTCAATAATATATTATAGTTAAAAATTAATACATTATCGTTTAAAATACTATAAAAAAATGTATTATGATATTTTATTATCGTAAACAATTTTTTTTCTACTAACTAATATATATATATATATATATATATATATATATATATATATATATGAAAATATGAGTAATAAGATAAAAAATATTTAAAAAAAACATTTGTGCATCACACGAGTTATAAGCTATATAGTTAAAAATCACATAAAATCTAGAAAATATTTACAATATATAAAATTTTGTATAAAAATCGAAAAAGGTCTAAATTTCACAATTTCTACTAAATAAAAGTTAAAAAATTACTTTTATGTAATATTTTTATATATACATATGTATTTGAAAGTAATAATTAAAATACATAATTAGAATAATATTTATATTCATGAAATTTATAAAATTAAAAAAATATTTTAATAATAAAAATATATATACAACTTAAATTTTAATAAAATATAATTAAACAGTTTATAAGCAACCGTACATCGCACGGGTTATAGGTTAGTATATATAATCAACGTAGCATATAAATAGTATAGATAATATATAAAAAAATTGGTACTCCAATGCACCAAAATTCTTAACAAAATTATAAACAATTTTGTCTCATTAACCATATTTGTTGAACCTCAATTCCTCTTAGTAAAAATTATACACAATGTTGATTATAATTTATAACTAATTTTAGTGAAGTTTTTCTCATTGGTTTTGCATAAAATTTTAACTTTTTCTTATTTTAATTCTTTTTAACCAATTAATATAATTATTACTCTTGAAAATGCTCTGAGTCTATTTCAAAAGAAACTTAATTTCAAAGAAAATCTTTTCTGTTAGTACTTTTACCTTGGTGCAAATACTGAACCACAAACCCTGGTTTTTTGTTTTTTGCTAAATTCAAACCCTTTTTATTTCTACAACTTAATAAGATTGTTAGCATATTGAAATTATTTTCAAATTAATGTAACATGAAGTGTCAAGTTTAAATTACAGTTCACCACATAATTAATATTTGGGATTCATTTTTGATAAATTTCTATATAAATTAAAATTTATGAGAAATGCTAGGTAATCAAAATATTTTTCAATATTATTCTCAAATGCACGTGTGCATTGTTCTAAAAATTCCTAGATTAATCCTGATTAATTCTCAACAAGGTGCTCAACCGATTAGATTTTTAAAATTCTTGATTAATCTTTACGACTACTTCTTAATTGGAGTATTTATAATAAATTAAAAGAAATAAATAACATATTAATCAAATATGAATTTTGATATGCTTTATGATAGGATAAATACATAATACTTAATAAATAACTAATAGAATCATAATAATATACTAAATATTATTGTAATATTAAAATGTATCCGATTTTTATTCCGATTAATCTTTGATTTAACAATTAATTCTTACAAAATTCTCTTATTTTTCTTGTCCGATACGATTTGTATCATGTTATATTTGACATATAATACTCATAAAGTGATGTAATATTGGATCTGGTGCACTAATATGCCTTCACAAATTAAAAATCATCATATGTCATTCGAAAAGAAATTGGAAACTCAAAATTTATACTCTAGTTAATTGCAAATAAAAAACACATATGTTATTGAGGAATATAATAAGGGTAGTTTAGTCATTGTAGTTAAGTTAATATTGGACTCTATATAAAGTCCCTATTATTTCATTTTAGCACAAGATCAATGTAGTCTTTAAAGAGATAATGTTTATAGCCTTTTCTCTTCTCTTTGTTCATCTTCTTTGTTATTCAATCTAAGTTTGCTTATGTCTCATTCTTTAATTTACAAAGTTATCATGGTATCAGAGCCATCTTTCCTGCCTGTTTAAATTGCTATTTCCTTTTTTCTGATCTTATTTTAGTAAGTCTTTGTGTGAGTTTCAATCTTTACACGACAATCTTCTTCTAAACCTCAGATCTACTTTTCCCTCTCACACTCAGTCTCACCACTCTCACCCATCGTCTTTCTCTAAAATCTCAAACACCTTCAATTCTCTGTCTAAAACACAACAAACTCTTTCAATCAATCTCTCTCTTCATCTATATTCTTTCTTGTGCCTATACATATTTATATCTATCTCTGAAATGGAGACCGCCGAAAAAGCAAAGAAGGGATTTGGTGGAAGGAAATGCGGCTATGCTCAGCGTGTTGGCGGGAGTTACATTTGCTCACGGTGGTGTTTTGCCCAACATTAATCCAGGAATTAGTTTCTTCGAAAGTGGTCGAGAATTCGAGTGCACACCAGGTGTTTGATAAAAGACCTAAACCAACCGTGGTGGCTCCAGTGCAGCTGGTTGTGTTTGTGCATTTCTTTCCATTTATGGAGTTGGTGGAGGTGCATTCTCTCGACTCTGGGAACTTGGTTTCTTTCAAGAGCTACAAGGTTTCTCTCTTTCTTTCAGGAACTTGGTTGTGTTTGATAAAGTCATTATTTGATGGAAATTTAGGAAATCTGCAAATTTATCCTGTAATTTGAAAAGTTTAAAAACTTCTGTCTGATTGTGGGTTCGGGTTGCAATGCCTTCCCTTGTTAAGTTGTTGTCCAGTTCTATTGATATATGTGAGTTTTATATGCCCTTTCTTTATGGGTTATTGAAAATTATTAAAGCTGAGGGGTCTCTCCATTGAAGGGACATTCACTCATGCTTATTTGCAGTTGAGCTTGCATAGCGTCAAGTTGACTGAATGAGGGTGATGAGCTTGTCTTGCTTTGTCAAGTCGCAAATCACTCCTCAATAATTGTGCCTCGATTCTCCGTTTAAATTCCGGTGCCAAATTCTGTTGAGGCGGCTATGACCTTTGAAGTAGGTCATTAGCCTTGAAGTAGCCTGTATAAAACAGATGTTATTGGATGACAATGAAGAAGAAATCGATGGAGATTTTTTAAGGTGAAAAGCTGATGTGAATTCCAGCTATTGAGCTCTGTGAGCAATAGTCCTTTAATGACAAATAGAGTCAGGACTTGAAATGGTCCTCTAATGGCAAGCAAAGCCAGGATTCCTCTAATAGCAAGCAAAGCTAGGGTCCTCTAATGGCAAGCAAAGCCAGGACTTGAAATGAAGTTGACAATCGGCAAGCAAAATTTTTTGTGAATCTTTTCTAGTTATAAGCCTCCTCTCCAGCAGATACGCGTTTAACGAGCGTATGGTCTGTCTGTGAAAGTTTCAACTGGCTTAGATAACGTGAAGAGGGTTTCCCTAAATGAAGACAGCACACAACCATATTAGCCAGTGTTTTTGGATCCTTTGTGTCCTTGTTTAGTGCTTTAAGCAATAATGATTCAGCTTCATCAAAGTTTCCCATGTGCATGTTGCAAACAGCCTTCCCATTCAGAATCAAACTAGTCATCTGGTACTTCTCTGAGAAATCTTGAAATATGAGATATGCTTCTTGAATCTTTGATCCACCCACAGCCAGATTTATCCATGCATTTTCCAGTTGAGTTAATGTGTGGTCCTCGTCAATCTATTGCATAATCCTGAGTTGCTTCTCTGCGTAATCTGATCGGTGCATCTTAAGAAATATCTGAACATTCAAAGCATGCAACTCCATTGTTTCCCAACATGTGTGTGTTTCAGAACTTCATTATAATCCTGCTCGTGCATATATATGATGCCAGCAATCGTCCGAAGGATTGGGTTACTTCCAATTGCAGGATCTGACAGCCACTCATGTAGGCTTGAGATTGTACCTTCCTTGTTTCCAGGATGAGAGAGATACAGTGCCAGCAATTTAACGGCCTGGAGAGGCGTAGCAGCGACGAATCGATCTCGCTAATCACAAGCTCATAACTGGATTGAGCGATGTAAGATCTGTAAAGGAGAGAATCTCTCTCGGTAGCTTCTTCGGGAGAGAGATTAGGGAGATTGGTGCTGCTATTAATTGCGGCTTGGTACGCTCCAATGTGAAAATTGTTTCTCACGTCTTACGAGACTGGGAAGTCTATCTATCTTCAAGCTAAGAGTTTCACGTTGTTCTCACTCTTTAGCTTGAGGGGGAGTATTGAGGAATATAATAAGGGTAGTTTAGTCATTGTAGTTAAGTTAATATTGGACTCTATATAAAGTCCCTCTTATTTCATTTTAGCACAAGATCAACACAATGTAGTCTTTAAAGAGATAATGTTTATAGCCTTTTCTCTTCTCTTTGTTCATCTTCTTTGTTATTCAATCTAAGTTTGCTTATGTCTCATTCTTTAATTTACAAAGTTATCATATGTCACTACCATCTCAACCGGACATGGTCAAAGAGTATAATCGATCAAATAATGTAAACATGACTAGGGTTAAATCGATCGACGAGATATGAGATCAGAGATCACCATAAAAAATGGTCGTCCTTGTCGTAAAATTTATCCAAAATAACCCTATTTATTGTAGTCTTGTATAATGCGAATGATTTTGTGCTTTTGATTTTGATAGAGTAGAGTGATTGTAACTTATTTCCGTTTATGTTATTATAACTTTTGCTTTTTTTATCTTTCACGAATGTTTATGTAGTTGGTTGAGACCAGGACTAGGGATGACAAAAAAATTCGACCCGACGGATACCCGATCCGATCCGATCCGTTTGGGTCTACCCGAACCCGATTTTTTGGATTTGAATTTGGATTTGGATCTTATTTTTGGAACCGAAAGAGTTTGGATCTGGATCTGGATATATATATATAGGGTCTTGTTCTAATAGAAACTAATTTAGAATAGAAACTAGAAACTAAACCTAAATTAAATATTTCAAGCTAATCTAATGACCAAATTAGGTGTACCCCAATACAAAAAACGTTTAAAATTATTGGCTCTATTCAACAAAAAAATTTTAAAAAAATTTTAAAAAAAGTTACTGTTCACGTGATGACGTGGCACGTGAACAGTACCTTTTTTATTTTTATTTTTATTTATTTTTTTATATTTTTGTTGAATAGAGCCAAGAATTTTATAAGTTTTTTGTGAAGGTGCCCCTAGCGGGGCCATTAAAATAAATGAAATATAATTTATTTAGTGTAGGTTTCTAGTTTCTATTCTATGGTTGGTTTCTATTTGATTCAGTATGTATATTTGAATATCTGTCAAAAATTATGTAGTTGGTTGTGTAAGATTTACAATTAAGTGAATCTTATAGCTCGATATTGTAATGCTAATTGAGATTCTAAGTTTGTTCAATTGCAACTGTTTAATGTGGTTCTCGATTGTATATATGTAATTATGTACTACCTTTGTTGTGCTTTTGCTGTTTGTTGGATTGTCATATTGACTATGCTACTTGTATTAACTATAACTATAACTACTTGTAAACCAAACCAAGCATAAACAGTTGATTGGATTCTATTTGTTCTAGATGCTATATCACATTCTATGCATAAGATTCTATTTGTATTAGAGATGAGATATTTATAATTGGTTTTGTTTTTGTTGATTCTTTGTAAATATTTGTGTGAGGTGTTTTTTATGAATTTCTTGTTTGACCATATATTAATATGCCTGTTATACATCATTGTAAATTGATTATTACTTCTTGTTATGTATTAGGTAGAAGATCTGGTTTACGACTAAGTGCAAGAAGAATAAAGCATTCAACTAAAACAAGAACTGGTCAGAGACGACGACTAGTAAGGAAAAATAGTGACCATTGAGCACCATAGACTTCGATACACACGTAGAGTATGAACCATAAACTTTGAAGAACATGGTTTGTATTTAATCAGAAATTTTTAACTAATCATACTAACTTTTTTTTTTCTTTCTAGAACTGTATTTAACAGGCTTCCTATTACTCTCACGTACTCCTGTGTGTGCGTTGACTCGTTATTTTTCAAAGGATTTGTAGAAGGATACAATCAAAAAGGTATACTGAAGTGGATGCTAAACTTTGGTTGCTTGGAAAGAAGATATGTATTTGTTCCTATCTTCTTATCGTAAGTGTTCACTGTTTCCATTCAAATTTACTTTTTCTTAGTAATGATCACTGTTGCATATATTTAAAATGGCATATATTTCTATGGTAGTTACCATTTTAATTTGTGTATTGTTCAGGAATCATTGGAGTCTGCTAATACTTTGCAACTTTAACAAAGACTTCAATTCAGACACACCTCCGTTCATGTTACTACTAGATCCCATGCTAAAACGGGAAGTGGATCTTGAGCCGGACATTCGGAAGTATGTGTTTAATAGATAGACGTATTAAAAATGATTTATATATAACATATATTTGTAATAGATTCATCACTGTTTTTTATGCATTTTTTTGTAGGTTTGTTTCTGATATATTCAAGAAAGCAAAACCAGAAACAAGTGATGAATTGATCCGTCGTATTAAATTCAGAATACCAAAGGTGCCGCAACAAAAGGATTCAACAGAATGTGGTTTTTATGTCCTTTTTTATATATATCGGTTCCTAATGGCGTGCCCAGATCAATTCAACATTAAAGAAGATTATCCGTCTTTTGTAAGTTGTAGTTGTCTTTTTTTGTGTGAGGTGTTATTTTTTGAGATTCTATGTTATTTTAGTGTAAGATCTATGTCTGTTCTACTCATTGAGTTTCTACGTTTGTTTAATTGTAGATATATGTGCTAGATACTTTATGAGATTCTATGTTGGCTAAATATTTAAGTGTAAATATTTGTGTTAAATGCTTTATGAATCATATGTATGAGATGCCCACTGAGTTTCCTACTAATACTTTGAAAACATACAGATGAAAGAAGATTGGTTCACTCTATGTGAATTCAAAACATTCTATGATAATCTTTTGTATGTTTGGCAAGAAGTGGAGTTTGAAGAAATGCAAATTGGACTTAATTCCGATGATTCGAAGAAAGGTAAAACTTGTATAGTAATTATAGTATACTAGCTAGTATAAGAAACTTATAAGGATATTTTTTTTCTTCCCAGATTTGACTGGCAACAAAAATGAAGTTGAAGTCATTAATCTTGATAGTGGAATCAAAGATATGAAAGCTAACAATAAAGGTAAATATACATTATCTATATGATTGAATCATTTATTATACCTCTTCTTACATCTTCTTTTATTCTACGTAAACCCTGAATTAACCATTCTCCCTTTGTTTATTGTACTTTAAAAAAGAACAACAACTTGCACTTGTTCTTTATACTCCAGAGAGCTCCATTCCAGACAGTTCTCCAGATGCAAATGCTCAATGTAAGATTACATGTGTCAATATCTTTAAAATTTTGCTTTTGCCTTGTTATATATAACAATGACTTGTTTTTTTTTTTTTTGTAAAAACTTCTAGGTGTTGGAGAGACAAAACTTGCAAATGAAATGAAAGTTCAGAAAAAAAAAGATTCTGACAATTAAATTGAAACAAGTGGAAGCAAGAAAATCACCACGTTTTGTTACACCACGTGCAAAGAAAAGATCAATGGAAATCAATCCGATAGAAATTCTGAGTTCATCTCGTTCAGGTATTTATGGAAAAACCGTATATTATTCTCTAGTAACTAGTAATTAGGTATCTATTCTAAATTATGCTTAGTAATTATTAATCCATTCTAAATTATACTTAGATTTTTTTTTCCGGTTTTGCATCTTGAATCCGACTAAGAATTTACTTATGTGTTTCTTATACTTAGTAATTAGTAATCCATGCTAAATTATTCCTTTGCTGATATCTATTTCTTATGTGTTCTATTTTTTTTTATTGGAAAAAAAAAGCTACAAAAAGAAGGAAAATAGCTACAACACCACCTCCTCCTCGTGTCACAAGGTCTGTAGCAAAGCAAACAGAAAATCTTCAACATATAAACACCTCCTGCTCAGATGAAGAAACCGAAAGTGACAAAGAGCCTGAAGTAATTGAGATAAAAAGGAAGAAGTATGCAAAACGAAAGAAAAATACAAGTGAAGGAAAGAAAAATGAAAGGAAAAAAAGAAAGATGCCAATGCCAAAGGTAAACCACTTCCCATTATGTCTGTAATTAAAGAGTTCAGTCTAAAATGATTAATAGATAGATGATTCTGTAGCAGATTATATATTAAATATAATATCTTTATTGTAATGATGATTCCTAAGTGGAGTTTTAAAAATGTGCAGGCCGAAAAGAAAAAGAAAAAGGACGTAAAACAGGAAGATGGTATTGAAATGCCAAAGAAGCTGAAGCTTCGAGCGCATCCTAGGAACTTCTCTGAAGCAATGAAAAATTTGACTGATGATCAAAAGAAATGGATAAGAGATGCTGGGTTTGGGGATTTGCTTGAATTTTCATTCAGGCATATACCTAATGAAATGGCAAGAGATGTTGTATGGTTTTATGACCCTAACAACAATTGGTTAAATTTGGCGGATAAAAAGGTGATTAGGATTATAGAGGATGATGTACACAACACACTGGGGCTCTCGAAAGGAAATAGAACAGTCATTTTAGGACCAGTGGGTACTCAAATAAAAAATGAATGGAGGGATCAATTTCCGGAAAAAAAGGCTGGACATAAAGTGACAGAATTGATGATAATGAAAAAGATTGCAAGGACAACGGAGTTAAATTTTGAGTTCAAGCAAAACTTTATGGTTCTCATGTATAATCTGTTTGTCCGATGCACAAAAGGTTCGTTTGTTAGTCAGGATGTGTTGGGACTTGTTGGATCTTTCGATGAGGCTAAAGAAATGAACTGGTGTAAACTTGTGATCGAGGGATTAAAAGGTGCTTCTGTGGCATGGCTTGAAGATCCTATAACTCAGTATTACACAGGACCACTTATGTTTTTGATTGTAAGATTTTAACTACTCTTTCATATATAGTAAACTGCCATTCCATGTTTGTTGTACACTCATTTTTTATTTTTCTTATACTTTGTTTTTTAGTTTTTCTACCTTGACCGCGTGGAAAATGAAGTTGTTAAAGTTGATAGAAAATCACCTGCTTTTACTGGATGGTCCAATTTTACTGTGCTTCAAAGAAATCAGGCTGAAATCATCAACAACACTTACGGAAAGGGGAAAATAGTAAGTCATTTTTTTATGTACATGGCAATTTTTTTGTCCTTATTTGTTTACAAACTTCTGAAATTTAAACTTTTATGCAGGAAGGAAAATATGAAGTACAGGAAGATTCACAAGCAGACGGGGGAGATTTTGCAACTGAGGTATAAATTTCAAAGTAACACACTAAAAATGTCAAAGGAAATTGAGTTTCTTATATTTTTTACAAAGTTTATGCAGGAAGAGGAATATGAAGTACATGGAGATTTAGAACCAGAGGCGGAAGCTTATACAACTGAGGTATAAATGTTTTCCATACATGTAAATCATGCTTTACATTGCATAACTCCAAAATTATCCTTGATTGCATTGATTATTTTATCATCATCGCATAACTCCAAAATTATTGAAATAAGTTTTCTTTTCAATTTTCTGATTATACAGAATTGCGAGTTTGAAGGAGTAAACATTGAAGAGACAGAGAAAATGTCTGAAGAAATTCAAGTCAATGATGATTTAACAAATGATCAAGCTGAGGTATAGAAATATTTTAGTGATTAACATATATATTGCTGTATAAGCATTGACTGAAATTGTCTTACTATTTCAGTTAATTAAGGATGTCAATGTCATTATTGAAGAACGAAATGAAGAAGCAATTGTCACTGGTGACAATGAATTTTCAGAGAAGGTGACTTATTAAATATAGCCTTGTTTTTTTTTTTTTGCAAAATATGTGTCATTTTGATAACTTTTTGTTTGATTGTTGATATATGTTCTAGATGCTACATTAGATTCTATACTGGTTAGTTTGTATTCAAATGAAATTTGTAGCTCGGTATTCAAATGTTAAGTGAGATTCTAAGTTTGTTGCTTTTGAAGTGCTTCATGAATCTGAGATTATGTTTTTGACATATATATATATAGATCATTAAGGATGGTAGTGTTGCAAATGTGGCGATTGAAGAAAGAAATAAAGAAACAGTTGTCACTGCTGGCAATAACAATGAAGTTGCAGAGAAGGTGGCTTCTTTATTATTTTTTTATGATAATAATTTAAATTAGCATCTGTTTTTTTTGCAACTGTGATTGATTAAATGTATTGTTTCTATACAGATTTTTGTAGACAGCCAGAAATATCAAACTCCAATCGAAACTATAAAAGGGGTACAATCATTTGAAATGGATGGAGTTAGGGCTGGAATCTTATCAATAGCAAAGGACATCACATATGCTTATGCAGATGACGAATGTATCAACGAAGAAGTAAGTTTTTTTTGTACTTGTACAACTAATGCAAACCTATTTTGTTTTTTTAACTAACTACTGTGTGTGGAAAAAAAACTAGGACTTCATGTTACAAATGAAAAAGGATATTGCTGAGCTGAAAAAAATGAAAAGGGCATGCCATGACAGTTTGAAAACGGCAAAGGCATTATTTCCAACAAATCCTGAGCTTAAAAATGTTGAAAAAGAGTTTCAGAAGCTAGTAAACCATGTTGATGCAGTTGAAAGGTATTATATGTTAACTCATCGTACTTGATTTCTGAAAGTTTTAAATTCTGCAAGCTGAATGTTAGCATAGTTGTATAAAGTTCTAAATAAAAAACACAGTAGGGTGCCCTGTATTACAAAGTAGGGTTCTAAATGATGATAGGTATTATATGTTAATTCATCGTACTTGATTTCTAAAAGTTTTAAATTCTGCAAACTGAATGTTAGAATTGTTGAGTCAAAAGTTTGTGATATTTCTTACCAATCAATATCAGCTTAATGCTACTTGTTCATTTCTACCGTCTATTAGAACTTAGAAGTAACCAATGATTAGAACCCTTGTGGCTTGACCGCTAATCCACAACGACTACTTGTAATTAAGGAAAGATTGCCTATCAACTATGATTCTCTTCAAACATGAAAATTTAAAGTCTGCATTGTCCTTGTAAAGTTTGCACATTGTTATTGATAGAAATTGTCCTGTTATTTGATTAACCGTCGATTTTTTCCTTTGTTTTATATGCTTTTTTCTTGAATGTTCAATTTAAACTACTTTAATTACGTCTCTTAAATTCTGCAAACTGAATGTTAGCATAGTTGCATACAGTTCTAAATGAATAACACAGTAGGGTGCCCTGTATTAGTAGTTTCTAGTAGATTTATTGTATTGTATTAAAAAACTGAAACCATTAAGTTTAAAACTGGTAGTTCATGCTACATTTGGTTTTGTTCGTTTAAATTCTACAACTGATTTAGATTACTTTAATTAGATTTTGTTAAAATAAAAAGTACAAGTATAAATGACATTATAAAGTTTTTAAACAGCTTTGAGGTGGATTGGAATCTATTGACGGATGAAGATTGGAATACCGTTGATGTACTTGGCCACCCAAAATCAGACAGACCATTATTAAAAATGTCAAATAAAGCTTTTTTTTTTAGGAGAATTAACCTTAGAAGGTAGAATCATTGACCTTGATTTTGACAACGACGATAACAAAACTCCAATGGTGAAATTTGGTGAAAGACCTAGGAGAGAAGTCAAATTGGGTGAATTGCATAAGTCACCATTCCGTGAGCGCACTATTGACATCGACAAGCAAAATTTGACAAAAGCGGAAGAGGATGTTTGGAATTGGCTTAATGCAAGCAATGATTACCCACTGTAAGTTGGAGTAATGACATATTTTGATTCAAACTGAATGACCAGGAAAACAAGCATAATTACATTTTCCTTTTGTAACGTGAATACAGGCAAAAAGTGTTTTTATGGCAAGATAAAGTTGCATGTACAAAACATGAAGTTCAGACTTTGCAGCTAGATAGGCAGCTAGTTTGTGGTGTTTTAGACACTTATACCTGCATATTAAATGAGGAAGAAAAATTCAGATCAATGGACTCTCCACGCAGATTCTTTTGCAACACTTACAATACGGTATGTTTTATGCTCCAATTGTACAATTACAAGTATTTGTTTCCTTTATTATTGAATGCATATGGCTTACATAACTTACTTGCCTACTTTTTCCAGTCGGCCCATGCTTAGATCTGGTCTGTATGATCATACATTTGCTCTGCAAATAGAACCATCGTTTATTTGTTTGTATGCTTTTATGTGATTTTCTTAATGTTCTTAAATTGTATGATGTGTTTACATTATTTGAGATCCTTAGTTATTATTCAAACTCCAAGGCATCTAGTCAAAAAAGCTCTCATGTTTGATTCATGCATCTCCAGTTTGTAGTTTAATTCACATAACTTGTAAGATACTTGATGTTTGCTTCGACTAGTAATCTGCATACTCTGATAAATGTAAATATGTATCTAAGTATAAAACAGAAGGAAGATTAAGTATAAAACAGAAGGAAGATTAAGTATAAAAGGAAAATCCTCTTCTGATTGGGCCTGCATAACTTGTCAATTTAATGGTCTAATCATTTAATCTGTCGCATAGCCTTTTCTTATATGCTTAATAATGATTGACTTTATAAGATATGCATGTACAATATTTGTTTGAATCCTTTTGTGAGATTGCCAAGTGCTAATTTTTCTCTTCAACTTGGGATTGCTATATATCTTGAAGATTGTATTGTATCTTTATTAGATAGCTGTTATAGTTATGGCAAAACCAGAAATGCTTCTGCTTCATTTTATTCATTTGAAGAGAATGAACATGTTGATGGAAAAATCAATGTGTATCTTAGTGTTAAAAAAGTGGTGGTGTGATAGAGTATTAAGCCTTTTTCTCTTAATAAACATGGAATCTTGGTTGTTTTCGTAGAGCATTAAACTTTTTCTCTTAATAAACATGGAATCACCACTTTTAATTTATACTTTCACTCTGATTGACAATATAGAGTTTAGTGGAAGCTATTAATTTTCTATGTTTTCAACAGATTGGAACAGTTGCTGCAAGAAAGGGATTGAACACTCGAAGCACTTGTAAGGAAATGAACGAAGATCCTATAATAAAAGCAACTCAATATCGCATGTTCAAAGAGAATTTGGACCAGGTGCTACAAAAACATTTGGTTGATATCAAAAATGTTGATCTGGTATAACTTTTGAAATTCTATATATATTGTTTTTTATTTTTTATTCTGCATTTTCAAACTATTTTAAAATTGGCAAATGAAATATAGGTTTTCTTCCCTATACATTATATCCACCACTACTATGTGATCTGCATCAATCTCAAGTCGCCATCAGTTGAAATTCTCGACAACAATAAAATAGGAGAGCAAATTACTTCCATTTATGATGGAATCCCAGAAATGCTGGTAAGACTTAGTTTATAGTTTGATTCTACATTAGATTCTGTACTAGCAGTTGTGTTCATTTGGTTTTGTGATTTGTGCGAATTTTCTAAGTAGTTAATTGTTTGATTCTAAATTAGATTATGTGCTCTATGTAGTAGGAGATGTGTTCATGTGGTTTTGCTGATTTTCAAAATATATCCTAGTTTGATTTTACACTAGATTTTACATTATCTGTTTTTAGAATTCTGTTTAGTTACTCTAAGTTTGTTTACTCACTTGCTAAAAGTTTTGTTATTTTGATTCTGTGTTAGATTCTATACTCTCTATACTAGCAGCTGTGTTCCATTTGATTTTGTTTTTTCCTTCGGAGTTCTACAATGGATTCTATACTCTCTATACTAGCAGCTGTGTTACATTTTATTTTGTTAGCTTCTCACTCAGAGGGTACTAAGTCTGTAGTGTAGGTTACCTTGATATCCAACTGAAGTTTCTGCATGTCATTTTTAGTTTACTACAAAAAACAATGAAGTGTACTTGTTTTTTTATTTGTATTTAGTCATCATTTGTAAGTAGTTGTAGCGTCTTTATTTGTATGATTGTGTTCAGAATGTGTATGGCTGTTGTCGATGATATCATCTCTAAGGTCTTTTATTACTTTCTTCATTGTGCTTACTTTATGTAGGAATGTATGTGTGAATTTGTGTGCATTTCATGGATGATTTTGCTGTGAGATACTCTATGTTTGCAGGAGGCATTGTTTGATTGGTGTGTTTTAACGATGTTGTCGCTTACATGTTACTAAGTCATGTCATGTTTAGTAAGTACACCTATCGATTTCGAGACAGTCTCTTTGAAAACTCAGTATTAACTCCTTGATGGTGATGCACTTCAGGATTTTCGTAATAACTAGATTGTTGTAATGCTCGCCTTTTATGATTAATGCATCATATTCTTTGTTTAGCTGTTTGCTAGTTCCAGGAATTGGGAATTAAAGCAAGGCTTCCATTTCGCTTATCTCTGCTATAGTTTTTATGTTTTGGTTAGAGTTTCAAGTAACTAACACTGCATGTATTCAATTATTGTTATTGAAATATTCACTAACAAAAGTTAGTCAAAAGGAATATGAGACATTTTACATCAATGAATAGGAATATGAGACATTATTATTTGTATTTAGTCATCATTTGTAAGTAGTTGTAGTGTCTTTATTTGTATGATTGTGTTCAGAATGTGTATTGAAACTTGGAAATTGGAATCTGCAGTTGCAATTTTTATGAGTAATATTTTAGCATACTAACTAATAAGTGATATTGTCTTAAATTACAGAAAGACAATTTCGTGACATATATGATGGATATAAATGTGAACAAAGCCACAGACTTAGCTAATGTGCCGATTACAAGACTTGAGATGAAATGGCGCACGGAGAAAAATCAGTTCGATTGTGGAATTTATGCAATTCGGCATATGGAGACCTATAAAGGAAATGGAGTGCGCAGCTGGGAATCAAAGTTACTAACTGAAAATGACAATGTAATGAAAGAAAAGTCAATTTTATTTTTTTCAATATATATGGACACTGATAAGACCTTGGTAGAATAATATAATCTACATTATCTTCTGTCAAATATGATGCTTTCATGGTTTATACAAAATACGGTTAAAATTCTGTTCTACTAGTTAACAAAAGCCGAAAGTAATAAATAAACATACATCAGTATAGTGTGTATATATTGTCAATGCTTCAGTAGGTCCTCCTCCCATGAGTTTATATTCATGAAAGGTCAAGGCTCAATGAGTTGTTTTTGTTTTCTTATGAGTAGATTATATGTTTATTTCATTGTTGTATTAGATGCTTTATGAGTTTCTATGGTATGTAAGATATATATTACTGATGGAGTTTATTTTTGACATTCGTCCAGCAAGCTCAAAAGAGACAGTTAAAGAAGGCGAGGCAACTCTATGCGTTCAAAATAATATATTGTCAACTTAATAGCCTACGAGTTCAGATGCAAGAAGAAATTAATCAGACAGGTATATCGATTAATGCATTTAGGTCTCTTTACTGTTTATCTTTATGGTTTACACAAAGGGTAGTTTTATTTACATAGTGAATCTAATGTAGAATCTAACAGGGATTTGGTTTATATTTATGGTTTATTCACAAAGGGTAGTTTTATTTACATAGTTTTTTTTGTTTTCAGTTGCTCAACATGGATGAAAGAACGAGGGAGGAATTGAGCTATACGCAGTGCATCACTGCAACTTTATTCGATACGGTTTCAAACCCTTTGTATTTTGTCGTTTTCAAACATGAAGAATGCCCCTTTTTAAGGCCTTTTGATATTATCGAGGTCCAGATACGTTTCAACAGCAACCTTAGAAGACAACTATCACTACATAAATGTTGGATAAACTACAAAATCTGGACGACTTTGACAGCATCAACCGAGGCTTTTTTAGATAGATTTAAATACATTGTAATGAATTATCTTGATAATTTGGGTATGATTTCAATTAACAATGTAGTTAAGGCTGTTCAGTATTTTTATGATAGGTATGCAAATCATATTTTGCAAATGGAGCAAACAGAATCTATAATGTTTAACCTTTTTTGAAATGATTTATTAACAGCTTCTTGCCATGTTTCCTAATGAGTAATTTATTTTATGTGTTACACTGAATAAGGATAAATTCATTGAGAATAAAACAGAAACATTATCTTAAGGCACCAAACTATAAACTTAATTTCATTTTACCACTTGAACCAAACTATGTAAAACTCAGAAATTACACCTTAAGGTCCAAAAAGCTAATTTTGATCATTATCTTGAATAACTAACTTTATATTAGATTGAAAAGATTGTAACACATAAAAAAATTAAAGGCATAGGGAAAAAAATAGATGAAAAAACAAAATATTACATGATAGAAAAATAGACATAGAAAACAAAGAACTCACTCCCTTTCCCATTGTAAAAACACTTAGTAAGGTTTTTAATTTTAGGTTTATACTAACAGTTAGTATGGTTTTAGTATGATTAAATACAAATATAGAATATATTTGATTCAAATTAATTTTGTACATGCTACCTTAGATTCTACAAACAATTAGTATGATTTTAAAATTATATTAGTAAGATTCTATATTAGATTCTATATTATATGATTCTAAATTAGGTTTTTCTAACATTTGGCAAATTATAAACTAAAATAACATTTTTTAAAAATTATTTCTCATATGTTAACATTATCAAATTGAATTTATTTTTGAGACAAAAACAAACATTAAAATATAGAATCTAGTACTTAACAATATTTGATAAACAGAAAAGAAACAAAAAAATATTGAAACAATCAAATCTTAATTATATTAAATCATTCATTCATATAATAGTTTTTTCATTACATATAATAATAATTCATTACATTGAAATTCATAAACATTTTACATTGAAATTCATTACATTAAACTAAGAAGTAGAGGTTGTTCAGTATTTTTATGATAGGTATGCAAATCATATTTTGCAAATGGAGCAAACAGAATCTATAATGTTTAACCTTTTTTGAAATGATTTATTAACAGCTTCTTGCCATGTTTCCTAATGAGTAATTTATTTTATGTGTTACACTGAATAAGGATATCTTAAGGCACCAAACTATAAACTTAATTTCATTTTACCACTTGAACCAAACTATGTAAAACTCATAAATTACACCTTAAGGTCCAAAAAGCTAATTTTGATCATTATCTTGAATAACTAACTTTATATTAGATTGAAAAGATTGTAACACATAAAAAAATTAAAGGCATAGGGAAAAAAATAGATGAAAAAACAAAATATTACATGATAGAAAAATAGACATAGAAAACAAAGAACTCACTCCCTTTCCCATTGTAAAAACACTTAGTAAGGTTTTTAATTTTAGGTTTATACTAACAGTTAGTATGGTTTTAGTATGATTAAATACTAATATAGAATATATTTGATTCAAATTAATTTTGTACATGCTACCTTAGATTCTACAAACAATTAGTATGATTTTAAAATTATATTAGTATGATTCTATATTAGATTCTATATTATATGATTCTAAATTAGGTTTTTCTAACATTTGGCAAATTATAAACTAAAATAACATTTTTTAAAAATTATTTCTCATATGTTAACATTATCAAATTGAATTTATTTTTGAGACAAAAACAAACATTAAAATATAGAATCTAGTACTTAACAATATTTGATAAACAGAAAAGAAACAAAAAAATATTGAAACAATCAAATCTATATTATATTAAATCATTCATTCATATAATAGTTTTTTCATTACATATAATAATAATTCATTACATTGAAATTCATTAACATTTTACATTGAAATTCATTACATTAAACTAAGAAGTAGAGGCTTCAGTCTTCTGCTTCTTGGCTTTTTTCTCCTTGGTAGCCTTTTCTTTTGCATGTAGTATCCGAGACATAGTTGTTGCAAAAGTAATGATCCGACTGTTGCGAATCATCATCTTCCTTTCCCAGTCTTCTTTGTCCATTATAGCCAACCTAAAATCCTTTAGAAACCAATTAATATTATCATAATCTCTGTAGTTGAGGAGCGAAAGAATTGATGCCGGGATGTTGTCAACTTGATAAAAAACACCGTTGATACGAATAGTGTAATCTTCATAAAAAAAGTCTTCATCTTGGAGGAGAGCCATTGAAATATGGGGATATTGTGTTTGAGAAGAATGAGAAACAAATAAACAGAGGTGGTCTTTTATAACAAAGGTAAAATCTATTTGAAAAGACACATGCTGGACATTGGGAAGGGAAAACAGTGTACATGTGAATAGTCACAACTCACAACTACACTCTGCAAAAACCATTTACATTCCCCCGCGTAAATTTTATAAGATAAAAAAATTATTAAGTTGAGTATACAGCCCAATATTTCATGATCCATAAGCCCATGTTATTTTAGTTATTAAGGTAAAAAAATCTAAAGACAAATTAAATATCCAAAAAAAAAACAACCACATTTTGCCAAAAAAATTACACTAAGACTATTAGGTTCTAAAAAAAATATCATAGTTTGGAATATTTTTAATCTAGTATGACTCTAAAATTTTTACGGTAGAACAGAATCACACAGAGAATCTCATATAAATAGTAATTGTTACCTAATAAATTTACTCGTAATTAAATCATAGTATGTAGGGTAGAACAGAATCACACAGAGAATCTCATATAAATAGTAATTGTTACGTAATAAATTTACTCGTAATTAAATCATAGTATGTAGGTGCCCAGGCGGGCCATCAAATTATATTAAATATAAGATTCTATAATGTTTTCTTCCTATTGTTTATATGATTTTTTCTATTAAAATATTCATATATGGTTGCCCCTAGCGGGGCCATTAGATTAAATTAAATATAAGATTCTATAGTATTACTATAGCAAAAACAAGTGCTCAACAAAATGATGGTAGAACAGAATCACACAGAGAATCTCATATAAATAGTAATTGTTACCTAATAAATTTACTCGTAATTAAATCATAGTATGTAGGTGCCCTGGCGGGCCGTCAAATTATATTAAATATAAGATTCTATAATGTTTTCTTCCTATTGTTTATATGATTTTTTCTATTAAAATATTCATATATGGTAGAACAAAATCACATACAGAATCTCATATAAATAGCAACTGTTACCTAATAAATCAAATTGAAATTATAAAAATGCTCATTTATGAAACCACCAAAAAACACAAGTCTTATCCATAATAATCCGGAAAAAGCTAACTACAATCTTTAAACAACAAAAATATTGCTAGAATAATAGAATTGAAAATGGAAGCATTAAACTACATTCTATACATTTGAATTTGGAGGAACAGATTCCAGGACATCAACAAGCTGAGCTACATTTGAATTTGGAGGTACAGATTCCGGAACATCAACATTTTGAGCATTCGCTAATGAATTGTCTATAACCTGTTGAGCCTTCTTCGGACAGTTTCTTTTATCATGAAAACCTTTCTCATTACAAGCTTTACAAACCCTCTTAGGCCTGTCTTGGCCATCACAACTTCGTTCAGCAGGTCCTATTATTCTCTTGCGACAGCCCTTATTATTACTCTGCAACGGTGGAAGCACATTAATTGAAGTTGAAGGCCTGACACCAAACATTTGTTGTAGTATATCATCCTTTGTTGCATGGGGATTCCTGACCTTCTGCTTGACTCTAATTCTCAAAGACTTCATCTCTTCGAGAAGATTCTCCATACCATCATTATTGTTGGAAACGTCGCCCAAACATCCTTGAAACTCATTCCAAACTTTTTTTGAAGTATCTCTAGTCTTATGCCCCTGGCTATCCTCAGATGTACTACCCAAATTCAGAGTGCAGAATCTTTTGACTGCATTCTTCATCCATCGATTGCACAAAAATTGCCGTGGGATCTCTTCAATTCCCCACAGTCCAAGACAGAAAAAACAATGCCGACATAAGTATCCAACTCTCGTAAAAAGGTGACATGAGCACGATACATCATTTGAGGAAAAAGACAAATAAACCTCAAACAAACTATCGTGCAAACTCTTATCCATGACAACAAATTTATTAATCCCATCAACTATGATTGGTTGCCCAGCCAACTTAATATGATAGCAGCTTGCTTTAATTTCTTTCTGAACCTTGTAAAATATGGATCTAGTGTAGAGCCGAGCTGCATCTTTCTCGATTTCCTTTTCTGTTACTGGCCGTGGAACACAACTATCTCCATCATCAAGTCTTTTACATTCATAAACTTGTTTATCGATTGCACTTTCATAGCACATGTAAAATTCTGAAAGGGTGTCTCCTTTTTGTACAAAATGATTAAAGAAAAAGTTAGAACTTTCGGACCTAGGTGTAGTTCTCAATAACCCTCCCATAGGTTTGTCCCTGAAAAAAGCAGGTATCCACGAATTCCTCATTTCATAAAGCTCATTCAGCCAAATATGATCAGTCAATTTAAACTCCCCCAATACACTAGCCCATCCTTGTTCAAATTCAGCAACCGACAAATGACATGACCAGACAAAACGATTTAACTTCTTCATGAACTCAGATTCTGCACAGAAAACAGCACCAATCTACATGGACAAACAAAATAAAAACTGATATATTAGGAAAATATACTGGAACTGAACACATAATGAATCAATGTAGACTAAAACTAAAAATATAAAAAATAATCCGACTAAATATAAGAGCAATCAAATTACATGATTAATACCTTGGCAGGAAACTTTTGCATTATGTGCCACATACAATAACGATGAATCACAGAAGCTGGAAAAGTGACAGAAATCGCAACGTTCATTGCAGCACATTGATCTGTAATTATGCACTTTGGAGGGCGCTTAAAAACTTTTAAAAACATTTCACATGCCCAAGTGAAATTTGTTATGTCTTCATGATTAAGCAAACAAGCAGCAAAAGTGATGCTTTTCCAATGATTATCAACTCCGATAAATGGTACGAAAACCATACTGTACCTACAACATAGAATAAACATTTAAATGAAATTATATCTCTCATGAAGATAGTTTGGCAAATAATGAAACAACAGTCAGATAAACAAGTCAGTACGCAATATGAGACAGCTACGCTTCAAGCAAGATAATAAACAGCATCTCTGATTGAGCTAATTCTTTATCATAATTCAATAAAAGTTTTAAAAATACTTACTTATTCGTACGATACGTTGCATCAAAAGAAACAACATCGCCAAAAACTTCATAGCTTTGACGTCCTTGCACATCAGCCCAAAAAATTCTAGTCAAATGCCCGTTTGAGTCGGTCTCATATTCATAAAAAAAAACCCCATCAGATGTCTCCTTTTTCGTTTTAAATTTTTCAATTAAGAGATCAGCATCTCTCTTCCCAATAAACAACTTGACATCCCTCATCCAGTTTTGAAAATCCTTTGCAGTTGCTCCGACATCAGAATACGAGCCACTTAAAGATTTGTAAAAAGTGTGGGCCCTATATGAACCGATATTCGATTTTGCAGCATCAACCACAAATGTACGATGAATAGCAGTCATACAGCGATTAGCCCTTAGGAATTGTTTTCCAAAATCAGAAGCCATGGGATGATTATGGGCTTCAATGAAACGATCAATCACATAATGTTCCTTCCCATCAAACTTTATAACTATTTTAGCACTACAATCACACTTTTTTGTTACTGTATTCCTCCTTCTAATAGACGTACTAGAGACACTGCTACACAGATGAGACGATGCAGTGCTATTACTTGAACTAACGGACATAGAAGTATCATGAGTTCCTGATTTTGAACAAACTAAGTACTTGTGTACAAGAACGCTATTCCGAACACGTTGTGTCTCTCGACGAACATCAAAACCAACCATTCCTGCATACTCAGTGTAAAATTGGCAAGCAGATTCAAGATCTGAAAAACGTTGTCCAGCATATGGTTTTAATTTGTGATCAGCAACTTTTGGTATCCATAACTGAGTACTGCTACTGAACGAATCGTCAAAGCCCTCTATAAATTCCTCAACTTCATTATTTGCAGTAGAATCGCAACCAGAGTCAACAATTGTAATATACATGATAATAATAATAATAATAATAATAATAATAATAATAATAATAATAATAATAATAATAATAATAATAATAATAATAATAATAATAACAATAATAATAATAATCAATTAGAATAAGAAAATGTGATTAACTATATTGATTATTTAGAAAAGAAATTTGTATTGGAATCCTATTAGTAGTCGGTGATATGTGGCTATATATATACATCGTACATATTAAGTCTAGCCCTAAATAAAAAAAAAAAATTAGAGAGGAGTCGCGCAGCAACAGGAGAGGGAGAGAGAGTCTATTGAAAGGTTGTAAACAAGAAGGTGCATATCTTGATCCTTTATTATGTATATACCATGAGTTCATTTATTAAGTTATTAATATTCATGTATAATGATGAGCATGTGCGAGTCTGCTAGAGTGCTAGGCCAGGAATCAAGTTTTGAGAATTAAATAATATTTGTGTAACACATATGTTTGGTTATAAGGTCCACAATTTTTACTTTAATTATTAATTTATAGTATGAAGCTTTGATTTCTTATAACATGTGTTTTGATTTCGAAATTGGTTTGTTAATTTCCTATGCTACAAGATAGAGCCGAGGAAGCCATGCTCTTTAACAAATTTGTCTACATCATATATATTGATGGTGTGTAGAGTTTTAAACAATGTTTGTAATTCGTCTAATTAATTAAATTATTTATGTACATTATTAATTATTTGAATTGTATAATTTATTCTTATTATAAATAATTATATGGTGATATGTGCCTCTACTTTGCTTTGTTCTTTGTAAACTTGGCTCTTCGTAATTATAAAATATTTATAGTATATTGTTCTTATTATTTTAATATAGAGATATTATGATTTATTAATTATCAAATTTGTTATTATTTATGATTGGTCACATGATAGCATACAATTTTGGAATTAATGTATACATGTATGTTGTATGTCGTGTCATGTGTATTCTGTAGGTGTTGAACTAGCTACTTTGATTTTATGTTTATAATATAGTAATAGAAACAAGTTAAGCGTATTTCCATTTTTGTGTCATACAGTTAAGTAATAAAGAGTGATATAAAAAGAATGTATTTTAATTATAAATTATATTTTGTAATTAGATCGGGAGCGGGGAAATTAGCGGATTGTTTGTGAATTTCGTGAGTGTTTGAGATCGTTATTTGCGAGGTACGGATTCTCTCCTTTTATTCAGCACTATTCTTAATTCTGAATTTTTATATCTGATTCGTTTTACCCTCAAATCTGTTTACTCTGTTTATATCTGATTTGACTGTTTTGACTCTGAAAAATATTTTAAAAGAAATCTGTCTTGAAAAATATTTGAATACCTATTCTGTGATTTTTAAAAAGATTTTGTATTGAAATATCTGTTCGGAAATGTTTAAAATACCTGTTTGGAAATATTTGAAATATTTGTTTTACGTGATTTAAAAGATTTTGTGAAATATTTATTTTGAACCCTTAGCGATATAGGGTATACCGAGTTAACCAGCTGTAGGGGTACTACAGCCATGTCATTGCGGCACCAGTGACATGACACTTCCGTGGCAGTGTGATTGGTCACGGCGTATCCTTCTGATAGCTCAGGTGGCGAGCTTTTGCGCATTTTGATATTTGTTTCAGGATACGTGGGTGCACCCAAATTTTGTTTTGATTTGTGATTTGATTTGGCGGTGACGTTGTATATGCCGTACACGTTATCCGATTTGTTGCACACATTAGGTACCCTATGATGTGTGTATCTGTATCTGTTCTGTTCTGATCTCGGTATGAAATATCCTAACCCCTCATTGCTTCAGCCATGAATATTTTTAAAATAAATGTTTTACTATAACTGTCAAATATACTTATCTGTTTTTATGTTTTATAAATTATATTCCAAATCCGTACTGGGCGTTTGGCTCATGCCGTATTCTTTTTCTGGCAGGTGCTTAGGGGAATCTGGGATTGTGTGATGGAGAGCTACCCTTATTCTATTGATTAGGATTTATAAACTTCTATCATTATTTAGACTTGAAGACTTATTTAAAGATTTTAGTTTTTCATATTTATTGATTTGAACTGTAATTTGGAGATTTAATATTATTTGGAGGTTATTAGACTATTTAATCATTATTTAGAGATTGTTTTTAGTGCTCTGTTTACAAGTTTATGGATTATAAGTAATATCTTCTCCTATTT
Organism: Kitagawia praeruptora; assembly: GCA_037693485.1. Taxonomy (NCBI): domain Eukaryota; kingdom Viridiplantae; phylum Streptophyta; class Magnoliopsida; order Apiales; family Apiaceae; genus Kitagawia; species Kitagawia praeruptora. The sequence continues at coordinate 132,035,427 of CM075350.1, forward strand.
TAGGAAGGGGGTGTTACATGACATTATTTCCAGCACTTGGACAAGGCAGAATTTATGCAAATTAGAATCATAAAAATAGAATCAAACATAGAATTAAAATGTTAAAACTTTAATAAATGATAAAAAAAAAAACAAAATTGTTCAAACAGAGAAATGAAATCAACTGTAGAATCAAACTTTGTAAAGCGCAGAAAATTAAAAAAAACACATAATCAAAAAAAAAATCATCTGCTAGTAAAGAGAGTATAGAATATAACACAGAATCAAAAGGACAAAAGCATTTAATAAGTGATTAAAAAGCAAGGAGTGAATAAACAGAGATGCTATTACACAGAATACAGAATCTAATGTAGAATCTTAGTACAAATAACAATCCACATGAACACAGATGGTGATAGTACAGATAATACAGAATCCAATGTAGAATCATAGTAAAATATTTACTTAATCCGTATAAAAACTAAATCGTAGGGAACACAAATGCAACTGTAGATATTATAGCATCTAAAGTACAATCAACATATGCACAATTAAGAAATATTCACAGTAACAGAAACATGAAACATGTATGTTCAAGAACACAAAAATTAACAAATAAACAAGCTAAAAATATGACATATTGAAGCTAAACTTTACAGTACGAACAAAAAAAGTACGAACCTGATAGTAATTCAACGGAATCAAGAGCATTCAATCCACAAGTAGAATCCATCAACATAATTTGAGAGATCACTAGTATGAAGGAGATACAGAGAAAGAGAGATTCGCGCGAACGAGAGAGAGAGAGAGATTCACGCGAAATAAAGAGAGATAGAGGAAGAATGCAGTTAGAATGTAGGTATAATTATGTTTTAATCTGAGCCATTAGATTAGATAAAAAACGAATGGACCAGATCGTTTGTAAGTGTTCTTTATTGTTCTTTATTTAAAAGTGTTCTTTATGGAGCAAAGGCCTATATATATTTACATTTACGTACATTTAATATTTATTATTATTTAGTATATCATTTTATATATTTGAGATACATATCAAACAAATATACAAAATGATCACATATATATTTGAGATATCTTAAATAATGTGATATTATTTTTATTTAATTTTTCGGTACGTAAGTCTTGTGGGTATGTTATATAGGGTCAAGTTCTATGGAGTACAGTTTAATTGGAGTACGTTGGAGTACATATACGTTCTGCACTCAAAATATTTTAAAATTTATTATTTTGCAAATCTTGTTATATGAATATCATAATTTCATTGATAATTTTGAAAATCATGTATATTTTGCAATATGTTCATCTTGAAAATCCTTTATGTTTTGCAATCAGAACATATATGTTTTACAACCCAAATGTGTTTTGCAGAACAATTCATTTTGCAATATTTTGTTAGCAAAACATACAAAATTTTCAAGATTTACGATGAAATAATGATGTTCATGTAATAAGATTTGCAAAATAATAAATTTTAAAATATTTTGAGTGCAGAACGTATATGTACTCCAACGTACTCCAATTAAACTGTACTCCATAGAACTTTTCTCATGTTATATATATATATTTATTTATTTATTCAAATCACAATCTTATTTTTTTATTAATATTCTAATATATTTATATAAATAAATACTCTCTCCGTCCCAATAGATTGTTAACACTTTCTATTTTGTATATTTAATCTGCAAAATTGACCAAACTGATGTAGGGATTAAAGCAAGTCACACTTCACATCAACACTTCATCAGCTTTAGATTTTGGTCTTATGCATGCAGTTTGCAGTTGAATGCGTGGGAAGGATTATACACAGATATGATCAAGTATAGTACTCATGCATTGTATAACCCTAATGGTAGCCATCAGGTCACACGTACTATCCACACAAAATCATTGGATTTTGTACAATCCTTGTAAATGCTTGTACAGGAGCTAGTGGGGAGTAAATATTACACAAACCCCATCAATTGATTTTTCGACGTAAATGTCGTCCGAATTAATATGTACGGTCTCTTCCTGCCCATGTGATTTCTAAATGCTACTCTACTACGGAGTAGTAATTAATACACTTTTGCACCCAATAGGTAGTGGGGGACCCTAGCTACAAATAATATAGTAGTAATCTCTATGCAATGTAAAATAATTTGCTTGCAGTAATTATAGAAAGTGATCATCATCATCACCAATCATCAAATGTTGAAATTTAGGGTTCTACATAAATAACCTAGCTAGGTACAATATTCTCTCTATGTCTATACATCAACCACGTGTATGAATATTTTTTTTTTGTATTTTGAAGCTATTTCCTGGCATATGTTTTTGCCAATCAATTATATATATATATATGCTGATAGTTTAAATCCTAAAATTGTTGTTTTAAATGTAAATAGGACGAGGTGTCTTCTGCATTCACATAAGAAAGCAAATGTTAAACTTATCAGCGATAAAAAAAATAGTTAATTGTTTATCATCTATAGATGTTGTAACAATCATTTATCAAGGACCTACAAGACCCATATTTTGATGTTTGTGTATGTGACTATGTCAGTAGTTAAGATGTGCACTTAATTGTTTGAATATTTAAAGCCTGCTTATGACTTATGAGGTTCTGCAAAGTTCAAACTTTTAGAAGCATATGAAAAAGTGGAAAGAGTACTGCCATTTTAGCTAGAGCTTTAAACAGTACTTGTGCGACTTGAATTTATGTTTGATTGTCCTAATTTGTAGGTGGTGTTGGGAGTAATTTGCATTTATGAAAGGGGAGCCTTGATGAGTTTACATGAGAAAGATACCAGTAATAGTAACACATGCAGAGACAAGCTATATAGTATTAAGCTGCAGGCATATAGATGATGTATAGTAGAGACAGCTAACAAGATCTAATCATTAGATATTAATGTCAAAATGTACCAGAAGACTAGCTAGTTCGTGTTCTATGGTTTCTTACTTAGTGACCGTTTGACAAATCGAGCAACTAACTTATAAGTTACTTATTTCGGAAAATTTTTTATATTTACATAAATTTTTTTGGAGAAAAATGTGTATGGGGAGTTTAATATTCGTTATCTTGCAAAAATAAGTTACTTATTTCAGAAAAAAGTACATATTTCTTAACTTTTTTCCAGAATAAGTAACTTATTTCTGAAAAATAAGATTTCCCAAACGGGCCCTTAATTTGACCAATTTAGTAAGCTTTGAATTTTGATATATAATTTCAAATATTATATAAAAAAAATTATATCCATAATTCCATACTACCCAGATACACCTTCTTTATAGCCTCTCTGGGGGATGGCAACAGTTTAATTTCATAATACTTAGCTGTGTGGTAGAGCCGTAGAGATCTACCAACTTTAAATTTTAATAATAAAAGTGATATTCACAATGAAATTTTTAGAGTTAAACATGCATTTCTTTTACTCCCTCTGTATATTTTTACTTCTTATTTTTTTGATTTTTTACATTATTTATTATATATAAGCGGTTGACTACTAATTTATGCATAATTTATAAGATATAATATAGTCATTATTGATTTTGTTTGATTCGTATTTGTGCTAATACAAAATTAAATGTATTAACGATTAAAAGTGAGCCATGCGTTTTTTAGAGAGAGAAACGGAGCAAAATGCTCTCCCTTCTCACTAAAAACACTTCCCTCCAAGCAACTTAAACAGCCTTTCATTTTCCCGCCTAAACACCCCTGCTGCCTTTGACTGCTTTGAACGCCCTCTCCGGCCACTTCACTTTCTGCACGCCCCTGATATTCTTGCTCCTCACATCATTAGCTACCACTTCTTGGTGGTTTTAGTCCCGATCTATAAAGTTTGTCTTTTTCGGCGAACTTTGACTGTTTTCCGGCGAACTTTGACCGACCTTTCCGGCCACTTCACTCTCTACACGCCCCAGGTTTTCTTGCTCCTCTCATCATCATCTACCACTTCTTGGTGGTTTTAGTCCCGATCTGTTCCGTTTGTACTTTTCCGATGGGTTCCTGGAATTCTGAAAACTCTGGCTCTATGAGTTCTGAAGAGTTCTCCAACTTTATTGGTCATAACTATGCTGCCCCTGCCCCTATCTTGTTGCCTCAGCCACACTTTGAAGCTGATAATGAGTCATTTAACACAAATGAGGTCTTGGGAGAGCCACTTTCGCCTGCAATTCAGGCTCGTATGAGAGAGCAAATCGACATTATCCTCAATGATGGGTCTATTCGAGTTGCTACAGGTCCTTTAGCTGCTGCCTCCTCTGGTGCTTCTCATGGTGGTTCAAATGAAAAAGTTGCTTCACCATTAGAAGTTACCTCGGTCCCTGTTCCTCAGGTGAACTCGACTCAGTCAAATCAGCCGGTCAGACAAGATACTCAGACTCCTACTAATACAGGTAATGTCACCCAATCCACTGTCTCTCTAGAGCAATTATATGATGTTTTACATGTTCAAAATGGAGTCTTAAGTCTGTCAAAAAATACTCAAGGTGAGACCTCACATGTCCCTAAAAAATCTGTCACTTGGAGTTCAATTGTTAAGAAATCTGTTGTAGACCCTACTCCTAGCCCTGATATTGATGATACCGTTATTAGCTATAATGAAGATGGCACTGCTGTTGTTAAATTCTCTCGAGATTACATGGTTAATGCCCAGAAATAATGGGAAACTAGCATCATTGGTCATTTCATTGGAGGGGGTTTTGCCTTCAAATTTGTTCGTGAGCAAGCCCAACGAATTTGGAGAAATAAGGGGTTGACTGGGGTTTATTACAGTTCTAAGGGGTATTATACATTTCGTTTTGGCACTATGGAGGAAAGAAATGTGGCTTTGAATTTAAACTCAGTCCAAACGGGTAGGGGTGGCAATTTCCGACCCAACCCGAAACCCGACACGAACCCAACCCGAGAAAATACGAATTTGGGTCAACAAATATTCAACCCGAAACTACCAGGTACAATCAGACACGAACCCGAAACCCGAAAATGACCCGAAAATTAATGAACCTTCTTTTTATAACCCTGCTTTTGAAATATTCTATGTTTAAAATAACTAAATTTAAGTATAATAAAATAACTTTCACGTGTAATGATAGAGACTCGCTAGTTGATTTATAATTATTTAATAGTAATAACAATATTTTCAATATGTCATGCCCTTTTTTACATCTCAAAAAGTGGGTACTGTACATATTATACATTTGAACTGTAACTTTCACGTGCAATGAAAGAGAAATGAACTGTTTTTTCTTAAAATTTTATGTAAAAGCAATCAGTGCATATAAATTGGGAGAGAGGGAGTATATAATATAAGAGTATATTTTCAGTCACTCTAAAAAAGAGTTGAGGTGGTGAAACCCGAAATGACCCGAAATCCGACACGAACCCGGTAGGTACGGGTTAGGGTTAGGAAAAAATCAACCCGAAATAACCAGGTACAATCTAACCCGACACGAACCCGACCCAGAACCCGAAATTGACACCCCTACAAACGGGTAGAAAAACCCTCTATCTAATGCCATGGATGGAGGGTTCGAAATTCAAGAGAAATGTTGTTGACAAGGTTCCTTGCTGGATTCGTTTGGTAGATGTGCCTCACTCTCTTTGGTCCAAAAATAGCCTTTCTGCTATTGCTCGTTCTGTGGGTATACCCTTGAAATTTGATGATGCTACGGCTAGATTTAAGCCCTTGAAATATGCTAATATTCAGGTGGAATTGGCTTATTCTGCACCAAGGCCAGATTATGTGTGGGTTACCATTTTAAATGTAGATGGTGTTGAAGAACAAGAAAGAGTCGAGATTCAATACCCGCAACTCCCTTACTCTTGTAGTCTATGTAAAGCTTTTGGCCACTCTCTTGCTAGGTGCTTCAACAATCCAGAGAGAGTAACGAAGAAACCAAAAATGGCTCAAACTGCTAACCAAGGTGAGTCATCTGCTAATCCCATTAAAGCAGATTTCTTACGGAATATGGAGATGGTCCTATATACCATTGGAAAGTTCTGTGGATGTGATGTGGTTATGGATGAAGATGAAATTATAAATGAAATCCAAAAAGAAAATGACAACCTGGAGGAGGGTGAATGCCAACAGGTTCCAGAAACAGAGGACAATTTAGAAGAATTTGATAGGGTGCCAGAGGGTTTAATTCAATCAAATGAGGCTATAGAGGATACAATCACTGAGCCAGTCACTGTGGCAAATGGCTTCGAGGCTCTATCTGATCTTGCTGAAGATACAGTGTTCGTACCACTAGCTGCTTCGCCAGGTAAAAAACGCAAAAAAAGTAAATCTCCAGTTCAGTCCCATGAAGAGCATGTGGTGACCACCCATCATGTGGTTGTTGTTCTGCCTACTTCGAGCGGTCCAAGCCTCCCAAAGGCACCAAAGGCAAATGGAAAAACAGTGAAGGATGTGGATGGGTTCACCAAAGTCACAAATAAGAGAAGCCCCAGGTTGACAGGTGCGTCAACAATCCTCAAACGTCTCCAATGAATTTTGCAATGTGGAATGTTAGAGGGCTGAATAAAAGCCCCCATAAAAAAAGAAGTTATTAATTTTATTTCTGAAAATAGTATTTCTCTTATGAGCTTTGTCGAAACTAAAGTAAGGGTGGAGAATTTTGTTGCTATCTCGAAAAGAATAAATAAAAATTGGAAGTGGATTTTCAATTATGAAAAAGATGACTATGGTCGTGTTTGGGTTGGTTGGGACCCCTCTGTTTGGTCAGTGCATGCTCATGTCAAGTCAGCTCAACAAATTACTTGTTTTGTAACTTTTTTGGAGAAACAAATCTCTTGTTGTATTACCTTTGTCTATGCTAAAAATAAGTCTCATCAGAAAGAGCCGCTGTGGGGGGAGTTAGAAAATTTAAGCCAATCAATTACCATGCCTTGGTGTGTAAACGGAGATTTCAATAGTATGTTGGCGTTAAATGAAGTAAAAGGGGGGCGTGAGCATTGGACGCCTGACATGCAAGCTTTTTTGGATTGTGTCTCGAATTCTGTTTTGGGGCATATCAAAACGGTGGGTTCGCTTTTTTACTTGGACTAATAAGAGAGCATCTACGCTTATTCATAAAAGGCTAGATCGAATGTTGGCCAACAAGGATTGGTTTAATATTTTTAGTGAAGCTATTGTTGAGGTCAAAAATAGAGGGATTATGGACCATTGCCCCTTGCTTTGCTCTGTTCCTATGCAGGTTGATAAGGTTAAAAAAAGCTTTCAGTTTCACAATTATATGACTGAGGTGGATGGTTTCTTGGATTCTGTCTCTAAGGCCTGGGCTTCTACTTGGTTTGGCGATCCAATGGCTATCTTGCATCAAAAATTAAAAGAGGTCCGTACTGCCCTGATTCTGTTAAACAAAAAGCATGGGAATGTTCACAATAATGTGTCTCTGGCTCGTGTGGCTCTTTCAAAAATTCAAGAAAAGTTAGTGATGGACTGTGGCAATTCTGATTTTGTTCAGCAAGAAACCCATGCTTCTATTAATCTTGAGACTGCCCTGATTGAGGAGGAGCGCTTCTTGCTTCAAAAATCTAGGGTCAAGTGGCTCTCGGTGGGGGATGGCAACAACAGTTTTTTCTTCAATCAGATAAAGGCTAATTGGAACACAAACAAGATTCTGGCTATTAAGAATGATAATGGGGATATGGTGTCGGGACATCGAAATGTTTCTAAAGTGGTCGTGGATTATTTTTCAAGCACTCTCGGCAGTTCTAGCAGCGTTGGCTCTTGTAATCTTGATGACCTAGATTGTGCTTCGATTTTTAGGACTCAAGCCATGTTGCTTGAGGCCCCTGTTTCTAATGAGCTGATTTTAAAAACCCTGCAGAACATGAAGAAAAATAAGGCCCCTGGGCCGGATGGTTTCACTGTTGAATTTTTTCTTGCCACTTGGGACATCGTTGGGGGGACCTTTTGTGAGGTTGTCAAAGGTTTCTTTGAAACTGCTACATTGCACAAAGTTATCAATTCCATATGTATTGCTCTTATCCCAAAGGTTCAAACTCCCTCTTCGATGCAAGAATTCAGGCCTATTTCTCTCTGCACCATCCCATATAAATGCATAGCTAAGATTCTGGCAGGTCGTCTCAAAGCTGTCATGCCTACCATTATTGATATATCTCAGTCAGCCTTCATTCTGGGCCGTAGTATCTCTGATAATGTTCTTATGGCCCAAGAGCTCTTTCGTGGCTATCATAGGGACACTGGGCCTCCTAAGTGTACCATTAAGCTTGATCTTCACAAGGCATTTGATTCTTTAAACTTGGATTTTATTATGGCTGCTCTAAAAAAGCTCAACTTTCTAGAAAAGTTCATTAAGTGGATTCAGGTGTGTATCTCTACTCCTTCTTATTCTGTGAAAGTTAATGGTTCATTGTGTGGCTCGTTTTTAGGTAAGAAAGGTTTAAGACAAGGGGACCCTATCTCTCCATATCTTTTCTCTATTGCTATGAATGTTCTTTCGGCCATGCTAGCTAAAATCTCCTTGGACTTTAAATTTCATTGGAAGTGTAAAGATCTCAAGCTCCCCCACCTTTTTTATGCGGATGATGTTCTCCTTTTCTCAAGAGGAGATCGTGGCTCGGTTTCGCACTTGATGCATTGTGTCTCTATTTTCTCGGCTGCTAGTGGCCTTTGTCCGAGTGTTGCAAAAAGCACGGCGTTCTTTGCTAACTATGATGCTGACTTTATTGATTGATTTGACTCGACCTATAGGATTTTGCATGGTGACCTCCCGGTACGGTTCCTAGGCGTGCCACTTATCTCCTCTAAGCTTAGCCATAATGATTGCATTCCTCTGCTTGAAAAAATCACTAATAGGATCTCGTGCTGGACGGCTCTGCTTCTCTCATTGGCTGGGCGGGTGCAACTAATTCGCTCGGTTTTGTTTGCCATCCAAGCATACTGGACCAACCATTTTATTCTCCCGGTTTCAGTTCATAAAAAAATGCAATCTTTGCTCACTCGTTTTTTATGGAAGGGTGATGTTAATGTAAAAGGGGGAGCAAAGGTGAGTTGGGATAAGGTCTGTTTGCCAATGCATGAGGGTGGCTTGGGGTTGAAAAAACCTGAAGATTGGAATAAGGCTCAAATGCTTCTTCATTTGTGCAAGGTTGTTTCTGGCAGTTCGAGTCTATAGCCCTTATGGGTCAACAAAACTTTTCTCAAGCGGCATCATTTTTGGACCATGTTGATGCCTACGGATTGCTCTTGGATCATTAGGAATGTGCTCAAGCTTCGACCTGTGGCCCGCCAGTTTATCTCTTTTAAACTTGGAAATGGCCTAGGGACGTCGCTTTGGTTTGATCCTTGGTGGAACTCGGCTTGCTTGGCTTCTTCTAACAGAGATACTATTATAGCCCAATCAGGGCTACCATGCGATGCTACTGTGAATTGTCTCATTGGCTCGGGTGCTTGGGTTCTGCCTCGTCCCTCTCAGCGTATTCATCACTTAAACCAAGGTTTGGCTAATTGGTTGCAGAATTTTGATTTCCTAGACTTTGATCTTAATTCAAATGATGTTATTAGATGGGGTTCATTGCCTGCCAAAAAGGTTAGAATTTGGGATATTTGGAATTCAGTTCGTGAGCAGGCTCCGCTAGTTCCTTGGTCGGGTTTCGTTTGGCACCGGCTTAAGGTTCTCAGATTTGCTCATCTTCAGTGGCTGCTTTGCTGGGGTCGCTTGCCTACTGCGCATAGACTTATTTCATTTGGGTTGGACGTTCAGCCGCATTGTCTCCTTTGTGCAGGAGGGGTCGAGTCTGACTCTCATCTTTTTGTTTCTTGCCCATATAGCTCCTTCGTCCTTGAGAAGTTGGCTGGTATCCTGAATATCTCGGTTGTTGGAAGCACTTGGCTTGATCTTCTTTGTGGATGGGGCTTGATTGCTGATCATTTTCATAGGGCTGTTGTGTTGCTTATGGCCCAAATTTTTGCATATCATATGTGGAGGGAGCGGAATGCTAGGCTGCATAACAAAGGCTCTTTTGGCCCGAGTAAGCTGATTTCGGGCATTATGGTGGACTTGAAGACTAAGCTTAAAAGCTCTGATTGGTTCATTAATCATGCTAACCTAGATTTGTATAGGTGGCTTTTCATTTGACTTTTTCGGGTGTATCCTTATTTTTATCTTTCTATGTACAATCTAGTCGGTAGGGGTAGATTGTTAGTAGATAGTTCTCTTTTGGCTTCGGCTGTGGAGCAAGGGTAAACCCCTGTAAATTCTTTTTTCTTTATATATATTAGCTTCTTAGCAAAAAAAAAGTGTGCGTTGGCAAACGTGTACCGCCAAAAGTAATAAGAGATGGAGGGAGTACCTTTTTTATGGAAATATATAAAGATATTGTACTCCCTCCGTTTCAAATTAGTATTCCACTTTCAAGAAAAATTTTGTTTCAAAATTGTTGTCTCATTCCTACTTTCAAAATAATTTTTTGCTTAAACATCCCATATTACCTTTGAATTTTAATGTCCAATATCGATTTTATGTACTTATTTATCCAACCAATACAATAAATATGGAATTAAATTATTACTGATTGCGTTTCTTAATATGCGTAATTTTTTGAAAGTGGACTACTAATTTGAAACGGAGGAAGTACTAGTTTTGGAAGCTGAGAATCAATACTCTTTATTAATAAGCGAAATCCCTTTTCGTTGGAGCGCGTTGGTACCAAAATTTGGTAATCACTATATTTATTTATTTATTAGTATATTTATTTATTTATTTTATTAATTTAAATATATAATCATATACGATGGAACACCTAATTCTACTATAAGTCTTATTACATGCACCTACTTCTACTATAAGTCTTATTATATACACCTACTTCTACTATAAATCTTCATAGATTATAACCCTTGCGATGTACTGGGTTTTTTTTTTATATGTTATAAATTTTATTTTATGTTATAATATTGTTTTTATATAATCATTATTTTTAATGACTATTTTATTTTTAATTAATTTAATATATTAAAAAACTTATATTATAATTTTTTAATTCAAATATGTTGTTGATGGGATTCAAACATTGGGTTTTAGCAGAGTAATTCAAATATATAATATTTCTTATTATTAGATTCAACAATTCTTAATTATTTACTAAAAATCTAACGATCATTATTCGTTGTATTATTGAACCGCTAAACTAAAAACAAACGATTACACTCATGTCGGTTTACTATAAACGTACGAATTTTTAATATTTTATTAATGATTGCAAGATAGGTATGATATTTTTGAATATATATTAATGATTGCAAAATTATGTTTTAAATTAAATGGTAAAATATTTTAATAAAAAAATAAATATCAATGATCGAAAAATATGACATAATTGATGTTTTTTTTTTGCCAAGAAAGTAGAAATTTCATTAGAACGTCATATCTTTCCTCGATACATCCAAAAGGTCTGGTTGGACATTATCCATATTCCAAACATGATCAGCTACAGAATAGGTATTTCTTGCCAAAAAATCGATTAGCATATTTCGCCGATCGTTTAACAAAATTTAAATTATTTGTCGACTATCCATGAACTATTTGCATTCCTCAATTACACGGCCAAAGTATGAAAGCATGAGTGATCCTTGAACTGCTTGGATTGCAGTAAGGTAATCTGACTCTAACTCCACTTTATTCCAGTCTCTATCTTTTATCCAACTTAATGCTTCTCAGATACCTATTGCTTTTATTGTTTCAGGTGTTGTATTCTCTTAAACACACTTAGCCTTTTCTTCTACCAAATTTTCTTGGTAGTCTCTTGCAACAATAGCATAGTTATAGCAGTTAGATGAATTGAATATCGCGACATCTACATTTACCTTAATGGTATCTGCATTTGGACTCTTCAGTACTCAACACCATCGGTTGCGTACACCCAACACATCCATACTCATAATAGATGTTTTTAGATATTTATAAGATGTAAAATCTTTTAATTAAAATTAATATATTTTAGTTAAAAAAGGCAATAGACTAATTAAGATTAATAATATTATTTTATTATTTGTTAATTAAAATAAAAGATCAAAAACCATGAAAGCCAAAACTTTCAATATTTTAGCTTTAATATAATAGTATATATTACACAATCGAACTTTGATTATGAGTATTAAATTAAATTGACAGACTCATCTAAATAAATTATCTTGTACCCGTTCGTACGGATTATCAACTAATATTGGTCAAACACAAGTTGTACTAAAGATGAACAAGAAGTCTCGGATGATAGTGAGTGAACCCACGGGGTTCACTAACACAATCAGGAAAAGAACGACAACAATCTCAGATTTTAGCTACTGTCCAACCTTTGAAAATGAAGGTTCAGAGGGTTGAGAAAAAGTGGTATAAGTGAAATTGTGAATGCACAAACAAATTTTCATCGTATTCTTTGGTAGTTTCGAAACCTGCTTTAAAAATATGCAAAAAGTAAAATATCCGCGCATATCTTACAGTGCAGTTTCGGAAGTGTTCCGACCTAAACATTTAACAATTTGTCAATGAAATAAGTTAGCCAGAAATATGTACAATAATATTACGATAAAATGTACAATAACAATTTTTGAACTATGATTCATACTTAATATTCAGAACTTGCATCCGGATTCCAAATTTAAAAGAATTGGAATTTGTAAATCGAAAAAGAAAGATTTGTTTTGTGGTCAAACTTTTCTTTCGATTTACAATCATTATATCTACTACCTTATAGCCCGTGCTTTGCACGGGTTATTTTTAATATTTTATAATTTATTTATAATATAATATAATATTATAAATATTGATTTTAATATGTTATTGAAAGAATTCAAACCTTACATATTTGTATATAATAATTTTTAGTATTAAATATAAATTAATATGTTGTTGGCGGGAATCGAACCTTGGACCTTCTGCATATAACAACTTTTAGTATTTTAGTATTGTTAAATCTAACGGTTATGATTTATTTGAGTTGCTGATCTAACGGTGATAAGTGAGGGATAACAAAAAATGGGGATAACCAAAATAGGGGATAACCAACTACAAATTATACCCCTTTTGCTTATTATAATATAGTATAGATTCGTGGAACAAGTAATGATCCAAAGGTTATTACTAAGAGAATCCTTGAGCTTTAAGTTAAAATTTTTATTGAATCATCGTCGTGGTTCTAGTATGAATCTGATGTTTTAAATTCCTATCAATAATTTGTTGGGGAATTGGGTGATAACTTGGATTTTTCTGAAGTCGTGTAATCACTTTCAGATTGAAGATATTTGTGGTTCACCCAAATAATTCAATCGGATAAAGTCAGAAAATCTGCAAGAAGAGAGAATGTATATTGCTGTGTATTTCAAAAAATGAACCTCCTTTTAAAATGATCAATGCCACACCTATTTATAGATGTCAACAGATGTGTCTATTGCCAATAGACACACCTCAAGATGTGTCTTTTCCAATAGACACATCTCATTTCCAACAGTCATGTCCAATGCCAATAGACACACCTCAAGGTGTGTCTTTTCCAATAGACACATCTCATTTCCAACAGATGTGTTTGATGCCAATAGACATGTCTCATAAGCAATAATTCTGAAATCATAACGAACTCGAACAGAGCATGCACTCCACATTCTCCCGACTTGTTCGATGTAACATTACGATTACATTGATCAACTAGCCAATCCAATTACACTAAAATATCCAACAATCCTCCCCCATTTTAGCGTAATCCATGATTAACTAAACAAAATCACAACAAACGACAAACTTATGCATAAATGAAATATCGTGACGATTGAATTTCACATTAGTATATTACACATTCCAAATATTCGAATACCAAGGTATCACTATGGATTGAACCTTTACTATTCATATTGAATACATGAAGATAATATACACATAAATTTACATTCTCAAATGTTCTTACTTGACACTATCTTTTACTAGCCTAGTGTCCTAATCCTTCATAAGCATATCAAAGCCAAGTCCTAGCTTCTTGAAGCGGCTAAACTTCATGCTCATATAGGTAGTTCTTTTATTCTCGCACCTGCATATGCAATTTTTCAAAAGAACTATTAAGAAGACAAACTTCAACCTCCTTAACTTGCAGGGCTGAACACATACCTTGGGATGATGCTTTAATGTGTTCCAATCTCTAAATGTTAAGCTTTCCACATTGAATTCAGCACCTAATGTCATATTAGATAGGAATTGGGTATCTCAACATGAGAGGTTATTCGATGGACTTTAATCCCATCCCCACAGCCGATTTGTGCACAAGATCTCTACTCAACCCTTTGGTTAGATGATCGGCTAAATTATGTTGAGTTCTTATAAACTCCACTGATATAACACCATGCGTGATTAGCTCACGAATCATGCTGTGTCTAACACCTAAGTGTCTAGACTTGCCTTTGAACACTTGTCTATAAGCATTAGACAAGGCAGATTCACTATCACACCTGATAGATATGGGAGATATCGGTTTAGGCCACAATGGAATCTCGTAAATCAGATTTCTTAGCCATTCAGCTTCTTTACCAGCCGCTGATAATGCCACAAATTCAGATTCCATTGTTGAATCAGTAATGCAACTTTGTTTCTTTGATGCCCAAGAGATAGCACCTCCCCCAAGAAGGAATACCCATCCACTTGTGGAAGAATGATCCTCCTTATTGGAAATCCAACTTGCATCTGAATGACCTTCAATAACCGAAGGAAATCCAGTATATGTCAAACCATAATCCATGGTTCCTTTCAAGTATTTGAACACTCGGCTTAAGGCTTGCCAATGATGTGTGCTTGGCTTGCTAGTATACCTACTAAGCTTTCCAACAGCATAGGCAATATCTGGCCTAGTGCTTATCATGGCATACATGAGACTACCAATAGCCCTTGAGTATTCAAGTTGAGATACTGCAACACCTGTATTAGGTAGGAGTTTAATACTAGGATCAAGAGGAGTGCTAACAGGAGAACAATCCTTAAAGTTAAATCTTTTAAGAATCTTCTCAATATAATGAGATTGAGAAATTGAAATGCCATTGTTCTCTCGCTTGATCCTTATACCAAGAATCACCTCAGCCTCCCCCATGTCTTTCATATCAAAATTAGATGACAAGAACTTCTTGGTTTTATCCACTTGATTTTCGTCAGTCCCAAAAATCAACATGTCATCCACGTATAAACAAATTATAACTCCTTTACCAGAAGCATCAAATTTGCTATATACACACTTGTCTGCTTGGTTAAGAAAATAACCGTTAGACAAGACCACAGTATCAAATTTATCATGCCAATCCTTTGGTGCTTGTTTCAGACCATAAATTGATTTCTTCAATTTACACACCTTGTTCTCACAACCAGGCATAACAAACCCTTCGGGTTGTTTCATATAAATCTCTTCATCTAATTCACCATTCAAGAATGCATTTTTCACATCCATTTGGTGAATGACAAGGTTGTGTATAGCAGCAAGTGCTATTAACAACCTAATAGTGGAGGTTCTAGCAACAGGAGCATAAGTATCAAAATAGTCAATCCCTTCTTTTTGTCTAAAACCTTGGATCACCAATCTGGCTTTAAACTTATCTATGGTACCGTCCACCTTCATTTTCCTTTTGAAGATCCATCTATTTCCCAATGCTTTACAGCCAGGGGGCAGATCACTCAATTCCCAAGTATTATTATTCATGATAGAATCCATTTCATCTTGGATAGCTTCTTTCCAGAATGCAACATCCCTAGATTTCATAGCTTCGCTAAAAGTATTTGGATCCTCCTCAATAAGAAAACAATATTGGTATTGATATTCAATTTCATCTCTAGAGCCTTCTACTAGATAAAGATGAAAATCATCTCCAAAAGTCTTTGCCTTTCTAGCTCTAGTGCTTCTCCTTGGTTCAGACGGTCCATTCACATCTTCAGTAGAAACCGAGTTCCTACTAGAAGAAATCTGAAGCATGTCCCTTGGTCTAGGTATAGATGTAAATCTATTTTCATCAAAAATAGCATCTCTTGACTCGATAATCGAGTTCACAGATACATAGTCATTAGATTCTAACACATAGAATCTATATGCTATAGAATGCTCAGCATAACCAACAAATATGCAATCTATACCTCGTTCACCCAAGTTTCTTCTTTTGGGTTCAGTGAGTCTTACAACTGCTCTACATCCCCAAACTCTCAGAAAACTCAATTTTGGTGACTCTTTATACCAAAGTTCATAAGGGGTAATCTTATTCCTCTTACTAGGAATTCGATTCAATAAGTAACAGGCTGTCAACATAGCCTCACCCCAAAATCCCTCACTCAAACCCGAGTAGGATAACAAGGAATTAACCATTTCTTTCAAAGTCCTATTCTTTCGCTCTGCCACACCATTTTGCTGTGGTGTATAAGGAGCCGTGGTTTGATGTATTATACCAGTAGATTGAAAATAAACCGGATCATAATACTCACCTCCTCTATCAGTACGTAGATTTTTAATCATGGTACTCTGATGTAGCTCTACTTCTTCTTTAAAAATTTTAAAGAAGTCAAGAGCTTCATCCTTAGCATGCAATAAATATACATAACAATATCTAGTAGCATCATCAATAAAAGTAACTACATACTTTTTATTTCCTAATGATGGTGTAGAATGGAAATCACACAAATCACTATGTATTAATTCTAAAAATTCAGACACCCTATTAACCTCCTTAAAGGGCTTTCTTGTTATCTTTGTCAACATGCATGTTTTGCATTTTTCATTGTCTAAATCAATAGCAGGTATGAGACTCATTTTAGACATATCCTTTATTCTTTTGTAATGTACATGTCCTAGTCTAGCATGCCATAATTCTGGTTTGTTCAAATTATTGCTAGTACTAGTAGAAGCCATGCAAGCAGATTCATCAATAAATGGAGTATTAACATTCAACATAAACATGCCATTACACAAATAGCCAAAGCCAACAAAAGAGCCATGTTTTGACAATATATATTTGTCACTTTCATAAACTTGTTTATATCCACAATTGTTCAATACAACACCAGACAAGAGATTCTTACGAATCCCAGGAACATACAACACTTTATTTAATAATATACATTTGCCAGAAGTAAAAACTATCTTGACATTTCCTAGTCCTTTGATCGGTTCAGTTGCAACATTTCCCATCTTTAAGATAGATCCATCTTCGATTGGTTGAAAGTCTATGAACCAACGAAGATCTTTGCATACATGACTCGTTGCTCCTGAATCAATCCACCAAGCAACATTGTCATCCTGCACATAAAATGCCTCAGATATTAGTGACACATAATTCTGACTAGAATTACAATTTTGCATTAAAATCTGACCTTGTTGCAATTCTGGATCCTTGGATCCACTTGGACCAGCATTTTGCTTTTCTTGCTTGCCTTTACCAACCCGACAATCCTTCTTGAAATGTCCAGGTTTGCCACACTTCCAACATGCCATCTTAGGCTTTTTGTTGGAAGAATTGTTGTTGTTTCCTTTAAACTTTCGTTTATCACCCTTGCCATACTTAGAATTCTTTGAAGATCCACCATCTTCAACCATATTCACAGAAGAGTTACTGACTTGGTTCTTGCCCTTAGGATTATTCTCAATTTCTTGAGTCCTCAAAGCCTCTTCAATTCTGAAGTGACTTCCAAGTTGAACCAGAGTCATATCCTCTTTGTTATGTTTCAAGGAGTGTTTAAAATCCTTCCATGATGGTGGTAGTTTGTCTATAACACCAGAAACTGAGATAGATTCATCCATCTTCAGATTGTGTTGGGCAAACTGTCCCAGAATTCTCAACAATTCATTGTATTGTTCCATCACAGGTCTAGAATCGACCATTTTGTAATTCATAAAATTACTAACCAGAAACTTCTTACTAGAAGCATCTTCTGCCATGTATTTGGATTCAAGAGAATCCCACAATTCTTTTGCTGACTCAACATTTTGATATACATCGAAAAGGGAATCAGACATACCGTTTAAGATGTGACCGCGGCAGATGTAATCAGCGTTTTCCCATTTGCAACGCCTCCTTGTTTGTTCAGCGGTTTCATCCTCAACCACTTCTGGAATGGGGGTACTCAGAACATATACAACCTTCAGCGTTGTCAATAGAAAATGCATCTTCTTTTGCCATCTTCTAAAATCTTGACCCTCAAACTTGTCCAACTTTGCAAACTTGCTTGTCATGTCTCTTGCAGATTCTGAGTTTGCCATCTTCAGAAAATAGATATCTTCAATCTTTGTTGGGGAATTGGGTGATAACTTGGATTTTTCTGAAGTCGTGTAATCACTTTCAGATTGAAGATATTTGTGGTTCACCCAAATAATTCAATCGGATAAAGTCAGAAAATCTGCAAGAAGAGAGAATGTATATTGCTGTGTATTTCAAAAAATGAACCTCCTTTTAAAATGATCAATGCCACACCTATTTATAGATGTCAACAGATGTGTCTATTGCCAATAGACACACCTCAAGATGTGTCTTTTCCAATAGACACATCTCATTTCCAACAGTCATGTCCAATGCCAATAGACACACCTCAAGGTGTGTCTTTTCCAATAGACACATCTCATTTCCAACAGATGTGTTTGATGCCAATAGACATGTCTCATAAGCAATAATTCTGAAATCATAACGAACTCGAACAGAGAATGCACTCCACATTCTCCCGACTTGTTCGATGTAACATTACGATTACATTGATCAACTAGCCAATCCAATTACACTAAAATATCCAACGTAATTAAAAAAAACAAATAAAAGCTACATTATATACGAAAAAGTAAAGAAAAAATAGGGAAAAAAGAGGATTTCAAAGACATTTTGCTACTTTTCTTTAACTTCACAATTTACTTTGCAATTTTTATGTTTCTAGCTATTCCCACAAATCTGTGTGCTTACTATAAAATAAGAACTGCTGGCTCAGTTCTATACAGACGGTCATATATACATCTTTAGATTTGATATATATGGAACTTATTTTGTAAGATACCTAAGAAACCACTACCTATAAGAGCATCTCCAATGGGAGAGACCCCTTAGGTAAATTTTAAAATTAATTACCATAAATAAGAATTATAAAGAATGTGTAAAAAAAATTACACTCCAATGGGATAAAACTGTTATCTATAATTATAGATAATCTCTTGATGTTGGCTATATTTGTCGAACCTCTAGAGACCTGTAGTGAATTGCCACATCACTTATTTCTATATTAAAATTATATATTCCATTAATAACAACTTGAAATATTAATAACATACCATATTTAAAATATAACCAATCATTATAGTCAATACTCTCGTAACACAATGTCTTACAGGTTCGACAAATTTTACATAATCAATATTTTATATAATTTAGCCAATCATTTTTAGCTACCATTGAAGATGCTCTAAAGTTTTCAAATGCAAACATAGATTTACATGAATCATACTTATCTACTCTTCTATTTTAAATATTTTTAAAAATATTTAATTATAGAGTTTTAGTTGGAGGCGGGGATTTTAATTGTATTTCATTTAATACCCCTAACACATGCTACTCCCCTACCTACAAGCCTACTTCTCACCTACAAGCCCATGAGGGATAGCTAGCCCCCCATGAGGCCCTAACCCCACCATAGTGATATTCTAGTTCCTGTTTGAAAAAGAAGGCTATTATACTTATGATAAATCAGTCCAACATTTTGTACTATTAAAAGCCATGCCCTCAATCAAGATTCTCCACAAATCACTAAAGATCGAGCTAATTTACATCTTCCAAAAGATTTAATAATTAAGAATAAGCATGACTAGAATATTAAAAGTGTCTCCATAAGAAAGCAAACTGTACTCTTTTTGCAGCGCATTATATTTGATCACAGTTGACAAGGTCGAAAACCAACAGAATCCATAGTAGCACTTTATTATGTAAGATACAACATTTCTATTGTTGTAATATGAATTCGAATTCCTAGCCAAGAAATTATATTGTCTTTACGGAAACAAACTCTCAATGGAAGGAATAGACCAAAGAAAAGAAGATACGAATTTTACAATCAGCCAAGTGCATAAAGAAGATGAGAAGGGAAAACATTCCACCTGAAAACTTATTTAGCGGTAGAAGATGGTTATCCTGCAATAAATCTGCCTCCATTATGTAATGCTTTGCATAAATGTGATAAATGAATTTGCAGCTTCATTATTAGTTAAGGTGCATCTTAAAATTGGAGCATTTCGAGTGTGAGAGCTACCTCAGTGGAAACGAGGCCTAGCGTTGATCCAAAGGGTCACGGGTTCGAACCTCACCCGCTCCCTATGCAAACGTGTTGGAGAGACAGTGGAAACTTTGACCAAGACAGGGTGCGGTGTATCTTGCGTATCGCAGGGAAGCCCAACCACTGGGTCTTACCGCACGGTCAGTAGATTTACATGCCGGTGTTGGCCATGGAGCTGGTCGGCCGGTCCCTAAAAGGACCAAATTGGAGCATTACCTGGTGAAGTGTTATGTATGTTGAACTAACTTGATGAAGGCTGAAAGAGTGAAAGTCATGTAAAATTTCTGCAACAAAGAACACATGAAAAGAACTTAGATTTATGCAATCATCATTTGGCCAGGTAACAATTATTAAACATGCTTAAGCTCAGAAATCTAAAAAATCCAAATAATAGATCAAGTCCATCAGGTCCTAAAGGTGGTTATGTACCATCCATACTTCCATAGTCTCAAACTGAAAAGTAATTTCTGTAGTAACCAATTTTAGTTTAGTACTTGTTGTACCTTGCTAACCTCTGAGGAAAAATTAGTAAGTAATGCACGAGCTTTGCGGCAAGAGGTGTGTATGTGCCTTCACAATCATGCTGAACTGTTGTTATCTCAAAATTGCATATTGAATTGTTTCATCCAAGAATCATTTTACCAAGGGAAATTGCTAATGGAAAAAAGTATGATCAAAGACATATGTTAGTGACGTAAAAGTTGTGATTTTCAATTAGATCTGAGTACGTATGTAAATTTTTTAAGCTATGTCACCAGATTTTTGTGATTATATGATAAAGAGCTTACATTAAGAGAGAACATTTCACAGTAACAAAAATCTCAAATTGAGATCAAATAAGCGTAACATGGTGCTTCACTGTTTTGAACTTAGTTTCTGGAAACAAAATTATGTTCTAAAGGAGTGAAGAGTGTAAGAGCATTGGGCAAAAATTAGCTAATAATACAAAAATAATAATCAGTTAACTTAAAAAATTTATTTCAAGGCATTTAAATGATTTACCTATTCTATATGTTCCTTGTGATGACTGACACCATTAACCAATGAATGTTGGAACTTGGAAATAACTAACTGTTTTTAGACTTCAGTCCAGCTCAGCCCAGGCATTTTCTTCTGCCTTCCACCAATCACATTATCTCTCAGTTGCTTTGCATCATTCCACCTCCCATCACTAGCACTTATCTTTCCCTGGCTCGATCCCAAAGAGCTGTTGAGCTACTATATCTGCCATCTCAGTATTTCCATGTACATCACAGCATGACAGAAGTGCTCCCCATATGGCCGAATCAACAGGTTCAGGTGCGGACTGTACAAGATTATAAGCCTCTTCTAGCTCCCCGGTCATCCCAAGAAGTTTTACCATGTGAACAAAATGGTCAGTCTTAGCTATGATGTTAAATTCATTTGTCATCCTTATGAAAAAATTCCGTCCATCATTTACTAGGCCAGCATGGGAACAAGCACATAGGAGAGCTGAGAAAGTACATTCATCAGGTTTCATTCCCTACTCAAGTAGTTCTCCGAACAAATCAAAGGCCTCGAATGGATATCCATACAATCCAAGACTAGAAATTATGGAATTAAAAGAGTCGACATTTCTTCGAGGTGTAAATTTAAAAACTCGAATTCCGAGTCCCAAAAATCCACACTTGGAATACATGTCGATGAGAGCTGCAGACACCATAATATCTGAGGCATAACCATGTCGAACGGCATATGCATGAATCTCACTGCCAGCCCCAACCGTAGCAAGTTCAGCACAAGCTGCCAGTGCACAGGCAATCAATATGGGGTCAGCCTTACCACCTTCTATATTCATATCCCTAAAGAAAACCAAGGCCATCTTATTGTGACCACATTGAGAAAATCCCGTTATTAAAGAAGACCAAGTAACCAGATCAGGTTGGCAAAATGTATCAAACACTCTGCACGCAGAGTCCATGCACATAAGCCTTGAGTACATGCTCACAATCGCACTACTTACATGAGAATTATAATCAACACCATTTTTTAAACAAAAACCATGAATCCCCTGGCCCGTTTTAAGCAAACCAACATATACCCGTGATGAGGAATAGAACTAGATATGCTTCTATTCCTCATCAACCCGTGTATTCCTCATCATACTAAACATTTTCAACCCTTCTTCCCACTTTCTACAACAACCATAACCCAAAATAATAGAATTCCACAATACCAAATCAGGATCACGTATAACCGAAAACACCCTACTAGCATCATCAATGAGGCCTACTCTCGAATACGCAGTCACAAGTGCACTACAACAAACAGAGTCCATGCCCAACCCCGACACTACAACCCCTCCATGCACAACCCTCAATCCTTCCAACATAGAATTCTCACAACACGATCGCACCACACAAGCAAACGTAAAGTTATCGGGCTTTGTTTCGGAACAAAGCATTCGTTTAAACATCCACATTGCATCATAAAACTTATTACCACGAGCATAAGCTCGAATAATAGAATTCCAAAGGCAAACACTTCTTTGGGGAGTTTCATCAAACAGGTTGCGTGCAGAGACAAGATCATTTTTTTTTTTTTTTTGCCAGAAATAAGAAGCATCTATATCTATATCAATATCAATATCAATATCAATATCAATATATTCTTAATGTCTGCTAGTATTGCATTTTGAAAATTACTGCTTTTATCCTTCATTTTTTCAATCTTCTTTATTTCTTTGATGCCCTTTTTTGTCATTACACAGGAAAATTACTGATTTTATCCTTTATTTTTTAATCTTCTTTATTTCTTTGATGTTCCCTTTTGTCATTACACATCATTTTGGAGCGACCCAATTTAGATTGGATCGACCCAAATCTAAATCTATACTATTTTTTATCATTACACAACATTTGAATCGACACAATTGGATTGACCCAAATCTAAACCTTTACTATAATCCTTCATTTTTTTATTAATAATATAATTAATGATAATTAGCCGATTGCCTTTTTCAATTAAAAGATGTTTACTTATAATTTATATGATATTACCTTTTAAAAATACCTAAAATATCATATCTTCCAATCAATAATTTTTTTCTCCCTAATCAGCATTTGGAGCGATCCAATTGAATCAACCCAAATCTAAACCTCTATTATAATCCTTCATTTTTTATTAATAATATAATTAATGATAATTAACTGATTCCCTTTTTCAATTAAAAGATGTTTACTTATAATTGATGATATTACCTTTTATAAATACCTAAAATATCATATCTTCCAATCAATAATTTTTTTCTCTCTAATTAAAACACGTTGACTTTTAATTTAAAACATAATATTGCAATAATTAATACATACCCAAAAATATGACATCATATCTTTTAACCTCTAACAAAATATAATAAAAATTCGTATACAACGAATAATATCCGTTAGATTTTTAGTTAAAAATTAGAATTGTTAGATCTAATGATTAAATATATTACATGATTAAATTTATTTACTAAATACATACCCAAAAATATGACATCATATCTTCTAACCACTAACAAAATAGAATAAAAATTCGTATACAACAAATAATATCCGTTAAATTTTTAGTTAAAAATTAGAACAGTTAGATCTAATGATTAAATATATTACATGATTAAATTTATTTACTAAAATTTCAAGGTTCGAATTTTTATAAATACCTAAAATATCATATCTTCCAATCAATAATTTTTTTTCTCTAATTAAAACACGTTGACTTTTAATTTAAAACATAATATTGCAATAATTAATACATACACAAAAATATGACACCATATCTTCTAACCACTAACAAAATATAAAAAAAAATCGTATACAACGAATAATATCTGTTAAATTTTTAGTTAAAAATTAGAACTGTTAGATCTAATGATTAAATATATTACATGATTAAATTTATTTACTAAATGCATTAAATGCATACCCAAAAATATGACATCATATCTTCTAACCACTAACAAAATATAATAAAAATTTGTATACAACGAATAATATCAGTTAGATTTTTAGTCAAAGAAATCAAAATGTATTAAATATACATGGACATCCGGACCCTTGATTTTTCATTCACAAATCTCACTGGAAAAAAACATAAAAAACTGGGATTGTCACTAACAAACAATCACCAAATATGAAGAATCTCTGATATGCGATAAAAATTAATTAATTGGTAATTTAAAATTCAAATTCAACCCTTCCGATTGTGATATATGTTACAAACTTACAAACCTGATTTCTCCATGATCCGGCAATGGGAAAAGTGACGATGGAAGTTTGTGAAGATGATAATGCGTAGGTTTAAATTTGAAATTAGTGATGAAAATCGATTTGAAGATTGAATCTTGAACAAATGGGTAAAGGATTGAAGATTGTGTGTAGAGAAAGAGATGATCTCACGTAATTTTGAATTTGAGAAACTGATTGCAGGTTAACAGAATTGAACGTGTTAAGCCTAAAATCATGGGCTAATGATTGTGATTATACGTTTTAGTTTAAACATAGCACCCATTTTGATTTGGATGATCCAGTTGAATGTTAAATGACCAAAAAACCTGTAAAGATATATTGGAATAGTAAAAAGTGGAAGGGTAGATTAAGTAATTTTGATGTTAAATGACCAAAAAGCCTGTAAAAATATATTGGAGTAGTAAAAAGTGGAAGGGCAAATTAAGTAATTTTTACGTGAAATGACCAAAAAGGCTACAAAAATATAAAGGATGAGAAAAATGTGGAAGGATAGTTTATGTAATTTTAAAATGCAAAAAAATTCGTATACAACGAATAATATCTGTTAAATTTTTAGTTAAAAATTAGAACTGATAGATCTAATGATTAAATATATTACATGATTAAATTTATTTACTAAATGCATTAAATGCATACCCAAAAATATGACATCATATCTTCTAACCACTAACAAAATATAATAAAAATTTGTATACAACGAATAATATCAGTTAGATTTTTAGTTAAAAATTAGAATTGTTAGATCTAATGATTAAATATATTACATGATTAAATTTATTTACTAAAATTTCAAGGTTCAAATTTTTATAAATACCTAAAATATCATATCTTTCAATCAATAATTTCTTCTCTCTTTAATTAAAACACGTTGACTTTTAATTTAAAACATAATATTGCAATAATTAATACATACCCAAAAATATGACATCATGTCTTCTAACCACTAATAAAATCTATACTATATTATAAAAGCCGAAACATTAAAAGTTTGGTTGATCGGTCGGTCGATACGATACCTATTGATTTTACTTATTTACCCTTACTCAAATAAAATCCATCATACTAACTAATTAATTTCTTTTTTCAGGTTAAACATATTATTTTCTCTATTTTTCAATAAATAATTTCTTTTTCAGGTAAATTCAATATCTTTTATATTTTATCTAACTAAAATTTTCATCCTACTAACTAATTAATTTCCCTTTTCAGGTTAAACATATTATCTTTTCTATTTTTTAAAAACTAAATAATTTCTTTTTTCAGGTAAAATACAATATTTTTTATATTTTATCTAACTAAAATTTCTCCTTTATTAATCAATTTCCTTTTTCAGGTTAAACATATTACCTTTTCTATTTTTCAATAACTAAATAATTTCCTTCTTAGGTAAAATACAATATCTTTTATATTTTATCTAACTAAATTTCTCCTTTTTTAAAAACTACGATCAATTTTGTTTAATAAAATAACATAATTATATTATAATTAGTATTATCTAATCAATTACCTTTTTGAACCAAAATACGTTACCTTTTCTCTAACTAAAATATCTCTTTTTCCAATTGTATCATGGACGGTTACCTTTTTCAAACACGTTACCTTTTTTCCTTTCTCTTACGAAAATCTCTCTTTTTCCAATTATATCACGGGCGATTCTATTTAATAAAAATAAAATAATAATATTATAGTACTAATGATTAACTGATTACCTTTTCAACTAAAATATATCATCTTTTATATTTTTTTCTAATTAAATTCCCTTTTTCTAGAAATTTCAGGGGCAACATTAATTTCTCATTTTCTAAAAACTATGAGCAATTTTATTTAGTAAAATAACATGATTAAATTATAATTACTATAAACTAATCAATTACCTTTTTCACATAAATTATGTCATCTTTTTAATTTTCACGTTACCTTTCTGTTTTTTAAAACTAAAATCTCTCTTTTCCGATTATATCACGGAGGTTCTATTTAATACAATAAACTAATAGTACTATAATATTAATAATTAAACGATTACCTTTTTTATCTAAAACGTATCATCTTCTATTTAATGAAATAAAATAATAATTATATAAATACTAATAATTAGCCGATTACCTTTTTCAAGTAAAACCTATCATTTTTTCTATATTTTCTAACTAAAATCCCTCATTTTCTAGAAATATCACGGATAAAATTTATATAATTATTATAAAATCATCTCATATAAAAATTTAAGCCTCCCAAATTTATATTTTAAAAAAATTAACTTAAATTAATGAAAAATTCATATAATATTAAAAAACATCCGTGCATCAAATAGCTCGGTTCAATTTTTTTAGTTTTCTCAAATTTTTGAATTAATAATTCTAATGATTAAAAAAAATCTCAATTGCATTTTAAAACTTAACTAATAGAGGAAACTGAATATATAGTTTCATTATTTTTTACCTATAAAATCTTTACTAATGAAGTAAAGTAAATATCTAAATTGCATTTTAAATTTTTACTAATCGAGGAAACTAAATATACAATTTCAATATCCTTACCTTTAAATTTTCATTTTAAAACTTTGAAAGTTTGGTCGGTCGGTTGGTTGGTTGGTCGGTCGGTCGGTACCTATTTTTTTTACTTAATTACCCTTACTTAATTATAAATAAAATTTCTCCTAATAACTAATCAATTTCTGTTTTCAAGTAAAACATATTCAAATAATCACTTTCCTTCTAAAATACGTTACCTTTCTATTTTCTTTAGCTAAAATCTCTCTTTTTCCAATTAAATGACGCCCTTACTTAATTATAAATAAACAATTTCCCAATAACTAATCAATTTTCTTTTTCAAGTAAAACATATTAAAATAATCAATTTTTTTTAAAAAAAAATGTTACCTTTTCTATTTCCTTTAGCTAAAATCTATATTTTTCCAATTATATGGCGCCGGTCGGTTGGTTGGTTGGTCAGTCGGCCAGTACCTATTGTTTTTACTTAATTACCCTTATATAATTATAAATAAAATTTCTCCTAATAACTAATCAATTTCTGTTTTCAAGTAAAACATATTAAAATAATCAATTTCTCTAAATTGCATTTTAAATTTTTACTAATCGAGAAAACTAAATATACAACTCAATTGCATTTTAAATTTTACTAATGGTGGAAATTAAATATCACTAACAAAATATAGTAAAAATTCGTATACAACGAATAATATCTGTTAGATTTTTAGTTAAAAATTAGAACTATTATATACTTATATAAAGGAGAAACGAGGGGATCTAAACCTCTACTATTATCCTTCATTTTTTATTAATAATATAATTAATGATAATTAGCCGATTATCTTTTTCAATTAAAAGATGTTTACTTATAATTGATATGATATTACCTTTTATAAATACCTAAAATATTAGACAGGATAATATTTGTTTGGTTTTGATTTTGGTTTGGAATTTAAGAATTAAAGTTTTAATAAATTGCCCGATATTATAATAATATACAGGACACCAGAAAGGTACCTTTAAAATATTTGTTTGGCCTTTCAATTTTCGATTTTACATGTCATAATAACAAAGGTAGTTGGAAAGATTACCAGTTAATAACATTGACACAGTACAGACCATGTTATTTGTAAATAATCTTGGGACTCAATTTGATACTTATAGACATTATTTTGTTTTCAAGCAAGTTTATGTTCTTTATGGATTTGTTCAACTTAAGGTTCATGGGGTAGACATGCTACGTACCAGAAGGTCTTATGGAATAGCATACTTTTTATCGGATGTCTCCGAAGGGACTATGGAATAGCATACTTAGAAGCTCAGACCCACGTCACATTTTTATGAATTTAAGGTTGCACAACTAAAAGGACAAATCATAAAAAGTTATCACATGAATGCAACATTGCTCTTATTTATGCTCTAAATATCTTCTTTACTCGCATTCAATTTCACTTCATATATGATCTCATATTTAGCACTTTCACTTGAACTCCATATTAAAATATAAAAGCACTAACTTTTCCCTTTTTCTGTTTAGTTGGCTTTTTGAGAGAGAATAGGTAGTGGAAAATGTGATTGTTATAATTTGTAATCATACATTATTTGAAGATAAAAGTGAATAAGTGAGCTTCTTGCAGAGACCTATGTTTTTGGTAAATAGTACTCCCTCTGTCCCAAAAAACTTTTCCCATTTCCCTTGGACACGTTTGCCAACGCACACTTTTAATCGTTAATATCTTTAATTTTGTATTAGTTTTAAATTTAAAAACTTCACTGTATTAAAGTACTCATAAATACGAATCCAACAAGATCACTCATGACTATATTTGGTCTTATAGAATAGACGTAAATTAGTAATTTGTCTCATGTTATGAACAGTCCCGACATTTCAAATGAGAAGAACAATAAGGGACAGAGGGAGTATTATCCTTCATTTTTTTAATCTTATTTATTTCTTTAATGCCCCTTTTTTTCATTACACAACATTTGGAGCGACCCAATTTAGATAGGAACAAAAAATTCTATTATGATATTGTACTTATTTGTTTTTGGTAAACAGTATTATCCTTCATTTTTTTAATCTTCTTTATTTCTTTAATGCCCCTTTTTGTCATTACACAACATTTGGAGCGACCCAATTTAGATTGGAACAAAAAATTCTATTATGATATTGTACTTATTTTCAGTAATGTTGTAGTACAATGATTGCACCTCCAACCTTTCTCTTCTCCTCCAGCTACATAATTTAAATATTGAAAACAAAATACAATACAAGAAGAAGTTTGCATTTATAAATATAGATTACAAGCAGAGAGAAATGTTTAGTTACAGATAGACTACATAGCAACAACATAAGTGATAAAAAGAAAGATGTTAGTTACAGATAGACTACATAGCAGCAACATAAGTGATAAAAAGAAAGGTGGTCCACATGATGATCAAACTAATGAAGTATTGAAGTAATTAACAAGCCTGAACGGTGCTGAACCACATAAGCAACTTCCATTTTATAGGTATTGTTTATCATAACCTGGGTAATGGGTTTATGTATTTCCATTAATTTTATTTTTGGTCACCCCTCTAAGTTGATCACAAAAAAATTGACAACCCATCAAAATAAGTAGTTTAAAAATATATTCAAATTCAAATTAATATATTCGTTTTAATAAGAACATACTTTTAATATAATACAGTCAATAAAATAAAAATTCAACAATTTCAGAAAGCGAGAGCCATGGTGAAAGACCTTAATTTGAACATAAACTATAAATCTACTAGAATATTTATCTGATATTTTGGCTTGCTTATTTAATTGTATAATTTACTTATTTTTAATAAAAGAATCTATATTAATAATATATATATACACTGTATTTTCATACATGAATTTACTAATACATTTTAATGGTCACGCTATGGTGCGAATGAGAACAGTGAGAACACACATATTCACTACATTTTAAGCTATTTCAAAGGGCCCCGCTAGGGGCATCTTCACAAAAAAAAAGTCTTATAATTCTACCATCTATCCATTCATAAAAAAAAATTAACAAAAAAAAAATTTTAAATGAGAACAGTGAGAACACAACATATTCGCTACATTTCAAGCTATTTTAAAGGGCCCCGCTAGGGGCATCTTCACACAAAAGTCTTATAATTCTACCCTCTATCCATTCATAAAAAAAATAACAAAAAAATTAAAAAATTGCTTGAAGTGTGGTCTCATTGTTCTCCAACATTTACATATTATATTAACTATGAGGTCTCATACTTAATATAATATGTTCTTGATATTATATGAGGTTTAATGTTTTGGAGCCATTTAATGTTTTGGAGCCATTGGGGGTGAAGGGATTATCATTTCCGCATTTGAATAATGAAGACAATTTATTATTGTTTTCAATTAGAGAACAATATTTGTAAAAATATTTATTACTTTTATTGCAAATTTTGATGGATTAAATAAATTTTTAACATTGTTAAAGTAGAATTGTATGCTACTTTTTTATATAAATTTTAGCATATCATTATTTTATTAAATACTTATATCACTGTATATAATATCTTTATAAGAATTGATTATTTATATAATTGCATACAATATCTTTTTAAGAAATTAATCAAATTTGTTAAATTTTTGGTATTGTCAATTTAAATTAAATAAGATGTTTTAAGAAATCAATCAAATTTGTTAAATTTTTGGTATTATCATTTTAAATTAAATAAGATGTCGTGTACGAAGTACGGGCAAAATGCTAGTATATTATAATACCTGGAGATCGGAAAGTTACGAGAAGCATTTAAGATATTTTTCTTTAATTTTCGTTATTTTGAATTTTTTACTAAAATTATTTTCTTGCATTAAATAGCTCTTAATCTATATCTATATATTATAAATTGCTGGATAACCCTTTCCTCGGGTTCGGGATCCATATTCAGGTTTGATAGATATCCATGACCTAGTATAGTAGTAAATTATATGATTAGATTAGGTTCGGGATCCGTTTATATTACCCATCCAGTTATATAATATGATCCATATTTTAAAATATATTGACCCGATATTATATAAAATCATGACAAAACACAAATTATTTTCTTTCCAAAAATTATTTCCTTGATAATACCAAAAATTGTTAACAAATGATTTTGATTGGTTATAATTATAATGGGCCCGCCAAGACAATCCAATTAAAATATTCCAAAATGCCAAATAATTATTTCCTTCACAAAACACAAATTATTTTCTTGCCAAACATTATTTCCTTTCTAACAATTGTCAATTTTTCTTGGCAGTTGTTATTATTAATGCCAAATAATTAGTTATAATTATAATCCATATTTTAAAATATATTGACCCGATATTATATAAAATACACATCATGACAAATCACAAATTATTTTCTTGCCAAAAATTATTTCCTTGATAAGGTTCGGGATCTGTTTATATTACCCATCCAGTTATATGATATGATCCATATTTTAAAATATATTGACCCGATATTATATTTTAAACTTAAATGAGACCATGACCGCGGATAGAGGTGCTTGGAGGCGCCAGATCAGAGTGGTGGATTCTCGTTTAGGGAACGGCTCTGTTGTTGAGAGCCTACGAGTTGGGTTATCTCGGCTAGCGATATCTTAGTTTGTTCGGCTCTTTCGTGCTCTTTTTTTTTTTTTTTTTTCCATTGGCTTCTGTTTTCTTGTTGTTTAATTGCAGGGAGATTACCGCGGTGGCATCGTCGATCTAAGTGTCTTGCAGAGTGGAGCAGTCAATCCCTGGGGATTTGTGCGAGGAGTCATCCGAGATCAGAGTGTGTCGACAATGGAGTGGATATCCCCCGCGTAGGTAAGTCCCATGTGATCAAAATCATGGGCTCAGGTATGGTTGCGACCTTTTACAAAAATTTATGAAGTCGTTGTAAATATCACACACCATTTTTCTGTAGTGCACTAAGCTGGGGGTCTTCACGGAAACAGCCTCCTTACCGTAAAAGGTAGGGGCATGGTCTGCGTACATCTCACCCTCCCCAGACCCTGCTCTGTGCGGGACATACTGGGTATGTTTGGTTTGGTTTGGTTTTATTATATAAAATACACATCATGACAAACCACAAATTATTTTCTTGCCAAAAATTATTTCCTTGATAATACCAGCCAAAAATTATTTCCTTGATAATACAAAAAATTGTTAACAAATGATTTTGATTTGTTATAATTATAATGGGCCCACCAGGCCCATCCAATTAAAATATTCCAAAATGCTAAATAATTATTTCCTTCACAAAACACAAATTATTTTCTTGCCAAACATTATATCCTTTCTAACAATTGTCAAATTTTCTTGGCAGTTGTTATTATTAATGCCAAATAATTGGTTATAGTTATAATGGGCCCGCCAGGGCCATCCAATTAAAACATTCTTGCCAAAAAAAAAATTCCTTCACAAAACACGAATTATTTTGTTTCCAAAAATTATTTCTTTTCTAACAATTATCAATTATAATTATAATGAGCTTGCCAGGACCATCCAATTAAAACATTCTTGGCAAAAATTATTTCCTTCCACAAATTTTAAATTATTTTAAATTTTGTTTAATGATAACAAATTATTTAAATAAATTATTTTATTTTATTTAAAATAAATTAATAATTTTATTTTCATGATTTTGTTTAATTTTGTGAAAAATTATTTTGTTTAATGATGTGTGTCATTTTTCTTGGCAGTTCAATAGTTCACTACTAATTTCATTATCCAAAATTTTTTTTTTTATTTTTAAAATTTTGGTAATATCACTAAATTAGAAATATATTGACGTCCGTACCATTGGATCGTCGATAATTATTAATTAATTTTTAATTACTCCATAGATGACAAAATTGGCATATTCCTTCAAAGATTTGGCAGAGAGTAATCGAAAAAAAAAAGGAAGAAGAAGAGTTAAAATCTATCCACGTGTCTCTGTGGTGTGGTGTCTGTGACTTTAATGTATTTACTTAAAATTATAATTATAATGGGCCCGCCAGGGCCATCCAATTAAAACATTCTTGCCAAAAATTATTTCCTTCCACAAATTATAAATTATTTTAAATTTTGTTTAATGACAACAAATTACTTAAATAAATTATTTTAATTTATTTAAAATAAATAAGCAGTTTATTTTAATGAATTTGTTTAATTTTGTGAAAAAATATTTTGTTTAATGATGTGTGTCATTTTTCTTGGGAGTTCAATAGTTGACTACTGATTTCATTATCCAAATTGTTTTTTTAATTTTTAAAATTTTGGTAATATCACTAAATTAGAAATATATTGACATCCGTACTGTTGGATCGTCGATAATTATTAATTAATTTTTAATTACTCCATAGATGACAAAATTGGCATATTCCTTCAAAGATTTGGTAGAGAGCAATCGGAAAAAAAAGGAAGAAGAAGAGTTCCTTGGTCCCCATTCTGAGATGTCTTAAAATCTATTCACGTGTCTCTGTGTTGTGTATCTGTGACTTTAATGTATATACTTAAAATAATTTAATTGTTTTCCGTATTATGATTTAATTGTTTTAATTTATTCTTTTTATCTACTACAGTTATAAAACATGATATAGTTGACACTACTAAAATAATGTTACAATGTTCAATTTTTTGATCTTTCTAAAATTGATTGTTGTATTAATAATTTGTTATACTAATTGTAATTTAAAATATCAAAACACCTCATGTTCTTCAAGAAATTAACATATTTAACTATTAAAGTAGGCAACTTTTTAGTACTACTATCATTTTTCATTTCTACATTATAAAACTACACATAATTTATTAAAATTTAAAATAAAATTTATTTAAAATATGAACTCCCGTGTGCGAAGCACGGGCATTAAACTAGTGACATATTAATTAGTCATTAATTATACCTAATAAATATGTATTAAATTTATTTCATTTCATATATGTAAAAAATTATAAAACTTTATTTGAGCATTATAATTATTATTTCATTATTAAATATTAATTACATGTATAATTAAGATTTTTAGGTAAAATGACAACTAAAAATTGTTTACATTGCGTTCTTTTTTATTCCCTACCGAATACCACTTCAATTTCTTTTTGGACAATTGTAGTACAGACGACCTTATATGGAAATCGTAATAAATTATAGAATCAATGTATTAAAAAAATTCTAAAGAGTCCAATCAATTTTTAAAAATAATAAAAAACAATTAATCTGTTTTCAACAATTCTAAATGTAAATTTATGAACCGCGTGAAGCGCGGATAAGTTGCTGAGTATATTGTAATACGAGGAGATCGGAGAGGCTTTCACTCAGAACCTTCAAAAAAAATTTCTTGATTTTTCATATTTCTGATTTTTTTTTTTGTTTAGATAATTTCCTTGCATTTTAATTAGTCATTAATTATAGCTATTAAATATATATTATATATACCTCATTCTTTATTTAATATAAAATTTTAGCAATATTTATTAGATTATTATAATTGTTATATTAACATAAAATATTAATTATTTATATAAAAGTACCATTATTTCATGGTAAACCGATAAAATAAAATGATTTATATCGTTCATTTTTAATCCTTATTCAAAATGACTGCAATTTTTTCAGCAATAATAAATAGACAATTTTAACTTTACGATAAATTCTTAATCAGTGACAGTGAGAATCATGATAAGATACAGAAGTATACAAAATTTTCAATTAACATTCACAATTTAAATACAAGTAATATTGTAGAATTTACTTTTACACATGTACAAATTACACAAGGGATATGACCAACTCGATTAAATTAAACTAACTCAACCCTTTTTTCACTATTTAAATCAATAAAAACCTTATACATTCGTTGTTCCATTATATTGTGTTGGGAAAATTAATATTTTAATTATACACATTCTTATACTATTACTAATCAATTAATCATGCATGTATGTTATGAGACGGGCAGAACGTTAATTACTTATATTTAATATTTTTTTATAAAAATTATGTTGATATCGTAATTTGGTATGAAAAAAAGTAAGAATGTTTTAAAGAGTTGACGTAGTTGATAATATGTCAGAGAATCTTCATTTTGCTTATATAATCAACTTTAAATGACTTAGTGTTTATTCATATTCCAATAATTTTTAAATTCATTTTTATTTAGTATTTAATTGGAAATAGAGAATAATTACATGTACATATTTATTATAAGATTTAAAATAAGAGTGTTAACATATGTGAGTACCACTTTGAACATGTGTCCAAGAATTTAAATTTAATATTACATACAAAAAGTTCTTATAAATGCTCAAAAAAAAATAATCAGATGAAGAGATATAGGTGTTGAAATCACTCCAAAATATGAAGCATGACTTGCAAAATACATTTGAATACTGTTTTGTTTGTCTTGCAACCAAATTTATGGGCAAGTTAAGTCAATCACACCTCTCATCACATTTACATTCTGTTTTTTCTCATCATACAACTAAATTTATTAACAAACTAAGCAATCACGTCTCTGATAATGCCATCGACAATTAAAAAAATATAATAATGTTACTTTTACTTATCCAATGCCAAACTTTGCAAATATTTATCAATATTGGATTTCAAAACATTTTTTATGCGACAAAATAGGTGTCGTCAATATCTTTGAAAATATTATTAATAATACTCAAGAGTTTAACTGAAACATGTTCTCTTTCTGCTAATTCTTTATCTATATATAATTCTTTAACACTCAAATTTAGTTACACATTTTACACAAATTTCAATTCATCATATCAATTTTCAAATAATAAAACACAATGAACGATGAGGTTATATATACAATTTTTAAAAATGTTTTTTGCGCCGCGCATAGCGCGGCTTTGTTACCTAGTTTCATTAATTACTCAAGTCACTTGACATTACAGAGAGAAATTCTATGTTGGCATCGTCCTTCTGCCATACACGATCAGCTATAGAACTACTTTATCTCGCTAAGAAGTGAGCTACTTTGTTCGCGGATCGTTTTACAAACTTTAAGATCAACTCTCGATCTTTTAAATCAGTTAAAATTTGCTTGCATTCCTCCACAATTCTACCCAAATATGAGAGATTCTCAGCTGAGCATCGAACTGCTTGAATGAATACAAGGCAATCTGTTTCCACAATCACACTTGGCCAGTTATGATCTTTAACCCAGCTGAGAGCTTCACGAACCCCCATAGCTTCTGCCATAACAGGACTTATATTACCTACAGTACATCGAGAAGCAGCTTCCACTAGACCCCCATTATGATCACGAGCCACCATCGCATAACTATAGCAGTTACCTTTGTCGAAAATCGCTGCATCAGTGTTAATCTTGATTTTATTCACATTTGGTTTCCTCCAGCACTCATCTCCGTCCTCTGCATTCATGAAACCGAGAAACGGACTAAAAGATTTATCCTGAGCACTCCTCCATTGATCAAGAGTTACTTTCGCTGACTGAACGACTTCATTGACATCCGCACTGTTAGGAATCTGCCCGATTCCCTGCGAATGCGGAAGCGATTTGGTAAATATGTGCGCTTAGATCCCACAAATATACGTGATAGTAATGAAGCAACAAACCAACAATACAGTAAAAGAGACATGAGATTTAACGTGGTTCGGCCCAGCCTACATCCACAAGAGCAACAACTTCACACTAGATAAAAGAGATTACAATATCCGGGTATCCGGCCCCTTGAATTTCATACAAAAATTCAGCCCTACAATACCTATTATGTATATCCCCAACTCACTGAAGTGTTTATCTCAAAACCTCCCCCTATCACTGTTTCCCGACAACCTTTCCTTCTCTCCCTCTCCCAACCTGGACAGTGCCACACAACCTGATAGAAAGACCCCTGCAGCGGGACCACCTCCGATGGCTGCAGTCAGACCCAAGTACCCTAAGGAATAGTTTAGGCACGAGGACCTTCTATCCCGACACTTCCTGAAAGTGGGTTAAACCGGCTCCCCTACTAGACGGACTATCTAGCAGCTATAGAGAGAGAAGAGAGAATTTTGGTGTAATAACTAATGAAGGGGGAGGAGGTATTTATAGGATGGGAGTTAGTAGGTGGGGGGTTGGTGGCATGAGGGGTTGGTGGCATGAGTTTGACAAAGAAAAAAAAACCAGCTACCTAACAATAAAATCGGCAGCCTAACAATCTCCCCCTCTTTCCAAACTCACAGCTCTTCACTTGCACTCCATACCTGCGCCCTGTTGGCACAACTCCAACTTTTCCTTGATCCGTATCATTCCCTACGACAATACTCCCCCCGAGTCCAAGACTCCAAACTATACCCTAGTTTGCACATTCATTCTCGAATGCCCACTTGCTATACGCACAAGTGTACCATTGACCTCTATTTGTCCAACTACATACATGTGAAGCAATCTGTTGTATACACACATACTCACTTGATTCACGTCGGCCAATCCCATATGTAGTCCATCACACACGCAAGTGTGACCATCGATCTTTCATTTACTCCCCAACTGCATATCAAACAAATCAATCTGTTGCATGGTTCACTGCTCACTTGATTCGTGTTGATCGATGCCCATATGCAGCTGCAACACACCAACTACTCGTTGATGTCGTGGAAGCCCTTCGACCAAGCATCCATCCCAGCAATCTTTGCACCATCGTCTAGACTTGACAGCAATACAATCGCAGCAGTATACTTCAAGTCACTCTTCCCTCGTGCATGAGATAACCAGATTTTCGAAGTTCCAGTACGTTCTGGCCACGTACTAATCAGACGATATATTCCCCCATGTAGCTCTCCCTTTATCCGAACCACACGGCCTCTTTTGATATTCATAGCTCCCCCTACTACAGAGCATCTGTAGCCTTCTGAAGCTAACCGACCGATAGATATTTAGATTCTTCCTCAGCTTAGCCACATATCTTACCCCGTTCAAGCTGCGAACTATTCCATCGAACATTTTGATTTTCACAATTCCAATCCCCTTGATCTCACAAGTAGATCCATCAGCCAAAGAAACTGTTTCATTCTTTGTATCTTGGAATTTGTCAAAATGCCCCCTCTCGGAACATACATGGTAAGATGACCCTGAGTCTAATATCCATTCTCCTGGAGAACTAGTGCCTCGATTGAAGACGGTGCAAACATCTTCACAATCGAGAGTAACCACAGCCAATGATGCATCTGGATCCTTCTTATTAAGCGGATAATTCGGCCTAATATGACCCCACTCCTTGCAACCAAAGCACTGCATGCCCTTTTCCCTGTATCTGGATTTACCCCTGCTATTGGTAGATCCTCTCACATCACCTCTTCCTCTATTATTTTGACTACGCAAAGCCAAAACTGTCATTCCGTCCTTGTCACCATCCTGGTTCTTCCTTCCAGCATTTGACAAAAGTGCTGACTGAACCTCCTCCATTTTTAACGTGTCCTTTCCGTACAAAATGGTTGTGACCAAATGATCGAATGACTCCGGAAGCGAAGTAAGAAGAATAAGGGCCTTATCTTCTTCCTCCAATTTTACATCAACCTTTTCAAGTTGATCAACAATACCATTAAACACATTCATGTGCTCAATAACATTGCCTTGAGCTGCCATCTTCAGCTTGTATAACTCGCGCTTCAGATTTAACTTTGAAGTCAAGTTCTTCCCGAGATACAATGTCTCCAACTTTGACCATAATTCCTTCGGCGTGCTTTCGTCAACAACATTATTGATAATGTTATCAGCAATGCATAGCCTGATGGTACTCATGCATTGCGACTCAGCATCCTCCCAATCTTCATCGCTCATCTTTGTTGGTTTTCCCTTCTTCCTCTTCAAAGCCCTTGCTAACTTCTGTTGGGTTAGGATATCCTTTACCCTTCTCTGCCAAAGAGTAAAACTTCCTTTACCATCATATGGAGTCACCGTGAATCCTTTAATACTTGCCATGATCTCCGTTTGCACACACAAACCAATCCAAACAACTAAATCAATTGGCCAGGTAAGTGTAAGAAACAATGGGAGCACTTCTGTCAAAACGGCGCCAAATTAGACAACCACTTTTCTTAACAACTTTCCTTCGGCACCAATAATTTAGACACAACTAGCTCTGATGCCAACTGTTAGGAATCTGCCCGATTCCCTGCGAATGCGGAAGCGATTTGGTAAATATGTGCGCTTAGATCCCACAAATATACGTGATAGTAATGAAGCAACAAACCAACAATACAGTAAAAGAGACAGGAGATTTAACGTGGTTCGGCCCAGCCTACATCCACAAGAGCAACAACTTCACACTAGATAAAAGAGATTACAATATCCGGGTATCCGGCCCCTTGAATTTCATACAAAAATTCAGCCCTACAATACCTATTATGTATATCCCCAACTCACTGAAGTGTTTATCTCAAAACCTCCCCCTATCACTGTTTCCCGACAACCTTTCCTTCTCTCCCTCTCCCAACCTGGACAGTGCCACACAACCTGATAGAAAGACCCCTGCAGCGGGACCACCTCCGATGGCTGCAGTCAGACCAGGGCCGGCCCTGAGCTTTCGGGGGCCCTGTGCGGGCAAAGTTTCGAGGCCCTTTTTAATCGCGCGAAGCGCGGAAATTTTTTGGGGCCGAACTAGATCTGGATTTTTAATCGCGCGAAGCGCGGATTTCTTTTAGAATCTTGAGTAATTTGTTATTTATAAATATGTATGTATTAGAGACGAGGCCCCCAAAATATATAAATTTGTATGTGTTAGAGAGGAGGCGCCAATATGCTATTTTTGTATAATGAACTATTAATAATATTTTTAGGGGCCCCAAAAATATTATTTTTTATATAATTAACACTTAATAATATTTATAGAGGCCCCAAAATACTATTTATAGATGCTCCAAAATGCTATTTTTTGTAAGATAATAATATTTATATATATATATATATATATATATATATATATATTTATATTTTTTTTGACTATATATATATACTGTAAAAAAAATAAATTTGGGCCCCCGGATCCAATGGGCCCAGTGCGGTCGCACTGTTGGCACTGGACCAGGGCCGGCACTGAGTCAGACCCAAGTACCCTAAGGAATAGTTTAGGCACGAGGACCTTCTATCCCGACACTTCCTGAAAGCGGGTTAAACCGGCTCCCCTACTAGACGGACTATCTAGCAGCTATAGAGTGAGAAGAGAGAATTTTGGTGTAATAACTAATGAAGGGGGAGGAGGTATTTATAGGAGGGGAGTTAGTAGGTGGGGGGTTGGTGGCATGAGGGGTTGGTGGCATGAGTTTGACAAAGAAAAAAAAACCAGCTGCCTAACAATAAAATCGGCAGCCTAACACGCACTTCTTTGGTTCCAGATTAACTCGTTTCTGTTCTTCCATAATGACCAACACAACATAGTGATTTGTTGAATATCATCTCCTTTACACCTATCAAAGACACATTTCAACCATTCCATAAAGTTAGACTGATTTGTTGAATCAATCTGAACTCCCAGGGTCTCCATACTTGCTTGTGCGAAGGAACACGTTACCAGACTGTGAATTACAGTTTCTGCATCCGAATTACACAAAGGACAAAGAACGTTGTTGAGTATTGAATACGGTAAAAGAATACAGAGGGGGGGGTGAATGGATTCTTGAACTTTTCTTTGATTGAGTCTATGTAGCAGATAAGTGCCTGTGTGTGTAGAAGTGAAGGTGCGGATAAATAAACAACACAAGACACAATATCACTTTAATCTAATGTATTATTAGATAAAGGTTGCTACAATCTGTGAATACAAATGGTAGTATTCTCAGCTTCGTTTTTCTCAGAGAGATATGGCTTACAGTGTATGAAAAACTTGACTCACAAAAAGTTACTAAGTTATGAAGTGAGGCTGTGTCCTTATAGAACATGGATACAGCCTACTTACTGCAAATAAGGTAGCTAAACAAATTACTTTCTAGTCTGTCTATCCTTTTTGAGTAAGTGTCCAAACGGTTACAGATTTGACTTTGCAAAGCCTGTTTAGATCCACTTCTTTAGCTCCTTGTCTCTTCTATATCTCTCCAAGCTTCCTTGTAGGCTTTCCAGAGCACGTTACAGATTGTGGTCCATAAAGTGCATTGGCTTGTTGCAGGTTTCTGACTTGTACAATTTCTTCAGTATTTTGTCTCCAAGAATGTATTCGAGAAGTGACTAAGTAAGTGATTCGAGAACTAGAATTGACTTGATCGATAACTCTGAGTTCTCGAATACTGTTATAATGACATATCGAACCACTTCTCGAATAGCTCTTTTCCATCAGGATTCCTTGAGTTGTCGAGTAGAACATTTGACTTATCGAATCCTCGAGTTGTCGAATAGCTTTCTGAGTCCTTGAGATATCGAATGGAACTTTGACTTGTTGACTCTTTGAGAACTCGAATACCATCTTGACTTGTTGACTTCTTGAGTTCTCGAATAGAGTAGTAGACATATCGAATCCCTGAGATATCGAATGAGATATCGAACAGTGTATTCAGAGATATCGAATAGTGTCTTGAGATATCGAATCCCTGACTTCTCGAATGCTGGACTTCTCGAATAGACAAATATACTTCTCGAATTGGTACTTAGGCAAATTCTTCATTTCTTCAAATCCCAACTGTGATTATTTGACAGTCTTTAACTCCTTGCTTGAGGCATGAACCTTGGAACTTCTTTCAAGCATTATTCTAGACTCTATTTGTACAATTACACAACTAGGATTTGATGCCTACTACAAGTACAATACAAACAGAAACTCTACAACTAGAGGTTCCCTCAGTTAAGAGGTCATGTAAGTAATGCAAAGCATTACAAACAATTAGGCTTGTTATTAGATGTGTACAGGCATGCCTCTATAACTAACAATCTCCCCCAAATTGTGAGTGAGACCCTTAGTCACAATTTCATGTCTGATAACAAGCCTAACATACATAAAGATAAAACTTTAAAAGTACAGGTATGTATTTTGATTGAACACATAAATGAAATTACAAGATAAATACTCTTACAGTATGATGAGGTACTAGCCATTTTCTTTTGATTGCATCTCCATTGCTTTGGCTTGTAGATCATCATATGCTTTCTGTTTCCTTTCTTTCTCCTTTCTTGCAATCTCATCTATTGCTCTCATGATTTCTGTCATAGCATCCAATTCTTCAATCATAATAGAGTTTTTGAAATCTTCAAGCACTGGCTTCAGAATGTTGGCAGGATAGTGACTGAGTAGGTCCATTCTTATATTGACATTGTCTCCATTTCTTCTCCTATACTTCACCACATAGGGATCAAACTGAACTCTACACAATCCCTTTGCCCTTAGCTTTTCTGCTTCAATCTCCAGTCTATCAATTTCTTTCTCCCTTTCTAACCATTTCTCATAGCAGCCCTTTCTTATCTTCTCAGTATAATCTTTCTTCATTTTCACAAAGTCAATCAATTCCAGCTTCCATACTTTCTCCACCTTGTCTTTAGAATTCAGCAATGCAATGATTCTTTCTATCTCATACAATTTACCCCAATGTTGACAACCCCCTTGTTTGAATTTCATTTCTTTCCCATCAGTGTACTTGATTTCAAGGTGGTCATCCACAATTGCAGCATAGCATATCTTTTGAGCTCTTAGAAATTGCAGTTGCTCTTCATCAAAGTCTTCATCAAGTGGCTGGAGTTTCAATCCTGGAATGATTGTTAGGGCTCTAGATTTGGATAGCTTCACTCTTCTTGCAACATGTTTAAATTTCATCCTCTTGACATGATTGCTTGGCAGAAATCTTTGACCTTTGTTGGTAGACCATAGTAGTATTCCACTAGCAGATTGCTTTCTGAAACATACACATGGTTTCTTGACTTGAATCTTCTTCTCTTCTTGAGGTGGTAAGACAGTTGCAGAAGCCACAGATGTAGATTTTGCTAGGTCACTACTAACAGTATTCACCCTAGACTTAGAGTCTTGTGTTGTGGTGAGGTTACTGCTAGCAGTGCCTAAGGCTTGCTGTCTCCCACTCTTTCTCTCATATGTTTTACCTTGGTCATCATCATCCTTTTTATCCTTGTCTCCCTTTTTCTTCTTGTCTTCATCACCCTTATCTCTCCTGTGATGTCTTCTCCTCCCATCACCTTTGTCTTCAGAATCATCATCCTTATTTCTCCTAGGTTGAGCCATCTCTGGAATTTCACCAGTTGCAATATAGGTTCTGAGGATGTGCAGTGCCTCAGTTTCTTCAGCATTTCTGGCTCCAACCTTCTTCTGTAATTGATCAATGATAGCAATGATCAGTCTGTGATTTCTAGTGGTGAGATCATGGGGAATGACCAATTGCTTGATATCTTCAATTCTGGTGCCAGACTGATAAATGATTGTCCATGGCTTCTTGATCACTTCTGGTAGCCTTGAAGGTTGACCATTCCTCAAATCATCAAACAGACTTTTGCTGTTCTCATTCCTCTTCTCAATGAGCTCAAGTATGGCATCTATCTCTGAGTGTTTTAGGTCTTGTAGAGTCTGGTATGTTAGATGCCATATCTTTAATTTGGAAACCATCACTATCTCCTTGACCCATAGATTGTTGACTTTCTTGGGGATGACAGTGATGTAGTCAATCTGCTTCTTCACCTCCCTCAGATAAAACTGAGTGTCACCAACCTGTTCCCTTATGGCTTTCAGAAACTCCAAGAAGACTTTATCATGATAAATATCTGAGTTGGCAACTTCTTGCAGCTTGGCCTCA
Organism: Kitagawia praeruptora; assembly: GCA_037693485.1. Taxonomy (NCBI): domain Eukaryota; kingdom Viridiplantae; phylum Streptophyta; class Magnoliopsida; order Apiales; family Apiaceae; genus Kitagawia; species Kitagawia praeruptora. The sequence goes on from CM075350.1 coordinate 132,079,179, forward strand.
GTAACAACTTTGACTTCTACAGGCTTGGCACTCTCAGATATAGAGGTTGGAGGTTTGTCAGATGGCATACTCCCTGCAACCACTGTGGTAGTTATGGATTGCTTTTGTCCTCCAGGAGTAGTGATGTGCACAGTTGGTAGAGTGACAACTGGCAAGGTAGATGGAGGCTCATCCACTTTGGATTTTCCTTTGCCAGGCACATTTGCTAGAGACTTTGAAGCCCTTTGTTGACCACCCTCTTTTATTATTATGCCTTTCTCCCCCTTTGTATTTGAGTTCCTTGCCTTCTTCTCCCCCTTAGGCTTGTTGTCAGGCACAGAGGCTGTAGAAATGTCCTTTGGGATTGAAGATTCATCAGGTAGAGGGAGACCCATATGCTTCATCATTGCAGCTAACATGGATTGTTGATGCAGAAGGACATCAGCTGTGGTGGATGCTTGAGTGTCCAACTGATCATTTAGCAGTGCAACCTTTTCTGTAAGATGAGCATTGGACTTGGTAAGAGTAGCTACCTCCTGTTCAAGAGTGTTCACCTTAGTGAATAACTCATTGGCCTTGAAACCAGATAAAGATTGATCCTGCAGCCTCTTCACTTCATATTTAGACAGTTCATGCACAGGGACATCAGTCACTAGCCTATCTCCATAAAGATTCTTGAACATTGTCCTCAGCATGGCATTGGCATCTGTAGTCTGGTTAGATAGATTTTGAAATTGATGCCCCAGACCTGTGACAGTATCCTTTAGCAGAGCTAGCCCATTATCCATCTGGGTGCAGGTAGAGTTGCAGTGTTTGATGTCCTTGAACACACTATCTAGTTGAGGGAATTTAGCATCAAAGGCCCTCTTGACTTCTGCTACTGAAGTGGCTGTCTTGTCACACACCCTGTTGACTTCAGTTTTGACTCCCTTGCCAAGATAGTGTGCAGCCTTGAGGAAACCCTTGTAGGAATCATTACAGCTTCATACACTTCACCAGGTGACAGGGATTTTGCATTGGAGCCCAGTGAAGTGATGTATTCCTCCCTGAGATACTGAAGTGCTTCATCGAGAGTAATATCATATTTTCCTTGCAACCAGGCATCTATGTTGCCATCTCTCTCAGCATCATCAATGATCTTTGACTTCTGCACTTCCACATCATCCCTACGGCATAACAGAATAGCCTCATAGTCTGGATTAGGCATGTCTGCAGTGAGAAGGTTCTGAGCAATCTTTGTGAACTCAGGAATCTGATCCACAATTAAGCTTTGAAGTGCTTCAACCGTCAATTGTTGTGGAACAGACCCTGATCCTGAAGCACTATCATGTTTCACAGGCTTCAGCCATTTCGACATTAAGTCAGAGCTAGAGCTAGGCAAGCTAGACTCCTCAGTTACAGATGCAACTTCTGTAACCGGATGGATTGACTCTACTACTGGTGTCACCACAGAGGTGGGATGAATTACACCAGCAGTTGACACAGGCACAGAGTCTCTAGTAAAAACTAGTGGAACCTCTGTGTTTGTGATGGTGTCATTAGGAGATGCCTCAGCATGCATTCCCTCACCATCTAAATGTGGGTTCTGAGTGGTGATCAAAGTGTCATGCACTAAGTCACTTGAAATTATTGGCTCATTAAGAGAAAAGAATTCTTGATGATCAATACCTTGCATCTCAGTTGCCTGAGTTGCAGGTTCCAAAGAAATTTCAGAGTTAGATTCTGGAAGAGAAGTGTGTTTAAGAGTAGATTTTGGCAACTCCCCCTGAGAGATAGAGGGAGTTTCAAATGTGATGTGCTCTCCACTCAGTGTTGTGCCAGCCTTATCACTCCCATGTGCTGACTCTATACAAGAAGGTGCATTGGGGAGGATGCTTGATTCTATAGGTGCACCCTGTTGAGAGGATACACCTAGTGAGCTGTGTGCCCCTGATTTTACAACTTCAGCCATTTGTGTGACTGAAGAGGTGGTCTTAATTTTCTTCTTCTTTGTCCTGTGTAAGGGTAACTCAGGTTCCTCACTTCCTAGACCTAATTCAACAGCTAATGCTGCTTCAGACAAGATATTCAATGGTGCAGACATTACTTCCTTTCTCTTCTTTTTACTAACATCACCCTTTTGAGAGGATGATGCAGTTGGCTCAGTATGTGGTAGAGTGTTTGGTTGAGAGGGTTGGTTAGCAGGCCCTGGGTTAGCATTTTGTTCTACTTGCTTGGGCTGTGCTAACTTAGATTTTGCATCAAATGTTGGCATGTTGTGGGGATAAGTCCTAAACAAACTCTCCATATGGGGAGTTATGTTCAGTCTTACATCCACATCATTCCTAGTCTCCAAATTACCAAAAATGAGTTTGGTCATGGACTTAGGATAGCCTATTTTATTTTTATCAATCCCAGGCAATTCAATCAATGAAGCATTTTTATAATTAAGTACAGATTGAATAAAGCGAGGGAAGAAAATATCAGTACCTCTCTTGGTTGTGTTCTTACCAAGTCTCCCATATAATTCTTGGAGTATGATTTGGCCAACATCAATCTTCTTCCCATAGGCCAAAGCATATCCAATTTGCTGCACAGGTGCACTGATTTGATCAAAGCTTGATTTCCTGGCAGTGAAGACTTGGAGAAGAGTTGCAAATTCATAACTCCACTCCTTTCTCAGATTCTTTCTGTTTAGCTTTCCAAGGTTAATCCCATCTGAGTAGTTTATGAACTCAAAGAATTCCTCCAACTCTGCATTAGTGGCCATTCTGTCAAATGACTCTTGTTGTAGGCCTAGTGCTTGGTTCATGTCTACAGTAGTGATAGTGATTTCCTTATCTTGAACCTTGCAGTAGATGACATATGAAGTAATTGCGTTTTCCAGGGCTACAACCTCCACAATAGCAGTACTCCAGAATTGTTCCAGAATATCTAGATATAGAGTTGGGTTGGCAGAGAGTGCATCCTTGATATACGACTCAGCCATCCATTTCACAAAGCACTTGAAATTGGCATTGGGTGCTTCAACATCACTAGTGAGAGCGATGAAGTTGGTGTTAAACTTTACTGTTGCCATTTGTGTAGAAGAGAGGAAAGAAATTGAAGGTTGAAGAAGAAATTTGGCTTTTCGTAGCTAGGGTTTCAGGGGTTTAGAGAGTGTAGATGCTTGAGAAATCAAATGAAATGAATCGAATAGATGCGAAATTGTATAAGTATGAAGTACTTGAATTGTCGATTAGCAGAGAGTTTTGTATCGACAAGTCAGGCATTCGAGAAGTAGGAAACAACTATTCGAGAAGTCAAGAATGGCTTAATCGATAACTCAAGCAGGTAGAAACTCACAGCTGGCAGTTATCTAACTCAAAAATAATTCTAAATTAAATAATATGTGTTTTTATGAGTGAATTAAACTTTTAGACAAAAGTCCAAAATCGGTTAAAATTCAGCGAGAATTCAGCCTTTTCAAATGATTCGAGAACTCAGATATAGTGTTCGAGAACTCAGTCATTCGAGAACTCAGTTACTATATTCGAGAAGTCAAGAATTCCTCTATTCGATATCTCAGAAAGACTCTATTCGAGAACTCAAGAGTACTCTAATGAGACTTATTAGAGATGTCGAATAGTGAATCATTCGAGAAGTCTGACTTATCGAACTATACCCATCACTCATAAAAATTTGATTTTCACTATCTTTTAAAAATTTACCAGACATATTCATTGAAAAATATCCTAGCAAATTAAATAGTGATTTTCTCAAAATTTCATAGAAATTTTAAGTTAATAAAAAATATGATTTTCAACATATACAACAGATTTGAAATATTTATAAATCATATTTCAGCCAACACTTACTCCAAAAATATTGAGAATTTAGATAAAGTAAGTGTTTACTGCTGCAACAATCTAGATGGTGTATTCACTTAGCCAGAATCTGAAGAATTCAGCATTCCAATCTCACTTACCAACCTTGTGAAGGTGGCTTCATCTAATGGCTTAGTGAATATATCAGCTAGTTGTTTATCTGTAGAGACATAATGCAACTCAATGGTTCCATTAGTTGCATGTTCTCTTATGAAATGATATCTGATGTCAATGTGCTTTGTTCTAGAATGATTGACAGGATTGGCAACTATAGAGATTGCACTTGTGTTGTCACACATGATTGGAATTCTTTCCAACACAAGTCCATAATCTCTAAGTTGATTTCTAATCCAAAGCACTTGAGCACAGCAACTTCCAGCAGCTATGTATTCAGCCTCAGCTGTAGAAGTTGACACAGATTGTTGCTTCTTGCTATACCAAGAAACTAACCTTTGTCCAAGAAACTGGCAGCTTCCTGAGGTGCTTTTCCTATCCACTCTGCATCCAGCATAATCAGCATCAGAATAACCAACCAGATTGAACCCTGTGTCCTTAGGATACCATAATCCCAAGTTAGGAGTGCCCTTCAGATATCTAAAGATCCTTTTTATTGCAATCAAATGTGATTCCTTTGGATTTGATTGAAACCTTGCACACAAGCATGTAGCAAACATGATGTCTGGCCTACTTGCAGTGAGGTAGAGTAGAGAACCAACCATGCCTCTGTAGACTGAGATATCTACTCTCTTGCCTTTAGCATCTTCATCCAATTTAGTGGCAGTGGCCATGGGTGTCTTGGCAGGTGAACAATCTTCCAAGTCAAACTTCTTCAATAAATCCTTGATGTACTTGGTTTGACTGATAAAGATACCATCCTTCCTTTGACTGACTTGCAACCCTAGAAAGAATGTCAACTCTCCCATCATACTCATCTCATATCTGCTCTGCATGAGTTTAGAGAATTTCTCACACAGTTTCTCATTTGTAGAACCAAAAATGATATCATCCACATAGATTTGAACTAGGATCATATCATCACCATGCTTCTTGTAAAACAGTGTCTTGTCCAATGTGCCTCTAGTGAATTGATTTTCAAGAAGGAATTGTGATAAAGTATCATACCATGCTCTTGGAGCTTGCTTAAGTCCATACAATGCCTTAAGCAATCTGTAGACAAATTCTGGGAAATGTGGATCCTCAAAGCCAGGTGGTTGTTGCACATAAACCTCTTCTTCCAACTCTCCATTTAGAAATGCACTCTTGACATCCATTTGATAAACTTTAAAGTTTGAATGAGCAGCAAATGCCAAGAATATTCTAATGGCTTCCAATCTAGCAACAGGGGCAAATGTCTCATCATAATCAATGCCTTCCTGTTGAGAGTATCCTTTTGCAACCAGCCTTGCTTTGTTTCTTATTATTACACCATCTTCATCCATCTTATTCTTCAGAACCCATTTTGTTCCAACAATGGTTCTATTCTTTGGTGCAGGCACAAGTTCCCATACTTTGTTCCTTTCAAATTGATTCAGCTCCTCTTGCATGGCAATAATCCAATCTGGATCCAACAATGCATCATCAAGTTTCTTAGGCTCAACTTGTGATAGAAAACATCCATAGAGGCACTCATTTTGAGTTGCTCTCCTAGTCCTTACTCCTGCATTAGGATCTCCAATGATTTGCTCTGCAGTGTGTGATCTATCCCATTTCCTCGAGTGTTCAGCCTGATTTCTCATTCTTGATGTTGCTTCATCATCCACATCATGGTCATCCTCATTTCCTCCCCCTGTGAAGTTACCATTACTCACAGGTGTGTCTTGGATGCTTGTTTCTCCACTATTGATTGGCACAAATTCTTCTCTTGTATCATTATTCACTTGAGAATGTTGAACTTGAGTTTCAACTCCAGTTTCAGTCTCTTCATCAGAATCATCTAGATTATCAAACTTCAATGGATCTCTGTCTTCATCATTGGCTTCTTCTAGTCCAGGTAGTTTGCTGTCATCAAATGTTACATCTGTGCTTTCCATAACTTTCTTTTGACTGATGACATAAACCTTGTATGCAATTCTTTCCATAGAATAGCCAAGAAAAATTCCTTCAAATGCTTTTGCATCAAACTTTCCAACATATTCAGAATTATCCTTGAGTACAAAGCATTTGCTTCCAAAAGTATGAACATACTTTAGTGTAGGCTTCTTTCCAGTCATCAAGTTGTAAGGTGTCTTTCCAGTGTTTTTGTTGATGAGGGTCCTGTTCTGAATATAGCATGCAGTGCTCACAGCCTCAGCCCAAAAACATGTAGGCATTTTTGCATCAAGTAACATTGTTCTAGCAGCCTCAATTAGAGTTCTATTCTTTCTCTCAACAACTCCATTTTGTTGTGGAGTCCTTGGAGCTGAGAATTGCTGAGAAATGCCATTCTCTTTGCAGAATGCTTCAAGTGTGGCATTTCTGAACTCTGTTCCATTATCACTCCTCAGTGCAATCACACTTGCATCGTTTGCCTTTGCTTCCTTGTCAACTTTCTTTATATGCTCAATAATTACTTGTGGAGCCTCATCTTTTGATGCCAGAAATTCCACCCATGTATACCTTGAAAAATCATCAACCATTACCAGGGCATACTTCTTTCTTCCAAGTGACATTATGTTGACAGGCCCAAACAAATCCATATGGATGAGTTGTAGTGGCTTGGTTACAGATGTCACTGTCTTTGACTTGTGGCTTGATCTCTTCATTTTTCCTTTTTGACAAGCCTCACACACTCCTTCTTGGCAGAATTCAAGTGTGGGCATGCCTCTCACTAACTCTCTTTTGACTAGAGAATTAATGGCCTTGAAGTTCAGGTGTGATAGTTTCTTGTGCCACAGCCAACAATCTTCATTTGATGCTTTTGAGTAAAAGCAACAAATTTTGTCCTTGTTTGCAGAGTCCATATTGGCTACAAACAGGCTTCCCTTCCTTACTCCAGATAGAGCAAAATCACCAGTCTTCTTGTGGGTGATCAAACATTCATCTTTGTCAAAATTCACTTTGAATCCTCTATCAGTCAACTGACCAACACTTAACAGATTATGCTTGAGCCCCTTGACTAGTGCTACATCTTCAATGATGACATTTCCAACTTTCAGCTTGCCATATCCCAATGTGTTACCCATGCTGTCATCTCCAAAAGCAACCATTGGGCCAGCCTTTTCCTCATACTGTGATAGCAGGGCCATATCACCAGTCATATGATTTGAGCATCCACTGTCCAAAATCCACATGACCTTCTTTTCACTTTCTTTGCCCTGCAAACACAAAGGTATTACTTTTCCTTTGGTACCCAAACAAGTTTGGGTCCATGTGACTTAGAGACAGTTTTATCATAAACAACATGCTTGTCAACTTTCTTAGTGTTAGTCTTCTTGTCACTGTTGGAAGTCTTAGAACCTGAGGTTTCAGACTTAGGTGACAAAGGTACCTTCCTAGCTTTAGGAGGACTTGAAGACTTTGACCTTGTGTAGTGTGTGTGGGAATTGTGACTGATACAACCATCAATGAACTGCCTTCTTAAATTAAAACAACTAGTCATAACATTCATATTGCATGGCATACAGTCAAATTTATCACAGAAAGGTGCATCTCTATGACTTAGAGGCACAGAACAATCATAGAAAGGTTTAGACACACTACCAACAGGTTTCTTGCATGCATGAGTTAGATGATTGGTACTGAAACAGTTCTGACAAGTTTTCCTAGGGGCATTAGGCATATAAGCATAGTTGTTATCCTTGTTAATCCCTAACTTGTCATTTCTGTTCTGTTTCTTTTTAGTCACTTCCTTTTCTGATTCACTCTTCCCAGCTGAGACAAACTTAACAAACTTCTTAGGTCTTGGCCTATCAACTACTGGCTTCTTGGTCTTTGACTTGACACTCTCACCCTTAGAGGATGCTTGCTGTTCACTAGATTGTGCCTCATCCTCATCATTCAACATTTGCTTGATGAGTAAGGCATCCTCATCAATTTCAAATGTTGATTCCTTAAAAATTGGAATTTCAGTTTTTCTCAAAATGTGAGGCACTTTCTCATGAACAGCTGTGTCAACAGCTGTGTCCTCTTCAATGACAGCATAGCCTTTCCTTTGTTTGAGAGAGTCATAGTCAAGTCCAATAGCTGCTTTGGGTTTAGCTTCAATTTTCTCACAGTAGGATTGCACTAAACCAGATGATTTCTTGAAAGTTTTAAGTTTGAATTCATTCTCAGCTAATTCATCCCTAAGAGCCTTCTCTACTTGACTAGAACATAGAACCTTGTTCTTCAAATATTCAACTTCTTTCTTAAGGTTTTCTACTTGCATAGTAGTTAGCTCAAGTTCCTCATTCTTTTTGGTTAATATTTCATTTCTAGTAGACAGTTTAGCAATCTCCTCATTAGCAGCAGTCATACTAGTATGAATATTAAACATTTCAACAGATAATTGTTCAATCATGCATTTGTATTCAGAAACAGACATGTCTATAGTAGTGAGAGATGGTACCTGAGAATCAGATGAAGATGAGTCATCCTTGGAGTTGGCCATCAAGGCATAGTTGCAGAATTCTTGTTCCTCTTCATCACTCTCAGAATCATCCCAACACTTCCCTTCAGCTATGTAGGCCTTACCATGTGTCTGCTTTTTCAGAAGGGCCTCATACTTAGCTTCTAGCTCAAGATAATCTCTATCCTTCTTTTTAGGCTTCTTGCATTCACTGGCAAAATGCCCTAGGTCATTGCATCTATAACACCTTACAGATGACCTATCCACATAACCAGTTTTGAACTTATTTCTGTTTGGCTTCACAGGTGCCTTGTTCTTGTTGGCTGAATGGTTTTGAGTTTTGGGTTTGAAGGGTTGATTTCTTTTAAATCTGATGTTTGGAAATTTTCTGGCCATGAAGGCATATGAGGTATTTTCCATCCCATCAAGTTCTTCCAGAGTGTAAAACTCTTCTTCTTCTTCCTCCTTTTCCTCAACAGGTTCACTCACCCCAGCTTCAGTTTCTTCATCATCTGCCACCTCCTCTATCCTTAGTTGGCTTGTAGATGCTTCTAGGTCCAGGATGGATTTGTTGACAATCAAGGCACATGATGTGTTTATCATCCTACCTTGGTTGGCTTGGATAGCCCTTTTCTGAAGCAACTCAAGTTCATGAGTCTTTAGGACTCCATAGAGCACATCATAGGTGACTTTGTTCAAATCTCTCTCTCTTAGAGAAATGACTCTTTGCTCCAGATGATTTGGTGAAGACAACAGAAATTTCATATTTAACTCCTTGGTGCTGTAAACCTTTCCATTCATCTGCAACTCAGTAACTAGCTTGTGAAACCTTTTAAACATTTCAGTGATGCTTTCCTTGGGCTGTGCCATGAAAGCTTCATACTGTGTGACCAGTATCTATTTCCTGTTTTCCTTAACCTCATCAGTCCCTTCACACAACACCTCAATGTGATCCCACATCTCTTTAGCAGACGTGCATGATGCAATATTTGCAAACATTGACATGTCCATGGAATCAATGATAAGCAACATGAGGTGGCTGTCAAGAGCAACCTTCTCCCTTTCTGACTCTGTCCACTTTGATGGATCCTTGGCCTCATAAGTTCTTGGGATAGTTATGGTTCCAACAGTCTTCTCTGGTATCTCTTGTTGTGGAACAAAAGGACCATTCTTGAGAATCTCAGGATACAAGGGATGAGAGGCTTTAATGAACAACATCATCTTTATCTTCCAGAGGTTGAAGTTTTCTTTATCAAACTTAGGGACCTTCACCGTTCCTGTAGTCTTTGGTGTATTCGAACTCATGATCGTTTCTCTGTTTTTGAATAAACAGCCCGCTCTGATACCACTTGTTGAGTATTGAATACGGTAAAAGAATACAGAGGGGGGGGTGAATGGATTCTTGAACTTTTCTTTGATTGAGTCTATGTAGCAGATAAGTGCCTGTGTGTGTAGAAGTGAAGGTGCGGATAAATAAACAACACAAGACACAATATCACTTTAATCTAATGTATTATTAGATAAAGGTTGCTACAATCTGTGAATACAAATGGTAGTATTCTCAGCTTCGTTTTTCTCAGAGAGATATGGCTTACAGTGTATGAAAAACTTGACTCACAAAAAGTTACTAAGTTATGAAGTGAGGCTGTGTCCTTATAGAACATGGATACAGCCTACTTACTGCAAATAAGGTAGCTAAACAAATTACTTTCTAGTCTGTCTATCCTTTTTGAGTAAGTGTCCAAACGGTTACAGATTTGACTTTGCAAAGCCTGTTTAGATCCACTTCTTTAGCTCCTTGTCTCTTCTATATCTCTCCAAGCTTCCTTGTAGGCTTTCCAGAGCACGTTACAGATTGTGGTCCATAAAGTGCATTGGCTTGTTGCAGGTTTCTGACTTGTACAATTTCTTCAGTATTTTGTCTCCAAGAATGTATTCGAGAAGTGACTAAGTAAGTGATTCGAGAACTAGAATTGACTTGATCGATAACTCTGAGTTCTCGAATACTGTTATAATAACATATCGAACCACTTCTCGAATAGCTCTTTTTCATCAGGATTCCTTGAGTTGTCGAATAGAACATTTGACTTATCGAATCCTCGAGTTGTCGAATAGCTTTCTGAGTCCTTGAGATATCGAATGGAACTTTGACTTGTTGACTCTTTGAGAACTCGAATACCATCTTGACTTGTTGACTTCTTGAGTTCTCGAATAGAGTAGTAGACATATCGAATCCCTGAGATATCGAATGAGATATCGAACAGTGTATTCAGAGATATCGAATAGTGTCTTGAGATATCGAATCCCTGACTTCTCGAATGCTGGACTTCTCGAATAGACAAATATACTTCTCGAATTGGTACTTAGGCAAATTCTTCATTTCTTCAAATCCCAACTGTGATTATTTTGACAGTCTTTAACTCCTTGCTTGAGGCATGAACCTTGGAACTTCTTTCAAGCATTATTCTAGACTCTATTTGTACAATTACACAACTAGGATTTGATGCCTACTACAAGTACAATACAAACAGAAACTCTACAACTAGAGGTTCCCTCAGTTAAGAGGTCATGTAAGTAATGCAAAGCATTACAAACAATTAGGCTTGTTATTAGATGTGTACAGGCATGCCTCTGTAACTAACAAACGTTAACATCCACTCTCCTGCTCCTTAATTGTACCTTTGTTGGAAGGCAGCCTGTGACTGATCGCCAAAGAAAATGTTTAACCTTAAGAGGCACTTTCAGATTCCATAATTTTCTCCAAAAATCGGAATTATCGCTTGAATGAGCATTGAACTTATTGTCCTGAATATCTGCATAGGCACTCTTAACTATGAATCGACCCATTCTTTCCCTACTCCAATGCCACTTATCAGGATCACTGCTACGGATAGGGATGGATAAGATTAAATTTGCATCCCTTTCTTCAAACATGTCATTAACAAGAGCTACATTCCATTGGTCTTGATCCTGGATCATTAGCGAAGAGACCATTTTGTCATTAAGATCTGCATTCTTTGTCTGAACATACGGATTTGTGTCATCAGGAAGCCACGGGTCCATTAAGATATTCACAGATTTACCCTCCCCAACCCTGCGCCCTATACCCTTCATAATTAGCTCTTGACTTTGAATAATACTTTTCCAAATATAGCTAGGATTACTACCCACTTTAGCATTTAGAAACGTACTATTTGGGTAATACCGAGCTTTATAAAGTCTGCCAACTAAACTCTCTGGGCAATTCATTAGTCTCCATCCCTGCTTAGCTACTAAGGCCACATTGAACTCGTGCAGATTTCTGAAACCAAGACCTCCTATTGTCTTCTTTTTAGCCATCCTTTCCCAGCTCCACCAGTGGATACATTTATTTTTGCTTGACCCATTTTTCCACCAAAACTTACACATCATGTTCTCCATATCCTTGCACACTTCATGAGGGAGGACGAACACATTCATTGCGTAACTCGGAAGAGTCTGAGCTACTGATTTGAACAGGATTTCTTTACCTCCTTTAGACATTGTTTTCTTATCCCACCCTTGAATGCGCCCCTGCAGCCTATCTTTCAAGTATCCAAATATTACAGATTTTTTCCTTCCGAGCGTATTTGGAAGACCCAGGTACAAACTATTATTGTCTGCTTCGTGGAATTGAAGAGTCGAGCACAGCCTATTCCTCAAATCTTGTTCAGTGTTTCGACTAAAGAAAGCCGAGGATTTATACGCATTAATTTTTTGCCCCGAAGCCTTCTCAAATATCCTCAACATTTCATTAACATGCTCAGCTGTCGAAACATCAGCCTTACAAAAAATATACGTGTCATCCGCAAAAAACATATGGGACAACAAAGGGGCACCTCTAGCTGCTTGAACACCTTTGATAAGCTGCCTGCATTCATAATCTCGAATTAGCGCACTTAGGCCCTCCATACAAACAAGAAATAGGTATGATGAAAGGGGATCCCCCTGCCTTATACCCCTCTCAGGCACAATCTGACCGAATTCCCTACCTGCGTGAGTTATTTGGTAACGCACTGATTGAACGCATACCATAAATAAATTCACCACTTTGTCGACAAATCCCATTTTCACAAGAGCTGATCGAAGATGTCCCCACTCCACACGATCATACGCTTTACTCATATCAAGTTTAAGCGCCATCCACCCTTTCTTCCCTGAACTTTTCCTTTACATATAATGCATAATTTCATAGGATATCATTATATTATCAGTGATTAGCCGCCCAGGAATAAACGCGCTTTGAGTGTCCGATATTACACTCCCAATTACACGCTTCAACCTGTTAGCAAGAATTTTTTATATCACTTTATAAATCACATTACACAAGGAAATAGGTCGTAAGTCCTTCATGGATTTTGCATTCTTCTTCTTCGGGATGAGAACTATATTTGTATCCTTCAAGTATTCTTCAATCTGCTCATTCAAAAAGAATTGCTTTACACTTTCCACAATATCTTTCCCTACTATGTTCCAATGCTTCTGATAGAACCCAGGGCTCATTCCATCCGGACCTGGAGATTTATCCGGGTGCATATGGAATAACGCTTGCTTTACTTCGCTTTCCTCTATTGGAGACAACAATAACTCATTCTGCTCATTTGTAATTTTCGAATCTATACAGCTGATCACTGCTTCCCAATCTGTGGCAGAGGCTTTGAACAACATTGAGAAGTACTCAATCATGGTTTCCTGAAGGCCTGAGTTCCAATTCACTTCGATGCCTTCATTATTCTGTAAAGAAGAAATATGGTTGTTTCTCCTGCGAGTCTTTGTTGAGGCGTGGAAATATTTCGAATTTTGGTCACCCTCACTAAGCCATAGTTGCTTGGATCTCTGCTTCCAGAAAATTTCTTTTTGCACATACACCTCGTTCAAATTTTTTGACTCCTCCTTGAACCTTCGAATGGACTCCTGATATCGACGGCCTTTCAACATTTTAAGTGTCTTCTTAATCTGATTTATACGCTGTCTAAAATCGCCTGTGATATCTTTTCCCCACTTCGACAAGATTCCAGAAACATGAGTTATTTTTTCTTGCAAAGATTTGCCTTGATTGATTCTCCAAGAGTCTTCAACTATTTGCCTGCACATTGGGTCTCGAAGCCAAGCATTTTCGAACCTAAATCTCCTGATAGGAACCACCTGAGAAGCAACATTTATTTCAAGGAATAGAGGACAATGATCTGATGTAGTTACCTCCAAATTTGATAATTTTGCATCCTTGAAATACTGCATAAAATTAGCCGACACCAAAGCTCTATCTAATCTGATCTCTACCCAATTTTCTGTACCATAGCCGCGTTTCCAAGTATACGGATACCCCTGCATACTCATGTCAGATAAACCACAATCTTCTAACACCTCCTGGAAACCTTGCATTAACCAGATTGGGTATGATCTTCCTCCTCTTTTTTCTTCTTGTCTAAGCACGTTATTCATGTCCCCGATTAGGCACCAGGGGAGATCAGAACGAGAGTTCAATCTACGAATTAAATCCCATGTTGTTTTACGCTTAGCACGGTCTGGTTCGCCATATATACCAGTCAATCTAAATCTCTGCCATCCCTGGACTGAAACCATAATGTCGATATGATTTCTGCTATAGGAATCCACCACAACCTCGTCCTTGTTTCTCCATAAAAAAGCTAGACCACCACTGTGTCCCTCAGCTTCGACTGTAATTGCACCCTCAAAACCAACAATATTTTTGATACTTTTGACTATTTTTTCTACACAGGATTTCACACAAGAAAATGAAATTGGGATTCTTCTGGAGGACAATCTCCTTTAGGAATTGGAAGGCCCACGGGGTCCCAAGCCCGCGGCAATTCCAGCTTAAGAGATTCATAACTCTAGGCGAGCCCCCGTAGAGCCCGCCTCTTCCCCGTTTTTTGGACTGACTGTTGAAATTGGATTGGACTTATCATTTTCTTCTGAATCCATTATTTCTGCTTCTGAGCCCATTGTCAATTCTGTATTAAGGCCCATATTAGTGTCACACCCATCTGCCCTCCTTTTTTTGTTTTCCAAAACTGTCACACTTTGTTTATTAGTTGATACCTCGTTGACTGTATCCACGCTAAACTGCTTTTTTGAATTTCCAGAAATCCCTCCATCACTTTTTGGCACGCCTCTATCTCTCCCAAGATTGTCTGCTGTGTTGTTGACGACTTGGTATTGTGGAATAGGAATCTCCTTTTGACTGGAACTACCCTCATCAGATTTGTTAGGGTATCGACCATCCTCTGCTGTTGCATTACGCAGCCACCGTTCCCCGATTAACTTTGTTTGTCGGCGTAGAGGGGCTCTCATCCAAACGCCATAAGGTTTCACTATTTCATGTTCAGGGGTATCGAACAGCCGACCACAGAACTTCTCTAAATGTCCAAGCATGCCACAAATGAAACAAAACGTAGGCACATTTTCATATTTGAAGTTGATCCAGAACCACCTGTCTCCTGATTGTCTTATTTTCATCCTTCGTTTTAATGGTTTTCCCAGGTCGATCTTGACTCTGATTCTGAGATATTCCTTCCACCCTTCCATGAAGTTTCTTGTGCATGACTCAACGAACGTTCCCACATTGTTCCCCACTTCTTTTATGACATTCTCAGACATGAAGCCAGGCTGTAAATCGTGGATTTGAAACCACAAGTCAATACTGTTGAGCTTAACACACCTTGGGTTCTCTCCTTCTTGCATACGATTAATTATTAAAGCTTTTCTATTAAAGGACCATGGACTACCTGCTAGAACTCTTTTCACATCGATTTCGTGAAAAAATTGAAACATATATAGATTCATGTCGATCTCACGAATTTGAACCCCTTTGCCAGGTTTCCACAAAGCCGCTAAGGTTTGCTGCATCGCCGGGAAATCTATCGGCCCTTCTGTGATGAAATGTCCCACAATGCACAGCTTTGGATCATATACATTGCCCAGATTGTTCTGCTCATTCCTTATCACACTGTCGATCGCTAAACCACCTTCCTCTTCATCCTCCAGTATGAATTCGTTCATTGACTTTGTGATGTTTTCCATTGAAGCCATGAGAAGTGTTATGACTTTGAGAATAGATTTGACTGTTTGGACGATACGAGATAGACTACAGAGTACAGACCATGTCAGAAGACAGACGAAACACACACGACAAGATCATTGTTTATTGCATAGAATCTTACGATTCTAGTAGCATAAAATGGGTCGCATGATAAATGGGTCTTGCTTATAAAACCATGCAACTGTTAGATATTTAGTAGGATTTGATTAGGTTTTGAAAGTTGATAGAGAAGTATATAAAATTGACTTGAACATCTCATGTTTTTACTTTTTACATGTATAATATCCATACAGTAATAAAAAATTCAAAAGACAAGAGCGTTTTTGCGTCGCAATGTCTGGTTTAGTCGTTTAGACATCAAACTGAAAGTACAATTCTAACTTTCTGTTATACTGAGAGGACAATTTAATAATACTAGCCTAAAAATGCACGGATTTTTTTAATATTATATAAAAAAATTCATTAATTTAAATTAATTTTTTTAAAAAATGAATTTTGGAGGCTTACATTTTTATGAGATGATATTATAATAATTATATGGTTTTTTATTATTATATAAACAAATTCATTAATTTAAATTAATTTTTTTAAAACATGAATTTTGGAGGCTTACATTTTTATATGAGATGATATGATAATAATTATATAAATGTTATCTGTGATATTTCAGGAAAATGAGGGATTTTAGTTAGAAATTATAGAAAAGATGATAGGTTTTAGTTAAAAAGAGAAATCGATTAATTATTAGTAATTATAAAATTATTACTTCATTTTATTAAAAAGAATGCCCGTGATATGATTAGAAAAATAGAGAATTTAGTTAGAAAAAATTAAAAAGGTAATATGTTCTATGTGAAAATGGTAATTGATTAGTTTATAGCAATTATAATTTAATTACATTATTTTATTGAATACAATTGCTCGTATTGTTTTTAGAAAAGAATAAATTAATATTATCCGTGATATTTCTATTAAAAGAGGGATTTTAAAGATTTTAGTTCAGAAGAGTAATCGATTAATTATTAGTAATTATAAAATTATTACTACATTATATTAAATATAATGACCGTGATATGATTAGAAAAATAGAGAATTTACTTAGAGAAAATTAAAAAGGTAATATTTTCTAGGTGAAAAAGGCAATTACTTAGTTTATAGTAATTATAATTTAATTACGTTATTTTACTGAATACAATTACTCATAATGTTTTTAGAAAATAAAAAAATTAATATTGTCCGGTGATATTTCTATTAAAAGAGGGATTTTAGTTAGAAAATATAATACGTTTTAGCTGAAAAAGGTAATCAATTAAATAATAATATTATATTATTATTATTTTATTTTATTAAATAGAATCGTCCATGATATAATTGGAAAAAGATAAATTTTAGATAGAGAAAATAGAAAAGTAACGTGAAGATGATATGATTTATGTGAAAAAGGTAATTGATTAGTTTATAATAATTATAATTTAATTATGTTATTTTATTAAATAAAATTGTTCATAATTTTTAGAAAATGAGAAATTAATGTTGCCCGTTTGATTTCTTGAAAAAAGGGGAATTTAATTACGAAAAAATAGAAAAGATGATATATTTTAGCTGAAAAGGTAATCGGTAAATTATTAGTATTATAATGTTATTATTATTTAGTAAATAGAAACGCCCGAATTGGAAAAAGGGAGGTTATAGTAAGAGAAAAGAAAAAAGGTAATGAGTATAATTGGAAAAATAGAGATTTTAGTTAGAGAAAATAGAAGAGATAACATTTTTTGACTGAAAAAAGGTAATTAATTAGTTAATAGGTAATTATAATATAATTATGTTATTTTATTAAACAAAATTACTCCTAGTATTTTTAAAAAGGAGAAATTTTAGTTAGTTAAAATGTAAAATATATTCTATTTTACCTGAAAAAGAAAATTATTTAGTTATTGAAAAATAGAAAAGATAAAATGTTTAACCTGAAAAAAAAAATTGATTAATAAAGGAGAAATTTCAGTTAGATAAAATATAAAAGATATTGTATTTTATTTGAAAAAGAAAATTATTTAGTTCTTGAAAAATAGAAAAGATAATATATGTAATCTGAAAAAAGAAATTGATTAATTAATAGGATGAGTAAGGGTAAATAAGTAAAATCAACATATACCGACCGACCGACCAATTTAATGTTTCGATTTTGCGATGCACGGATTTTTTTTTAATATTATATAAAAAAAGTTCATCAATTTAAATTAATTTCATAATAATTATATAAATGTAATCCATAATATTTATAGAAAATGAGGGATTTAAGTTTGAAAATATAGAAAAGATGATAGATTTTAGTTGAAAACGGTAATCGATTAATTATGAGTAATTATAAAATTATTGCTTCACTTTACTAAATACAATGCGCGTAATATGATTAGAAAAATAGAGGATGTAGTTAGAGAAAATGAAAAGGTAATATGTTATAGGTTAAAAAAGAAATTGAATGATTTATAGTAATTATAATTTAATTATGTCATTTTACTAAATAAATTGCTCAAAGTTTTTATAAAATGAGAAATTAATGTTACCCGTTATATTTCTACAAAAAAGTGAATTTAATTAGAAAAACTGAAAAAGATGATAAATTTTAGTTGAAAAGGTAACCGGTTAATTATTAGTATTATAATATTATTATTTATTTTTATTGAATAGAAAGGATATACTTGGAAAAAAGGAGGTTTAGGTAACGTGTTTTGGCTTAAAAAGAAAAAGGTAATCGTCCAAGATATAATTGGAAAAAGAAATATTTTAGTTAGATAAAAAAGAAAAATTATCGTGTGTTGACTGAAAAAGCTAATTGATTAGTTAATAGTAATTATAATATAATTATGTTATTTTATTAAATATAATTGTTTGTAGTGTTTTTAAAAAGGAGAAATTTTAGTTGCATAAAATGTAAAAGATATTCTAATTTATTTGAAAAAGGAAAGTATTTAATTATTTAAAATTGAAAAAGGTAATATGTTTAACCTAATAAAGGAAATTGATTCATAAAGGAGAAATTTTAGTTAGATAAAATATAAAAGATATTCTATTTTATCTGAAAAAGGAAATTATTTAGTTCTTGAAAAAGTAGAAAAAATAATATTTTTAATCTGAAAAAGGAAATTGATTAGTTAATAGATATGTAATTGAAAAATAGAAAAGGTAATATGTTTAACCTTAAGAAAGAAACTGATTCATAAGGAGAAATTTTAGTTAGATGAAATATAAAAGATATTGTATTTTAGATGAAATAGAAAAGGTTTTGTTTAGTTGATTTGAGTAAAAATTGAAATTGATAATAGATTAATAATATTAATATTAATTGGGTTCAAGGGTAATTGGGTAAATTCAATAGGTACCAACCAACCAAACTTTTAATGTTTCGGAATTTATATAATAGTACTAGCTTAAAACCCGTGCGATGCACGGAATTTTTTTAATATTATATGAATATTTTTCATTAATTTAAATTAATTTTTTTAAAACATGAATGACATAAATTTTTCAATGAGATAGATTTCATAATAATTATATAAATGTTATTTGTGATATTTCTAAAAAAGGGGGGATTGTAGTTAAAAAAATATAGAAAAAATGATATATTTTAGTTGAAAAAGGTAACCGATTAATTATTAGTATTATAATATTATTATTTTATTTTATTAAATGAAACCGCACGTGATATAATTGGAAAATGAGAGATTTTAGTTAGAGGAATAGAAAAGGTAAGGTGAAAATTTAAAAGGTGACATGTTTTAGGTGAAAAATGTAATTAATTAATTTATATTAATTATAATTTAAATATGTTATTTTACTAAATAAAATTGCTCGTAGTGTTTTCAGAAAAGGAGAAATTAATGTTGCGCGTGATATGTCTAGAAAAAGAGGGATTAAAAAAGATAGAAAATATTATACGTTTTAGCTGGAAAAAGTAATCGATTAATTATTCGTATTATAATTTTATTATTTAATTCTATTAAATAGAATTGCCTGTGATATAATTGGAAAAGGAGATATTTTAGTTACAGAAAATAGAAAATGTAACGTGAAAATTAAAAAGATGACATGTTTTATGTGAAAAAGGTAATTGATTAGTTTATAGTAATTGTAATTTAATTGAAAAAGGAGAAATTAATGCTACCCATGATATTTCTAGAAAAAGACGAAATTTAGTTAGAAACTATAAAAAAAATGATACGTTTTAGCTGAAAAGAGAGATTTTAGTTAGAGAAAAAAAAAAGGTAACATATTTTGGTTGAAAAGGGTAATTGATCGATTAATTAATAGTAATTATATTAAACAAAATTTCTTGTAGTGTTTTTAAAAAATGAGAAATTTTAGTTAGATAAAATATCATGTGTATGTTTTAGGTGAAAAAGGTAATTGATTAGTTTATAGTAATTATAATTTAATTACGTTATTTTACTAAATAAAATTGTTCGGAGTATTTTAGAAAAGGAGAATTTAATGTTGCCCGTGATATTTCTTGAAAAAAAAAGATTTTATTTAGAAAATATAGGAAAGATGATACGTTTTAGCTGAAAAGAGAGATTTTAGTTAGAAAAAAGAAAAAAGGTACTCCCTCCGTCCCTCTTGATTCTTTACGTTTGCGGACCAGTTTTTGACACGGATTTTAAGGTGCATTTTAAGGATAGTTTTATAATTTATTTTTGATATTTTCTTTTTTTGTATAAAAATAGAACAATCCTATTTTTATACAAAAAAAAAGAAAGAAAATATCAAAAATAAGTTATAGAACTATCCTTAAAATGCACCTTAAAATGCGTGTCAGACACGCACTTTTTTATGTAAAAAAAATGGGTGGGACAGAGGGAGTAACATATTTTGGTTGAAAAAGGTAATTGATCAATTAATTAATAGTAATTATATTAAACAAAATTGCTCGTAGTATTTTTAAAAAAGGAAAAAATTTAGTTAGAAAAAATATCATGGGCCGTCTAATGTAATAAAATAAATTAATAATATAATAATAATTACTAATAACTAACTGATTTCAAATATGGATTTTATCTATAATTAAATAAGGTAAATAAGTAAAATCAACAGGTACCGTACCGACCAACCGACCAAACTTTTAATGTTTCGGCTTTTATATAATAGTATAGATTTTAGTTTGATAAAATATAAAAAAAGATTTTATCTATAATTAAGTAAGGGTAAATAAGTAAAATCAATAGGTACCGACCAACCATATTTTTAATGTTTCGGCTTTTATATAATAGTATAGATAGATATTAAATATTATTATAATATTCTATTAATACTCCGATTAATCGCTCATTACCCGACTAATCTTAAATCGATATCTCAACCGATTTATACCGGTTATCAATTTTTACAACCACGATTGTTTGTAATAATAATAATAATAATAATCGGTTCAATAATAATAATAATAATAATAATAATAATAATAATAACAATAATAATAAAAATAAAAAAAATCAACACCGAAATAAGGTAATAACTGAAGTTTGATTCTTGTCAAAAAAAAACCGAAGTTTAATTTTTCTTTTTACGTATTAACGTCATGGTTCTAAAAATCCCCGATTTAACCGATTAATCCTTCGTAAGGTAGCCAACTGATTCGATTTTTGAAATCTGATTAATCTTATGAATTTATTTAAAATGATATGTTTAATTGTAAATTAGACTAATATATTAAATAATATTATAATATCCGATTAATACTCCGATTAATCTCCGATTACCCGATTAATCTTAAATCGGTACCTCAACCAATTTATACCGATTAACAATTTTTATAACCATGATTAACGCATTTGAATTAGTCATTTAAAATCATCATCTTCTATATATAATAGGAGAACAAGGGGTTTTTTTAAGGGTATTTTGAGCCAATAAACCCCTTGTGAAATTACTATTTTACCCTTGTATTTTATAAAATTACATCAATTGCCCCTCCCTTATTTTGAAGATAAAAATTAAATTATTTTTGTGTTTGTGGGGAATTGAACCAACAACCCCCTCTATGTAAATATTCCTCCAAACCATTGTGCTACTTATACTTTTTAGTAATAAGTGAAAACTTTTTTTACATAACTTCGACTTCTCTATCAATTTCTGAAAAATCTCTCTATCAATTTTTGGAAAATGACCCGTGCTTGGCACGGGTTATTAGGCTAGTTTATTATTATATATGAGTTAAGGAATCCAAACTACAGAAGAATAAGTCTTTAACCATTAGATCATACAGACATTCTAATTTCTAGCTCTTACTTGCGTCATTAGAATTTGTTGGATTGCTGCTGAATTAAGAGTTAAGACATTATGTTAATATGACTGTTCGGTTCACATGTAAATGAATTAATTACTAGCTTCAAGTACATTGATTTTGGTTCATGTGAAAGAACTCTTCTGACTTCTAAAAACTCTTCATCATCTCATTCTCTTAAGTATATATAGGAGTAACAAGAACCTCTGCTTCACCATTAAGAGATAGAGAGAGATTTCTCATTTTGTGATAATTGAAATGGATTACTCAAGTTCAATAAAGATTCCCTTGAAAGTGGTGATAGATAAAGAGAGTAAAAAGGTAGTTTTTGCTGAAGCTAATAGTGATTTTGTTGATGTTCTGTTCAGCTTCCTTACATTGCCCATGGGGACGATTGTCAGACTCTTGTCTAGTCGTTCTGATCAGTCAAAACCCCGTGTAAATTTTGGGAGCTTTAAAAATTTGTGTCAAAGCATAGCCAATCTTAATGACAAGTATTTAGCAACAAAACAGTGTAGATATATGCTGCAAATGGTAAGGAATTCCGCAGAAGCCGAGTGTCGAAAGATTTTGATCAACATTGATGATACTGAACCTTATAGATATTTCATCTGTAGTGATCGGGAATGTACAGAATAGAGTTATTTGCCCTCTTTAAGCACTAACTGTTATGCAAATTGCCCACATTGCCAGAAGGTCATGAACAGGGATATATTTTTTAAACCTAGCCCAACAGAAACAAGTAATGGTAGTAAAGGAGCTTTTGTTAAGGAGACCGCTTCCTTTTTAATTCGAGATGATCTTCATGTAATTCCTCATCTTTTGGGTTCAACACTCGAAATACTAAATAGTAGTGGAATCACGGACTTTGGAGCTCTTGAAGAGAAGGTCCTACTACTTGGTCATTAAATCAACATCAAATTCTTAAATTAACTATATGTGCATTCGTCGTTATCTCTTCCATGTGTTTGCAGATACTTCAGCTGCTCGAGTACTCTTTGGTCTCGAAGACTCCTCTAGCTGATATGGTTTTTGGTAAAAAGGACATTAACTTGAACATTGCATTGCCAACGCTTCAGTCTCAGATAAGTACAGAGGGCATCGGCAATCAAAGTAAGATGCAACTGAAAGTATTTTTTCAAAAGTCTGATAAAAAAATTTTGATGGTGCAAACCAACAATGTTTTTGTAAACTTCCTTTTCAGCTTTCTAACCATTCCTTTAGGAAGAGTCATGAGTTTATTGGGTAACTATCGTGCACCAACAACTAGTGTTGAAAATATACAACACAGCGTATCAGATTTGAATGTTAACCTATACTTTAAATCAAACGAAACGAAAGAAATGCTACTTGATCCTAAGCTGCCTATGCATTATCTTTGCCGGAACCAAATGTTCCCTCTTAAAGAAGATGCAACTCCAAATTTTTTTTTGCAACAGCTTATACGATAAACATTCTAAAGTGAATGGATTCTATATGACTTTGGGCTATTCAACTCGTCAATTTCGGCTTGTAAGCCCGAATAATGGAGGATTTGGAAGGGAACAAACAATGTTTATAGTATCTGATGACTTGGTTGTGACACCATTATCATCGATGTCTTGTATAACATATCTCCACAGTCTGAAGGTTCATCCAAGTGATATTGAGGAGCAGGAGATAAGCATTGGATTAGAAGAGGTAAAAAGCAAATGTTTTTTTTTTTTTTTTTGCTAAATAAAAAGCAAATGTTTAATAACTAGTAGTAATTATGCCTACTTTTCATACATACTATTGACCTGCTTGCTCTGAATTTTTAAGTTTTGTTCCTGGATGTATCCAATACTCTGTGTTTTCAGATGATACCCTTCACATTTTTTGCAGGCCTATAAATTACTGCGGGCATCATTGAGCTCTACTTCAGTTTTAACCAATGGCCTCAAGCATTTAATCCTGAAAAGACCAAAGGAAGAAATAGTGCTGGTAAAGCCAAAACAAGAAGTCTGAAGCTGCCTGAGAACAGGATGGAACATTCATATTCAAACTTCCAAGTGTCGAGATTATATAATGTCCAGAAGCATAGAAAATCTGTTGCCTTTTTATACATAAACATCTACTTGAGCTAAAAAGGTTTATGAATTTAAGATTTGTTGAAGTGTCATGTGAATTTCTTGGTTTAGTTGTAGAAACTATACGTGTTTAACTTGTTATGGGTCTTACCGGTAATGCAAGTGAGCCCGAAGATATTGCAGTTTGGTTTATTCAACACATAACATGAACTAATTAGTTATCATGCAACTTAAAATTCCTCCTTAAGCTATTAAATTCAAAATATTAGACAAACTGATCTAATATGTTATATTTGTATAGCTGAAACACAACACTCATTTGAGTTGAAAGTTTAACTGGATTGCTTAAATAAAATTTTAAAATAAGTTGGTCATAAAATGTGTTTAAATTAGAATTTTATTTGTGTTTTGTTAAAAATGGATGTTTAATGTAATTATATATGTTAAAATAGATATTAGTTTTTTTTATATTTTTTTTTGAACGATACATTTAAATGTTCTTATTTATTTATTTTAAAATCTACCGATTGTTATCTATTGTACCAAACCAACAATTAATTAAATAAAATGTTAGTGTATTCTTAATAGCAGAGATACATCACATTTGAATTAACTTAAAAAATGTTACTTAAAACTTAAATTGTAACTTATTCGCTTTAAGTAAAAAATAATAATTTTAACTTTAAGTTAGATGTATTTGTTTGGCTAATTTTAATTAAAATAAATTTATTTTAAAAAAATTGATTGAAAATAGAAATTTATATTTTTTAAATTAATATTAAAATAAAAATTATAAATATATGCAAAAAATATAATATGAATTAAATTGTGACTCAAATATATATATAAATTGATATGAGAAAAAAATAAGTTAAAAAAAAACTAGAAAGTACTTAAATTTTTTGAACTAAACTAACTTTAAATTAAAAAATTTAAGTATATACAAACACATTAACTACCTACGTATTGGGAGCTTTAAACTACCCCTAACAAGCTCATCATAATCTTGGCTTATTTGATTCGAAACCAAATTGACTAAACTTTACTTATTGAAGATAAGTAACTCTCATTACAAATGAATGAATTAGTGAAGAATTAGATAAAAATTATTTGCCTGCAATCTGCAGAAGATTTAAATTTTGATGAACGCACATTTAACCATGCATTATATTCTACATATAGTTTTAAATTAGAGTAATTTTGAATAAGAATTCAGTTGAACATTCGTTTACAAATAAAAATGCACGAACAGAACAAGTAGTTGTATATTGGCACGATACTTTAACCCATTTATGAGTTTAACCGTAACTACGTGACTTTAAATCCCAACATTTTGAAAAATGGAAGAATAACAGTAATTTAAAGACAAATTTATGCAAAGATTTTGCCTACTACAATTAAACCTCTAATCTCTGTACTTTGCAAAAATAAATAGAACTTCCAAGAGTAAGATCTGCATGGATTGCTGTAACCTTTGCAAGTTAAAATGCCAGTGTTCTAAATACTAGGTGTCTAACCCTTGCTGGCTAGACGGGAAGACACGGCCACGATTTTGAGCATTACAATAGCTACAAGAGATGTTTACATGGCATATCACATATGCAAGTGCAATTATACACCTAGAACGAAAATTATAAAAGGATTCAATAACATCACAAGTACAAATGATGACACGGGTACTATAAATACTAATGTCTCCTGATTTAAAATTTCTTAGCAGGATGAGATTCAGATTTAAGGAGATTTAAAACAGTTTCCGCAATGTGGATGCACGTCAGATGTACTTCCTCAAATTCAGCTGCAACATCCCTGAATCCAAAAAAACATGAAAAAAATTACAAAAGAACACGGCATCAAACCTCAGGAGTCGGGCCTACCAAGCTAATGTACACAGGATATGAACAGAAAAGTCCCCCAACATTTTGAATCACATAGACACATTGAAAAGAAAACTCGATTCCAGTAAAGAATCGTTTGATTTCGTTTCATACAAGTTTGCAAAATCAATGTCCAGTAACCTTTTGCATTGGTAGAAATCAATAATGATTTACATAGTTCAATTGTCAGGATTGCACCGACCGGGGGAATAAAATAAAATAGGTTCTCTTTCAATATTCTTTTCAGGAACGAGTAATAATAATAAATAAAATGACAAAATAACACGGCTACATCTAAACTGTTGAATTCTATGAACTCCCTTTTGCCACATCATAGTATTCTAATTTCCAAACAAGGCCACTGGTTGAAATAAAGATGTTTTTATAATAAGTCTGTTTCTTCCATTAGGCAGGTTAGGTCAACACCTAGGTCGATCAAGTGGTTTTCTATTATGTTTTCTAAAAGATTTATACATAAAATTTTATGATTCTAATAAGTAACAAGTTGAACTTTAACTATACACAAGTTGGGACTTATTGTTATAATATGTTGTTGGCACCGGTATAGTAAATATTTAATTGTAAATATACATATTATTATGTAAATAAATAAATATATATATATATATATATATATATAATTTTTAAATGTATCCTCCCATTCATACCGCTAGGCTTCTACTTAGGAACTCGCCTAACTGAGTCATGATTTGAAGGTTGCGCCTAGCAATTATAGAACATCAACACAATAAAACACATACAAAGTTAGCTAGTCTCGATCTCTGGAGCTTATGCTAGCAACACAATCAGCTAAAACAATATGAAAGAAAAAGGCGTACCACGTGTCAACATTTGACCTAAACTTGAATCAGCATTCAAGCTTCAGCATCAGATTCACAGTCCTCACCAGTCCATATGCGGGGCTTAGGTCTAATATCCATCCTCTGTTCCGGCTGTATAAAGTTATCAATAAAAAAATAGGCGGAAGTTAGATATCTAAACTGAAAGACAGTGCAAGTGTTGCTCTAAAATTGAAGTAAAACATTAAGAACAAAACTGTGCTACCAACCTGTTCTGGAACTCTGGTGACTGGTGGAGCCGTCTGAAACTGTACGCTGGGTGTGTGAGTTAATCTAGAAATCTGTTCAAGGAGAAGATTCCTGCAGTGGCAGCAATGCGTGTGAGATAAATGATAAATCCAACATTACTTTCAATTTAAACAAAACAACAGAAACTCCTCGTAATTGAAATCCTATCCCTAGCGGACAAGCATATGGAGGCAGAGCAACTGTAGAAGAACAATTATTCCGTGAAGCACTTGGGTCAAAGATTGAGTATAATAACAATACTACTACTCATATTGTTAAATTGTAGAGACTAGAGTTTTAAACAAAATAATGATACATTATACAAGCCGATACTCTGGAAGTACAATTACTAGTACAAAACTCAAATTTGATAACATTAATAAATAAAGCATCAAAATTTACCTGATTTTCTCCAGATCAGCAGGTGAGTTGTGGTTCTCAACAGGAGTCGGTCGCACATGAAGAGTGTAATCTGGGCCAAAGTACTCGAAGTATTCATTAAAAGGCAATTTGTTGTCAGGTTCCACCCCAACTGCAACTGCAGTCTGCAAGAACGAATGGGTTCAATGGCCAAGATTCAAAAAATAATTTTGTCTGTGTGTGTGTGTGTGTGTGTGTGTGTGAGAGAGAGAGAGAGAGAGAGAGAGAGAGAGAACCTCATAGCACCAGCAACGGGCCACATTCCGCATTGTATACCCACCCCCACCCAGAACCATTAGAGGAACATTAAAAGATCTGAGGAATCGAAGGCAATCAGCATGACCTTTCACAGACAAGTTGAAGCATCCCAACCTGTCACCAGCCAATGAATCTGCTCCACATTGAAGAACAACTGCTTCTGGTTGGTAAGCCTCCATGACTTTACGGATCACCGGTCGAAATAGTTCCCGAAAACTGTCATCATCAATGCCATCATTCAGTGGCACATTAAGGGCATAATTCTTGCCCTGACCATGACCAACGTCTTTAATGTGCCCGGTTCCAGGAAAGAAGTCCCCAAATTTATGGAAAGACACCGTCATTACTCTATCTGTAGTATAGAAGGCCTCTTCCACGCCATCTCCATGGTGAATGTCAATATCTATATACAACACACGCTGGGCAGTAGAATTAAGTGTGTCAGATAGTAGTTATCATAATTACAGTAACTGAACAAAATAAAGATCGATCGACTACTACTGACATGAAAATGATTACAAGATTGAAATGCATGCATGCTAAAATCTTACGAGATGCACTTAGAAAATAACCTAGTGGTGTTGTCCCATATATGTCATTTCAGCAGGAAAAGCTCCCATATATGTCATTTCAGCAGGTAAAGGGAACATGCAAACACACAACTTTTATCTCATTTAAGTTCTTCACAGTATAGTGAAAATTTTATGAACATCCGGTGCTTGCTTCACATTTTATGAATATGTTGACACAAGAACAGGACAGTAAAACACCAAGATCACAAGTTCAAAATCCCTAAAAAGTAAAACCCTAAGAAAAACTAGAGCAACAAATAACCAGAGTAAAGCCTATCAAATATTCCTACCCCAATATTAGTTAAGTTCATTCACAAAAAACAGCAAATAATCAGCAATCAAACTTGTCAGACACAACCAAGACCTCAAACTCAAAAACCCCAAACTAAAAACTTCAACCAACAAATAAGCATAATTACAGAACACCAACACAAGCATGCACAACCACAGACAAATTACCCTGTGAAGTGTGAACAATACTAAAGCTCAACAGTACCAATATCAATATCATCACATATCAAATAAAACAAGCAAACATAAAAAATGAAATTCGAAAAACCAAACAAGACCCAAATCTCAAAAACCCTAAAAATCAAAACTTTAAATAAACCCTAATCAAAGCAACATGTAACCATAACTTAAGCCTAAACAAATACATACACACACGCACACAAAGAGGTAGAGAGAGGTAGAGAGAGAGAGAGAGAGAGAGAGAGAGAGAGAGAGAGAGAGAGAGAGAGAGAGAGAGAGAGAGAGAGAGAGAGAGAGATTACCCTATGTCTTTTAAGCAGCTCAAGAATCCCAAGAACAATATCATTAACATAACAAAACCCAGAAGCCTCAGATTTCTTGGCATGATGAAGCCCACCAGCCCAATTAATCGCAATATCCGCATCTTGCAAATTCAATTTCACAGCAGCCCCAATCGACCCACCAGCACTCGCTTGACAAAAACTAAACATCCCATCAAAAACAGGACAATCTTCACCCACATTAAATCTCTTCAAATGTCTAGCATGACCATGATCATGTAACGACTCCGGCGTCACTGAAGCCAGAAAATCAACGTAATCGGAAGAATGAAACTTTCCGATGTCGGCCGGACCCGCCGGAAAAGGACAGATGATTTCCATTTTCCGGTGAAGATTGTAGTGGACGATGAGATTGTGGGCCATACGAATACGATGAGGTTTCATTGGGTGGCCTTGGCCGTAATAGTAGTCGCCGATTGTGGGTTCGTAAAAGTATGTCACGCGGCGTTTGGATGCGTCACTGCCTGGGGTTGGGAGAGATGCGCCGGAGAAGTCGTCGTTAGCCATTTTTTAGGGTTTTTGTTTTTGTGTGTATATGTGTGTGTATAGGTTCTGGTTAAGGGGTTGAGCTGGGGGAGTGAAGAGAGAGGTTGAGTTGTGAGTATTTTTTTTTTATTTTTGAGGGATGTTGTGAGTAATATATATAGGCAGCACTATGTGTAAATATTTATGTTTTCGATTTGAAATAGAATTGAGATTTTTTTTTATTTAGTTTTTAAAGTTGGAATAGGATTTCAAAAAAAAAAGTTGGAATAGGATTGAGATTTGTGAAGTGAGATTGGACTGAAGGGTGTTTATTATTACTAGCTTATAACCCGTGCAATGGTTTTCTTATATTATGTTATAAATTTTATTTAATATTATAATTATGTTTTTATATAATC
The DNA here is from genome assembly GCA_037693485.1 of Kitagawia praeruptora. Lineage (NCBI taxonomy): Eukaryota > Viridiplantae > Streptophyta > Magnoliopsida > Apiales > Apiaceae > Kitagawia > Kitagawia praeruptora. Next base: position 132,108,845 of record CM075350.1, read on the forward strand.
ACTTATTTTAATATTTTTTTTAATTTTAGTTTGATATAATTTAATATACTCATGTTTACGGATTATATTAATGTTTCCTTATTATAAACAACATATACGATTTTTAATATATTTTATTAATAATTGAAAAATATGGTGTAATATTTTTGGGTATATATTGTAAGATTTGTTGTAAATTAAAAAGATAACGTGTTTTAATTAGAAAGGAAATATTAATGATTGAAATATAAGATACAATTGATCTTTTTAGATTTTTATAAAATTTAATATATTCAACTAAAAGTAAATGTGAAAAAGACAATCGACTAATTATCATTAATTATATTATGTTATTATTATTTTTAGGTGGTATATTTTTCTTAAAAATTATGGTGTGATATTTTTGGGTATATATTAATGATTGTAAGATTTGTTTTAATTAAAAAGGTAACTTGTTTTAATTTGAAATAAAATATTAATGATCGATAAATATTATAATGTTTTTAGGTGTTTATGAAAGGTAATATTTTTAACTAAAAGTATATGTGAAAAGGGCAGTTGATTAATAACCATTTGTTATATGATTTTATTATTTATTTTAATAATTAGGATAATCAAATATACAAACTTTCAATCTTTCAACTTTAATATATTAATATAAATACGTATTTTAATTAGAAAAGGCAATCGACTGCTTAACATTAATTGTATTATTTTTTATTTATTAATTAAGATAACTATACCTAAACCAAACTGATAAAATTTTCAATGTTTCAACTTTAATATTACTAGCTTAAAACCCGTGCGATGCACGGATTTTTTTAATATTATATGATTTTTTTCATTAATTTGAATTAATTTTTTTAAAATATTAATTTTGGAGGCTTAAATTTTTAAATGAGATGATTTTATAATAATTATATAAATGTTATCTAGGATATATCTAGAAAATAAGGGATTTCTGTTAGAAAATATAGAAAAGATGATGTGTTTTAGTTGAAAGGCAATAGGTTAATTATTAGTAATTATTAAATTATTATTTTATTTTATTAAAAAAAATTCTTGATATAATTCGAAAAAGAAAGGACTTAGAGAAAATTAAAAAGATAACATGTCTTAGGTGAAAAAAGTAATTGATTATTTTTTAGTAACTATAATTTAATTAAGTTATTTTACAAAATACAATTGCTCGTAATATTTTTAGAAAAATGATAAATTAATGATTGTCCGTGATATATTTCTATAAAAGAGGGATTTTAGTTAGAAAATATAGAAAAAATGATATGTTTTAGCTGAAAAAGGTAATCAGTTAATTTTTAGTATTATAATATTATTATTTTATTGTATTAAATAGAATCGCTCGTGATATAATTGGAAAATGAGAGATTTTAGTCAAAGAAAATGGAAAAGGTAACATGAAAATTAAAAATGTGACATGTTTTATGTGAAAAAGGTAATTAATTAATTTATAGCAATTATATTTTAATTATGTTATTTTACTAAAAACAATTGCTCATAGTATTTTTAAAAAATGAGAAATTAATGTTGCCCGTGATATATCTAGAAAAAAATTGAAATTTAATTAAAAAAGATGATAAGTTTTAGCTGAAAAAGGTAATCGGTTAATTATTATTATTGTAATATTATTATTTTATTTTTATAAAATAGAAATGCTCGTGATATAATTGGAAAAAGAGAGTTCTTAGTTAAAGAAAAGAAAAAAGGTAACGTGTTTTGGCTAATCAATTTTCTATTTTAGGTTAAACGTATTACCTTTTCTATTTTTCAATAACTAAATAATTTTCTTTTCTGGTAAAATACAATATCTTTAACATTTTATCTAACTAAAATTTCTACTTTTTTAAAAACACTACGGGCAATTTTGTTTAATAAAATAACATAATTATATTATAATTGTTATTTACTAATTAATTATCTTTTTCAGCCAAAAACACGTTACCTTTTCTCAAACTAAAATCTTTTTTTTCCAATTATATCATGGATGGTTACCTTTTTCAGCCAAAACACGTTACCTTTTTTCTTTTCTCTTACTAAAATCTCTCTTTTCCTAATTATATCACGGGCATTTCTATTTATAAAATAAAATAATAATATCATAATACTAATAATAACCGATTACCTTTTCAGATAAAACATATCATCTTTTCTATTTTTTCTAATTAGATTCTTTTTTTAGAAATATCACGAAAAATATTAATTTCTCATTTTCTAAAAACACAATGAGCAATTATATTTAGTAAAGTAACATAATTAAATTATAATTATTATAAATTAATCAATTACCTTTTTTACATAAATCATGTCACCTTTTTAATTTTCACGTTACTATTATATTTTTTCTAACTAAAATCTTTATTTTTTCAAATATATCACGGGCCGTTCTATTTAATAAAATAAACTGATAATATAATAATATTAATAATTAATTTATTACCTTTTTCAGCTCCGTCCGTGATATAATTGGAAAAAGAGATATTTTAGTTAGAGAAAAGATTACATGTTTTGGCCATGGTTGTAAAAATCGGTAATCGGTATAAATCGCTTGAGGTACCGATTTAAGATTAATCGGGTAATCGGGGATTAATCGGAAGGATTAATCGGAGTACTAATCGGATATTATAATAATATTTAATATATTAGTCTAATTTACAATTAAACATATCATTTTAAATAAATTCACAAGATTAATCGGATTTCAAAAATCGAATCGGTTGATTACCTTACAGAGGATTAATCGGGGATTAATCGGTTAAATCGGGGATTTTTAGAACCATGGTTTTGGCTGAAAAAGGTAATTGATTAATTAATAGTGATTATAATGTAATTGTGTTATTTAATTAAACAAAATTGCTCGTGGTGTTTTTAAATAAGGAGAAATTTTAGTTAGATCAAATGTAAAAGATATTGTATTTTACCTGAAAAAGGAAATTATTTAGTTATTAAAAAATAGAAAATGTAATATGTTTAACCTGAAAAGGAAATTGATTAGTAAAAAAGAAATTTAGTTAGATAATATGTAAAAGATATTATATTTTACTTGGAAAAGAAAATTATTTGGTTATTGAAAAATGAAAAAGGAAAATATTTAGTTATTAAAAATAGAAGGTAATATAGTTAACCTGAAAAAGGAAATTAATTGCCCGTGATATATCTAGAAATAAAAAAAAGAAATTTAATTAGAAAATATGATAAGTTTTAGTTGAAAGGTAATCGGTTAATTATTTGTATTGTAATATTATTATTTTATTTTTATAAAATAGAAACAGCCGTGATATAATTGGAAAAAGAGAGTTATTAGTTAAAGAAAAAAAAAGTAACGTGTTTTGGCTGAAAATGGTAATCGTCCGTGATATAATTGGGAAAAAAGATATTTTAGTTAGAGAAAAGATATCATGTTTTGGCTGAAAAAGGTAATTGATTAATTAATAGTAATTATAATAGTAATTATGTTATTTAATTAAACAAAATTGGTCGTAGTTTTTTAAATAAGGAGAAATTTTAGTCAGATCAAATGTAAAAGATATTGTATTTTACCTGAAAAAATATATTATTTAGTTATTAAACAATAGAAAATGTAATATGTTTAACCTGAAAAAAGAAATTGATTAGTAAAGGAGAAGTTTTAGTTAGATAATATATAAAAGATATTATATTTTACTTAAAAAAAGAAATTATTTAGTTATTAAAAAATAGAAGTTAATATGGTTAACCTGAAAAAGGAAATTGATTAGTAAAGGAGAAATTTTAGTTAGATAAAATATAAAAGATATTGGATTTTACTTGAAAAAAAAATTATTTAGTTATTCAAAAATAGAAAAAATTATATGTTTAACCTAAAAAAGGAAATTGATTAGTTAGAGTAAGATGGATTTTATATGTAATTGATTAAGGGTAAATACGTAAAATTAACAGGTACTGTACCGACCAACCGACCGACCAACCAAACTTTTAATGTTTCGGATTTTATATAATAGTATAGATGTATATAGTATATTATAATTGAGATATTTTTTAGTGTATATTATTTAATTTTATTAAATAGAACCGTTCGTGATATAATTGGAAAAAGAGAGATTTTAGTTTGAAAAAATAGAAAAAGATAACGTGAAAATTAAAAGGTGACATACTTTAGGGTGAAAATGGTAATTGATTAGTTTATAGTAATTATAATTTAATTGTTATTTTACTAAATAAAATTGCAAGTAATATTTTTAGAAAATGAGAAATTAATGTTACCGTGATATTTCTAAAAAAAGGAATTTAATTAGAAAAAATAAAAAAGATGATACGTTTTTAGCTGTAAAGGTAATCGGTTAATTAATAGCATTATAATATTATGATTTTATTTTTATTAAATAGAATCGCCCGTGATATAATTTGAAAAAGAGAGGTTTTAGTTAGAGAAAATAAAAAAGGTAACTTGTTTTGGCTGAAAAAGGTAACCCGTTATATAATTGGAAAAAATATTTTAGTTAGAGAAAAGAGAAAAGAAAAAAAAATTATTAGTTAACAGTATTTATAATTTTTTTTAATTAGATAAAATATAAAAGATATTATATTTTACCTGAAAAAGAAAACTGCTTAGTTATTAGAAAAAAAGGTAACACGTTTAACCTTAAAATATAAAAGAAGATTTTTAAAAGGTAACTCGTGATATAATTGGAAAAAGAGATATTTTAGTTAGAGAAAAGAGAAAAGATAATTTGAACGAAAAAATTAATTAATTAGTTAATAATAATTATAATATGCTTTTTAGTTAGATAAAATATAAAAAATAATATATTTTAACTGAAAAAGGAAACTGCTTAGTTATTAAAAAGAAAAGAAAAGGTAACATGCTTAACCTGAAAAAGGAAATTGATTAGTAAAGCAAAAATTTTAAAGGTAACATGTTTAACCTAAAAAAAGAAATTGATTAGTAAAACAAAAATTTTAGTTAGATAAAATATAAAAAAAGATTTTATCAGTAATTAAGTAAGGATAATTAGGTAAATTCAATAGGTACCACCTGAAAAAGGAAACTGCTTAGTTATTAAAAAAAATGTAACACGTTTAACCTGAAAAAGTAGGTTGATTTGTAATGTAGAAATTTTAGTTAAATAAAATATAAAAGAAGATTTTTAAAAGGTAACTCGTGATATAATTGGAAAAAGAGATATTTTAGTTAGAGAAAAGAGAAAAGATAATTTGAATGAAAAAATTAATTAATTAGTTAATAGTAATTATAATATGCTTTTTAGTTAGATAAAATATAAAAAATATTATATTTTAACTGAAAAAGGAAACTGTTTAGTTATTAAAAAGAAAAGAAAAGGTAACATGTTTAACCTGAAAAAGGAAATTGATTAGTAAAACAAAAATTTTAAAGGTAACATGTTTAACCTGAAAAAGGAAATTGATTAGTAAAACAAAAATTTTAGTTAGATAAAATATAAAAAAAGATTTTATCTGTAATTAAGTAAGGGTAATTAGGTAAATTCAACAGGTACCAACCAACCGACCAACCAAACTTTTAATGTTTCGGAATTTATATAATAGTATAGATAACTACCTTATAACCCGTGCAATGCACGTAAATTTATTTAATATTAAAATTATATTTTTATATAATCATTATTTTTAATAATTTTTTTAATTTGATATAATTTAATATACTCATGTTTACGGATTATACTAATGTTTCCTTCTTATAAACAACGTATATGATTTTTAATATATTTTATTAATAATTGAAAAATATGGTGTGATATTTTTGGGCTATATTTTTCTTCAAAATTATGATGTTATATTTTTCGATATATATTAATGATTATAAGATTTGTTTTAAATTAAAAAGGTAACATGTTTTAATTCGAAAAAAGGTAAGGTATTTATAAAAGATAATATCTTCAACTAAAATTAAATGTGAAAAAAGCAATCGACTAATTACCTTTAATTTTATTATGTTAATGTGAAAAAGACAATCGACTAATTACCATTAATTATATTATGTTATTATTTATTTTAGGTGTTATACTTTTCTTAAAAATTATGGTTTGATACTTTTAGGTATATAATAATGATTATAAGATTTGTTTTAAATTAAAATGGTAATGTGTTTTAATTCGAAAGGAAATATTAATGATTAATTGATGTTTTTAGGTATATATAAAAGGTAATATCTTCGACTAAAAGTAAATGTGAAAAAGACAAACGACTAATTTTATTATGTTAATATGAAAACGACAATCGACTAATTACAATTAATTTTATCATGTTAATCAGCTAATTACCATTAATTATATTATGTTATTATTTAATTTAGGTTTTATGTTTTTCTTGAAAATTATGGTGGGTATATATTTTAAGGTGTTTATAAAAGGTAATATCTTCAACAAAAAGTAAATATGAAAAAAGGCAATTGACTAATTACCATTAATTATATTATGTTATTATTTATTTTAGGTGTATTTATTTTTCTTTATAATGAAGGATAAATAAGTAAATTTACGAAGTACCGAAAAACTTGTACCAAAAAACAGGTACCAAAACTTTTACTGTTTCAGTTTTTATATAATAGTATAGATTATAATATTATTATTTTAATTTATTAAATATAACCGTCCGTGATATAATTGAAAAAAAAGAGATTTTAGTTAGAGAAAGTAGAAAAATAATGTGCATGATTTATGTGAAAAAGTAATTGATTAGTTTATAGTAATTATAATTTAATTATGTTATTTTACGAAATAAAATTGTTCAAAGTTTTTAGAAAATGAGAAATTAACGCTACCCGTTATATTTCTAGAAAAAAAGGGATGTAATTAGAAAAAATAGAAAAGGTGATATATTTTAGTTGAAAAGGTAATCAGTTAATTATTAGTATTATAATATTATTATTTTATTTGTATTAAATAGAAACGCCTGTAATATAATTAGAAAATGGAGGTTTTAGTAAGAAGAAAGAAAAAAGGTAACGTGTTTTGCTGAAAAAAGATAACCGCCCATGATATAATCGGAAAAAGAGAGATTTTAGTTAGAGAAAAGGTAACGTGTTTTGACTGAAAAAAGTAACTGATTAGTTAATAATAATTATATATAATTATGTTATTTTTAGCTGAAAAGGTAATTGGTTAATTATTATTATTAAAATATTTTTTTATTAAATAGAAACGCCTGTATTATAATTAGAAAAATGGAGGTTTTAGTAAGAAGAAAGAAAAAAGGTAACATGTTTTGCTGAAAAAGATAACCGTCCATGATATAATTGGAAAAAGATAGATTTTAGTTAGAGAATAGAGAAAAGGTAATGTGTTTTGACTGAAAAAGGTAATTGATTAGTTAATAGTAATTATATATAATTATGTTATTTTATTAAACAACAAAATTGCTCGTAATGTTTTTAAAAATGAGAAATTTTAATTAGATAAAATGTAAAAGATATTCTATTTTAAATGAAAAAGGAAATTATTTAGTTATTAAAAAATAGAAAAGGTTATATGCTTAAACTGAAAAAGGAAATTGATTAATAAATGAGAAATTTTAGTTAGATAACATATAAAAGATATTGTATTTTACCTGGAAAAGGAAATTATTTAGTTCTTGAAAATAGAAAAGATAATATGTGTAACCTGAAAAAGGAAATTGATTAGTTAGTAGATCTTTAATTGAGTAAGGGTAATTAGGTAAATTCAATAGGTACCGTTGAACCAAACTTTTAATGTTTTGGCTTTTATATAATAGTATAGATTTATTTTTATTGAATATTTATTTAATTGATTGCAGATTTTAAAATGTAAACACATATAGAACTTCTTGTATATTAATCGAGTGAATCATTATTACATTTTTTAAAACGTTTTTAGAAATATTAAAAATGAACAAAATACACTATTACCTAACTCAACAGATCTAACATAATATTTTTTGATAAATAAGTCCGGGATGTGAATTTTGGAAATATGTATATGTTCATTTTTTTATTTTTTCTGTACATGCTAATAATTGATATTTTATATAATCATTTTTTTTTGATAAAATTGACATATAGAAACTTTTTATATATAAAGATGAAAAATTATTGATCTACACTTTTAAAATTTCATATCATTAATGTCATTTTTAGTTACTGTCACTTTTATTGTCAAAATACAAACAATTAAACTAGCATGATAGCCCGTGCAAAGTACGGGCACCATTTAAATTCATCTAATTTAATTGTTATGATTCTTAAGATAGATGATTCGTAATTTTTGAAATATAATAGATAAAAAGTGTGATACATTTAATAAATTATTTGAAGTATGATACATTGTGTGTATACATCTATAAACTATTATTGTTAGATCTAAATAAATAACCACAGATCATCTTATGCAATATTATCAAGGTTACACGATAAAACTGTAGTACGGAAGCGTACCTGATTCCATGACGATAGATTATGTATACGGATTCGAGACTTGATCTTCCACAGACTTGATTCGCCTCTAGCCGTATCTCTCTCTGATTGATGGGAATAGAGGAGTAGAGGTTGTGAATAGCCTTGGGGACCAAGACCCTATTATGTTCTTTATATAGTAGTCTAATTAGACCCCATTAACTCTAATCAGATTACTATTGGGTATTACACATTACAAAGCCCATACCAAATAAGATGTTATTGGACACTTTATTTTAGACCACTTAATTAGTCCAAATAGAATAAACATTAAATATAATTGTCTTTAATTTGTAAGCCCATAAATTATTATTAGATTATAAAATATAATCTAACAATCTCCCACTTGGGCTACAAATTGTTCCAAACAACAATTACATTCAATAACCATAAGTGCGCACAAAATTTGTTTATTCTTTAGAAAACATCTTGCTTAGTCAATCTGGTCCATCTCATATATAAACATGGAACCAAAGCGACCTTCGTCACATTGTCGTAACTGGATCCTCAATGATCACCATATAAATATATTCAATGACATAGATCAAGTATGGATGTGTAACTGTAAATTACATGCAATGTGATCTCAATCATGCCTATTTCCAATTGGTCCTTAATACCTTAGTGAGATCAGTCTTTATTCTTTCAAACTTAATGTCAAAACCACAATTGAAAGATACAGCTCATATAGAGCAATAGAGAGAATAAAATAAATAACTTCATTCTGCAGAAAACTCAAAAACATAAATATCACTATAGTGTCAATAAAAATTGAGTACCGAATATAAGAACAAAACAAAAAAAAAACTTCCACTAAAACTAAATATCCTCCAATGAGACAACACCCATATGAGCGGTATGCCCAAGAAAACTTTATGGTGTCAAAGCTTTAGTAAGTGGGTCTGCTAGCATAAAATTTGTTCTTATATACTCAATAGACACTAATTGATATTGCATTCTCTCTATAATGACTTGATACTTAATGTCTATATGTTTAGACATAACAAAAAAAAACTTAACCAGAAGTAGATTTTCTTGTATCTACACAACCAACATAATCAGAATCAGAATACATAATGATCTCCAAATTTTCTGATTTCTGTTAAACGAGCATGTAATATTTTTGTTCTTTGCAAGTACCTTATAACCCATTTAATTACAATCCAATGATCCATTCCAGGGTTACTTGAATATCTGCTTAACATACCCATAATGAATGCCAAAATCGGAAGGGTACTAACCATACATAAGACTCCCAATAGCCGAAGTATAGGGAATGTTCTCCATCTCTTTTCCTTCAAGATCATTCTTAGGGCACTGTTTGAGACTAAACTTATCTCCTTTAGCAACAGGAATACTTTACTCCCACTGAATGTGTGATATATCCACAAGTGCCATTATTGTCTCTAGAGGATCTACTAAGTGGCACTTCATCTTGAGTTTGTTGAGTTTGCTCTTCTTGAGCATCATCTTGATTTTGAGTAGGAAACTGTATAGGTATATCCACATTGTTATCTTGAACTACATGAGGCAAAGAAACTGATTCTTCCTCAAAGACAACATCCCTGACTTTTATCTTCCCCTTCAAACTCAACATCCTCAAGAAATCTAGCATTTCCCGTTTCAAAAAAAGGACTTTACCAAAGGATCATAAAACCTGAAACCCTTTATTTTTTCAGGATACCCAACAAAATAGCAACTAACAATTCTTGAGTCCAGTTTATTTTCATACGGCTTGTAAGGCCTTGCCTCAGCTGGACAACCCCACAAAAAATAATTGATTGACCACAATTCATAAGGGGTTTTAGCTATTGCTTTGTTAGGTACTCTATTTAGTATGTAGGCTGCAGTCTTAAGTGACGTTGTTCACCGGATCCGTCATACCGACCATAGTACTCACCACCACGATCAGATCTGACAGCTTTAATCTTCTCACAAAGCTGATTTTCAACTTCGGCTTTGAAGACTTTAAACACGTCCAAAAATTGTGACTTTTCATGAATTAAAAAATAAGTACCCATATCGAGAATAGTTGTCTATAAAAGTGATAAAATACTGTTGACCATTCCAAGAAGCTGTAGAGAATGGACCACATTATATCAGTATGTATCAACTGTAAGACACTAGTACTCCTATTTGCACTTAATTTCCTTTTGTTTGTCTGTTTACCCTTAATACACTCAATGCATACATTAAGGTCTGAATAATCAAGAGATTCAAGTATTCCATGTGACACAAGTCTCTCTAGTCTCCCTTTAGAGATATGTCCTAAGCGCTTATGCCATAACATAGCAGAATTCTCTCTTGATAATCTTCGTTTTGTACCTCTTGATGTTACTTGCAAGGTTTCATTATGTAAAGCAATTGTATTTAGCAAATATAAGTTATCAATCAAAGAACCAGTCGCAACAAAAAAATTAAGAAATAGACTAAATTTATTATCTCCAAATGAACAAGAGTAACCATATTTGTCCAAAACAGAAATAGAAACCAAATTCCGTCTAAATGACGGTACTACATAAGTCTCTCTTAATTCAACAAAATGACCAGTCTCAAAAGACAATCTAAAAGTGCCAATAGCTTCAACTGGAACTGCATTGCCATCACCCACACAGATGAATCTTTCAGCATCACTTGGTTTCCGGCTTCAAATGCAACCCTGCATAGAAATACTTGTGTGAGTAGTAGCACCAGAATCTACCCACCATGTATTAATAGGCACAGAAGTCAAATTAACTTCAAAACAGACAAAGGTGAAAAATCTACCTTTCTTTATACGCCATGCAGCGTATTTGGGACAATCCTTCTTCACATGTCCAGATTTCTTACAAAAGAAACAAGTAATAGCTTGATCTTGAGTCTTTTGTTTCTTAGGCTGTGATTTTCCCACTGCAGTCTCTTTATCTTTAGTCCTCTTTCGGTGATTAACCTTTAAGGTAGTTGCAACATGAGCACTTTCAGTCTTTTCACGCTTCAATCTATCTTCCTCTTGCACACAATGTGAAATGAGCTCATTCAGAGTCCACTTATCCTTCTGAGTATTATAACTCACTATAAATTGACCGTATTGTGCAGGAAGAGAGATGAGTACCAAATGCACAAGCAAGTCATCAGACAATTCAAGCTTTAGTGCCTTAAGTTTTGAAGCGATGTTAGACATCTCCATAATGTACTCACGAATATTTCCTTGAGCTTTATACCTCATCTGAACAAGATCAGCCAAAAGCTTACTTGTCTCAGCCTTTTCGTTTTTTGCAAAACGCTTTTCAAGCTCATCAAGGAAATCCTTAACAGATACCTCATCGGAGTCATTAGACATACCGCCCCTGAATGCTTCAGGAATGCTGCGCTTTATCATCATTAGACTTAAGCGATTCAAACGCTCCCACTTCTCAAAGTTCAATTTATCAGTATTAGAACTTTCATCCGTAAGAGAAGCAGGTTGTTCTTTCCTTATAGCATAGTCTAAATCCATGCAGCCAAGAACTAACAGAACGTTCTCTTTACAGCTCTTAAAGTTTGTGCTGTTAAGCACAAGAATGGAGTTCATGTTGGCAGTTATATTAGCATCAGATGCATTAACTAGCAATTTGGAACAAAAAAAATATAAGCTCGCATAATGGAAATTCATGTCATATGCATACATAATAGCACACAAAAAAAAACATGAATTTAAATACTATAGTGTGTGGGCCCATTCAAACAAGATACCTAGCACAACATTAATATTTAGTCTTTGGACAGAAATATTAACTTGCAAGTGGTACTCTCCACGCAGAAATCAAATATTAATAATAAATTCGGTCAAGCAATAACCTTCCTTTGGGCCGGTTTATTACTCACATGAAAAATTAATAATTATTACATATTTATTTCCGCACGTATATTCATTATTTGGCCATTAAATAATCTTCCTTTGGGCCGATTATTTTAACGCATAAATAATAAACATACACATCCTATTATTTCAAAATAAATAAATCTACACATAAATATCACTTTGGCAATATTTTGCTTCAACTCACTTATTCGCGAAATAAAAGGACAAGAAAAAAATATTTTTCTTTCTTAAAAAAAAATGTGCCCAAATACGTATTAATTGTAAATAAAATCTAGAACTTATCCAAAAATCCGAAATATTATGGGGAACTGATTTAATTTACAATCACATCATATCAATTAAAACATGACATATTCAAATATCCGAAATATATATATATATATATATTCAGAATGACAGAATTCAACAACCAGATATTTCCATTAACAGGTGACATAAATAAATTGGAAAACAAAAGATGACAGTTGTAGCAGCCAGATACCCTTATGCTGATACCATTAAGCAGATCACATAAATAGCTCTTGAATTCATGGCCGCAAAAAACATACTTAATCTTAAACTTAACATATACAACTAACGGTGAATCAGCCATGCTTTAACATGATGCATACAAATTGACACTAACTTAATCCATCAGTATGTATCATGTCAATTAACGCAAAATAATCCAAGGCCATATAAACAAATAACACAATTAAATTTACGTACATATAAATCGATAATTATGTACATACAGACAGAAGCATGATCAGATCATAGTAATTGGTATATGTCGTAAAAAAAAATGCATGAAATTAACTTTTCTGTTGTTATTTCGACCATGCAAAACAGGTCATGGTACTACGACTTAGCCAATTAAAGTAGACGTAATCAAATAAATTTACATGCAGTATAGGCCAGGCAAGAAAAATATCAAAAACTCATGATATTATTAACTGCATATATATGTGTTCAGTACTAATACACGTGTTTATTAAACCTTAGAAAACACGAATTGAACATGCCAATCAACGATCAACGATACATTAATATATATCATAATCGATAAAATACAATCATATAAATTATGATCAACCCTAATAATTCGACATAAGATAGGCTCGGATACCAATTGTTAGATCTAAATAAATAACCACAGATCATCTTATGCAATATTATCAAGGTTACACGATAAAACTGTAGTACGGAAGCGTACCTGATTCCATGACGATAGATTATGTATACGGATTCGGGACTTGATCTTCCACAGACTTGATTCGCCTCTAGCCGTATCTCTCTCTGATTGATGGGAATAGAGGAGTAGAGGTTGTGAATAGCCTTGGGGACCAAGACCCTATTATGTTCTTTATATAGTAGTCTAATTAGACCCCATTAACTCTAATCAGATTACTATTGGGTATTACACATTACAAAGCCCATACCAAATAAGATGTTATTGGACACTTTATTTTAGACCACTTAATTAGTCCAAATAGAATAAACATTAAATATAATTGTCTTTAATTTGTAAGCCCATAAATTATTATTAGATTATAAAATATAATCTAACAATTATCACTCGACAATTCTTTAATGTCATTAAATCGACCAACACTCTAGAAATAACTTGCAAACACGTTTGTCGCGAATTCCAACCACCCTACACCTCTGATCACTCATTCATCTCACTTTTCATCCTCTCACATAAAATCCGAGTTTATAAAGCCCATTCACCCACTCTACCACCGTCATACCAGCACCTTCGAACACTATTAGATTTTCAGATTTTGGAAATTTTGGTAATTGCGTTCAAAATTTTAGTGATTTGGATTCAAATTTTAGTGATTTAAGTTGAATGTTCGATCATTCTACTATCATTTTGATTTTTAGTGGTGTAGAGCCTGATATTGATTTGATTGTAGTAAAAATTTAGTGATTTCACTCGTGATTCTAGCGATTATGTATTATATATACAATTTAGTTTTTTTTTTAAATATCAATCTTTCATTAACATAACTATACATCTTAATCTCATAATTAATTGTATTGAATCTATAATCTAATTTATAATGTCGTGTCCTAACCCAAGTCCAACTACGCTTTTTAATTTAATTAAAAATCAATACAGTGTTTGTATCTCATATGTAAATTATGTAACTGATCACAAAATTATGTTTTAAATTATTATAACCGGTATATTGAATTTTTTATAACTCGTCAAAAATCATTGGGATATTCTCTTTGGTACACTCGTGGAAATGGCTTTTGCCAATGGTACCATCACATTTTTGGTTTCTATACGTGGTACACCTGAAATATTGTTTCTCTCTTAGTAATGTCCTTTTTTAAGTAAAACGTTAAAAAAAACGTTAAACACCGTTTAATCACTGTTAATGAATATTAAAAATAACAGGGATATTCTCTTTGGTACACTCGTGAAATTGGCTTTTGCCAATGATAACATCACATTTTTGGCTTCTATACGTGGTGCACCTGAAATATTAACAGTTGTCTAACAGAAGGGCATGACTTAAAGAGAAACAATATGTCAGGTGTACCATATAGAAACCAAAAATGTGATGGTACCATTGGCAAAAGCCAACTCCACGAGTGTACCAAAGAGAATATCCCAAAATCATTTTGACCTATACTAAACATAATACACAAACAACATAATTCATTTTATGCTCATACTAAACATAATAGATAGATAACATAATTCATTTGATTAAATTTTTTACCCAAGTCCAACTACGCTTTTTAGTTTAATTAAAAATCAATACAGTGTTTGTATCTCATAAGTAAATTATTTAACTAATCACAAAATTATGTTTTAAATTATTATAACGGGTATATTGAATTTTTTATAACACGTCAAAAATCATTTTGACCTATACTAAACATAATACACAAACAACATAATTCATTTGATGCTCATACTAAACATAATAGATAGATAATATAATTCATTTGATTAAATTTTTTAATTCCCAGCAAGGTAGTAATATTAAATAAAATAGAACATGGGAATTATTTGTGCATGTAGTAAATGATTTTTAAAAAGGTAACATAAATTCTTCTTTGGTGTAGTGGTTGGAGATGGGAACATAATTCCTTTCTAATCCAAAGAACATGGGTTCAAGCCTTGGTACCAACATTTTTTAATATATTAAAATTGTCAGGGGTAAACACGTAATTTACTGAATAGCATTTTGAAAGACCTTGTTGGCATATAATATATATAAAGGATTTTAGTACTCATATTCATTTTTCATTTTGTTCAGTTTCAATTACACTAGAATAATTTAGATCTCGTTGAATAATAGATATGCATTTTCTTATATTAGTTAAAATTAATAAATTTAACACAAAATTTATTAATTAAAGTAGGTTATGTTTGGCATGCAATTTGTACCGAAATAATTTTTGCTAACAAAAACAAATTACGTAAAGATTTAGCGGGAACATTTTATTTTGATGCGACCCCTCTTCCAAGTAAAATTTATGAGTAATTCAACTTGAATGGAATGAATTAGTTATCTACTTATATTATAATTTTATGAATATACTAATTAGTTATCTCATTAAGGGTGATAGATCCTAAATACCCACCTCCCAAAACAAGTGGCCCGAAATACCTATATCCAATCAGTATGGTCCTAAATACTGACCGGACACGCATTTGAGAAAGAAGTGTCCGAATACGCATGTCAAAAACGAGCATCCTTCACAAAACTAAATTCTGCACTCGTCAACAGTATGTGGGACACGCATTTTGAATATGCGTGTGTCGAGACACGCATGTCCAACATGCGTGTCTGATGCTACTGTTCATCGCCCTCAAGCTCTAGCCGGCGTCTTTTTCTGATCAAACCTTTGACGAATCCGTTCAGTACCTTACAAGCATCTTCCATCATCGTTCCATACATCAAAATGTTCGTATTTTCATCCTCTAGAAGCCTATATCATTGGATTTTCGTTTGTTTCATCGAAATCGAAAGCCCCAATTCGTATATTTTTTCCCGATTCATTTTCCGATGTGTTCATCCACGCTCCTACGGGGCCAGAAATCAATAAATGAGTATGGTAAGTTGAAGAGGGAGCCGTGGCCATGGTTTTCATGTCCTCGGTTTTGTTGGAGGTGGCCGGAATGTAAAGAACAGTCGGAGGCGATTTTTTGGCGTATTTGAGCTCCAGAGCACGCCGGCGATGCAACTGAAACAATGACGTCATATGACGTCATCATGCGTGACACCTTATACGCATTTCAGAAATGCGTATCCCATGTCACGCATTTCAGAGATGCGTGACTGGTGGGTATTTCGGGCCGGAGCTCCCGACTTTCAGCATTTCGGGCCTTCAGTCCCCAAAATCTAGGCATTTTGGGCATTTTCTCGTTAATAATTGGAATTAATATGAAGGAATAAATCAAAAAATTTAAGTAGAAAAATGAATAACAAACAATATATCAAAGACATGAGAAAACTCGTGTTTTTTACTTCTATTTTGTACTAGCATAATAGCCCGTGCGAGGCACGGGTCATTTCTAGTATTGTTGAACATCGCGAAAATGTGTATTATTTGAATAATTTGATGATATTTTTATACATTAGAAATATATGAAACAAATTTGGAATTTGTATATGTAATGAATGCACGATCACCAAAAGTATGGGTGAATACCGTTGTGGCTTCTGATGCCAAAACAACTTCTTCCTCGACCTTCAATACTCGACCTTCAATAGGCAAATATGTCTTTGCAAGCATTTAAAAAGAAATAAATATGCAACAAATAATTGAATGCTTTCATGTTTGAAATTTTAGACATTTTACAATACATTTAAAGATTACAAGACCTTAATTATTGTAACATATTACTTATTAAGTTAAATTCTGAGGTACTCCCTTTGTTCTCCTATTATATATAGAAGAAGATACACTGTTATATAGCATTATATACATAATCTTAATTATAGTATCGTCTCATAACTCAATGATATATTTTATTTAGTTATTTAAACTGATAACCGACATGGAGTACAAATCTCTCTCTATCTCTCTCTCTCTCTCTCTCACACACACACACACATATATATATGTAAATGTTTCCAATTTCCTTTCAAAACTTCACATCTTTCTTATTTCGCTAATTAAATTGCTATATTTTATATATCATACAGTCTTATAAATAAACTATATATTATATATAATTATTAACCAATAATCGATATGTAATCCAAATTGTATTTGTATATTTTTTAATATAAATTTTCTTAAA
The DNA here is from genome assembly GCA_037693485.1 of Kitagawia praeruptora. Lineage (NCBI taxonomy): Eukaryota > Viridiplantae > Streptophyta > Magnoliopsida > Apiales > Apiaceae > Kitagawia > Kitagawia praeruptora. The sequence goes on from CM075350.1 coordinate 132,126,362, forward strand.
ATTCATATTTTTAGTATGCTTATAGTTTAATTGATTCTAATTTGACCAACCAATTTTAATTTAGTTCATTTTTTTATTAAATTTCACAACAAAATTAACCACGAGCACTTCATATGTGGTGTTTTAAAAAAATATTGGGAAATTCTCAATGGTACCACATTACCACTATGCTTTTATCTTTTTCCAGTGTTACCATTACTTTTTTGACTCCTCTAAACGGTACCCTTAACAAATTGACTTCTTAAAAGAAATACCATTATATTTGAAAAACGTTATAGAAACGTTAAGTAGGGTTTGGGGCCAATATTCAACCTAATTTCTTATTGCATACTGTAGCGTATGGCTAAGATTGTTCTTATATTTTTTCAACAGGTTTGGGGCCAACCAGTATTCTTCAAATATATTTTAAGGAAATTCTCAATGGTACCACCGTGCTTTTGGTTTTTGCTAGTGGTACCATGTTCTTTTTACCATACTTAACGTTTCTATAACGTTTTTCTAACATAATGGTATTTCGGTAGAAAGCCAATTTGTTAAGGGTACCGTTAAGAGGAGTGAAAAATGTAATGGTACCACTGGCAAAAGCCAAAAGTACAGTGGTACCATTGAGAATTTCCCAAAAATATTTGATATCAAAGAATAATTATTTTATCTATACATTTCATATATGAGATTATGAACAAAACAATTTATCTCAAAATAAATACTATTTTCTCCATTTTAAAAATATTAAAAAAATTTCTATAAAATTTATTTAGATGGGTAGGTCTATAATATAAAAAAACAATGTGCAGAAGTTGTAATATAAGTAATCTTATCTTAAATGAATAGTTTAATATATATTAAATATAATATAACCCAAAAAATATTTGTGTATGTAGTTAATGAATTCCATTGTAAGTATAAATTTTCATCCAGCTAAATTGGTTGGAAAGTTTAGTTTCATTATGAGAGATCATAGGTTCAATTCCTTGGAACAACATATTTTTTTAATATTATAATTGAGTTAGGTTCGGAGTTAGATTCGAAACTAATTTATTTGCTCAGGATGCAGGGCTATTATATATAGAAAGATTTTCATATTATTCACCTCCGAAGAGATAGAGGACCTCCGAAGAGATAGAGGTACTACTAGGGGTGAGCATTCGGTCCGGTTAACCGAAAACCGAACCGAATAACCGAAATAATTTCGGTTCGGTTAACCGAATTTAACATTTCGGTTCGGTTTTCGGTTCTGGTTTTTCAGAAATTTCGGTTTTCGGTTCGGTTCGGTTTTTAACCGCGGTTAACCGAATAACCGGAATAAAAACCGAATTTTTAATATATTAATAAAATATTACATATAGTTATATTTGTATAAGTTATCAAGAGAAGCAACATTTAAGGTTGCTAATCTTAAAGCTCAAGGGACAGTTCTTGGAACCGTGTATGGAATACTGGGGTGCTTTCTTTTCGAAGGATACATAAAAATAAGGTTCACTTCTCTCTTTCCTTGGTTTGTTATCACTGAACTTCTGAGGCGTAGTAAAATGTATGGCCAAGCTGGAGGAATTTCAGTTGTCATTGGAGCAGTACTTATATTGGGAAGAAACAATTTCGGATCTCCTAGTGAATTTGCCATAGCTAGAATTGTGGAAACTTTTATTGGATTATCTTGTTCGTCATTTGGTGAATATTGCTTTTCAACCTACAAGAGCTTTAAATTAGTTTTTTAAAGATTTGTGGTAAACTCAAATTGTCTGGATATATTTTGTAATTGCAGCAACTTTTCTCAAATTTCGGTTTTATATTTTCGGTTTTCGGTAATAACCGAAATAAATATTTCGATTCGGTTAAAAACCGAATTTAATTCGGTTCGGTTTTCGGTTCGGATTTTTCTAGAATTTCGGTTTCGGTTAACCGAATTAAAATTCGGTTCGGTTCGATTAAAACCGAATACTCACCCCTAGGTACTACAGTCTACAGAACGTATAACACAGTTAGAGACTTCTTGGAGCTGCCAAGACATTAAATAAAATGATAGGATTAAATAAAATTTCACTCCAAGGTTTTATAACCGGAAAATAATAGGATTAAATAAAATTTCACAAATAATTTTATAAAAAAATTACAAAATCATAAATATCTTTTTTTTTGAAATAAAAGGAATTCTCATTAAAATGAATATTCAGCATATAACGTCTCCAACAACATAACTGGAGGAGACAAAAATAAATATCTTAATTTGATTGGTTATAATTTAGTAAATTCTAATAAAAATATTTAATAGTGGAATCCAACTCATTCTATGAATTTTTCTGTACATTTATAAAAATATCATCACGGATTGTACTGTGGTATAGAGTAAATTACATAGTGGTGGCTGTATTTTACACCAATTTTAAAAATAGTGGTCAAATTTGTAGACCAAGTTTTCTTTCCGTCTTTCAAAAGAGTGGGTGCCGTCAACTTTCGTTAAATTTTCACCGTTAAATAATATATTTAAAGAGTAAATTCGGGGAGGATTGCTGGAATTGTAGTGGTGGTTAACGATGGCGAACGGCGTAGGACGTTTATGGTTAGGGTTTATGATTTAGGGATGGCTGAGATTGTATGATGTGATTATTGCAATTTAGATCGAATATTGAATTCTCTCTTTTTCACAAGGGTTTTCATCGTCCCATACAATGTGCCTACGTACCCTTATTTATAGGGATCAAGCCAAACGTAGTTCTTGGGGAACAAGTAACCGTAATGGGCTAGGTTTCCTTATTTAGGAAGCCCATTGGATTTAGGCCACCGCCTTTGACAATTATTACGGACCTTAAAGCCCAGCTACTTTCTCGGAGCGTAATGGCTCAGCTACTGACCCGAGATTATCGAGGTCAACGCTCATCTTGGGCCACGGAGATAAAATAGCTTATTGGGCAGTCCTGAGATTGCCTAAGGGGCGAGATCCCCAATCTGTATTTAGGGCGAGGTCTCAGACTAGACCTCTTTTTAATTGTTTGTAACCGAGGACCTAGATTATAGTCCATAACTCATAATAGACAAATTCGGGGAGAATCTCCCATTTCAGTGTATGAGAGGGCGAGATCCTTTTTGAGGGCGAGATGCCCATCCTGATCGGTCTTTTGATTCGAGGGCGATTCTCTTTGAATATGGGCGAGGTCTCCAGGAAAAGTGTAATGTTATCCTTCCTTGGGCCAGGCCCAATAAATACCACATTTCCTCATGCCCCGACCCATGACATAGGTCATTTCCTTTTCCCGACCCAATCTGAGGGCGACACTTCCTAATTAGGGCGAGGATATTTCTGGGCATAACAACTACCCCCCCAGTTTCTTGCAATATATATATATATATATATATATATATATATATATATATATATATATATATTATGAAAGAAACTAACTCCTCAGAATATCCCTCAGAATATAGACGAGCCTTCTTCAAATTTTTTTTTAAAATTGTTTCCACTGAAATTGTCACGCCTCGATTTCAGTTCTCAATCCATCCATATCATGCCACTTGTCCTTACCCGGCTGTCATCCATCTCTCCTTCATAACCCTATAAAAAGGCTCATTATTTTCCTTCTTTCTCATCTTACCTTAAAATTCCTCTCAAAGCGCTGTTAGATTCTCTACTCTTGGCGGGCGAGATCTCTGGTATTGTGGTCGATGTTCTTATTTTCTTCAGGCGATCTCTCCATCTTCAAGGCGACTTTCCTTTCAAAAAGGTACTAATTCTTTCTTCTCGTCCTTATTATTGATTTGTTCTGTACTTTTTCAAAATAATTGCTACAATGAGAGTAACTCGCCTAGGATAGATAATGCGTTCTCGCTAGTCTTTCGCTTAGGATCGCTTCCAGCTAAGAGGGCGAGGACCCCTACTATACTTTTTTCTTTTATTCCTTTTTTATCTTCAGGAAACAATTTTTAACATAGTCCTCGCCCTCTCTTACAGATGTCAAGAGAGGATCTTTCTTCCGACACCGGGTCAACGTCGCCCTCGACCTCGAACTCTCTTGATAACCAGGATGATATCATCTCTATTTCTGATAGTCTTCACGTGGGTGATGTCGCTGATGACTTAGCCAGCGTTTATCATGCCCAGGATTTAGGCGACACGGGTGAGGGGGAGGATGATTTATACGATCTTTTCGACGGCTTAGATCCTCAAGAGCCCGGTCCCTCTAGATTAGGAAAGGGTCATGGCAAAGACTTAGCAAGGTTTAGGAGAATACTCGACGAGGCAAGGGATAAAGAAATCAATGACGAGGGCGAGAACTCAAAAGAAGACGAGAGCTCCAATCAAGATGAAGACAATATTGACTACGAGGATGCTGAAGTTGAGAATGCAGACGAAGTATTATCCGTCTCGCCTGTTCGTTATGCAATGGAATTACCTTCTCCTCCCAATAACCCATACAAGCAACCCATCCGCGTATACGACCTCGACCTTGATTTTGAAGATGATGTTAGCGAACCACTCAGAATGAGACACAGGTTCGATCAAAATAGAATCTCCTGTGCAGGACTCGCCTCGAAAATATCCTCGGAAGAAATCATGTTTTTAATTGAGTATTATAATTTGGAAGGAAAATGGCTACGACCTCGCTCCTTCATGAGAATGCACATCTTCAACATCGACGGGTTACCAACACCGAGAATGGTTCTTACCAATAAATCAATAGAGCTTGGCTTTGGAACACCAACGCATCCATATCTCCACCAAATCATTACTTACTTTAATATCGCCCCTATGCAATTGTCCCCTAACAGCTATAAGGCGGCTATTGGCTTGTACATGATGTATAGAAATGAAGGGTACGATGCTCCAACTATGGCCGAGCTGAGCTACTTTCTTTCTTTAAGACGATGCGGAAAAGATGTAGGATTCTACTACCTCGCCTATTGGTCGAGTCATAACAAGAAGGGTTTTATTACTGGAAACCCCAGTAACATGAAGATATGGAAAGAAGATTTCCTTTATATGTACGACGTTCCCAGAATTAGAACTCAATTCAACCTACACCCTTGTAAGTATCTCGTCTCTCAAATTTTAAATCTCGCCCTCTATATTTAAACCATGTCCTTAATTCATATCATTTACTTATTCTAATATTCTCATTCACCTTCCGTAGATAAACCCGCCCAGACAAAACTAATGGGCGACGCTGCAGCTAAAGCCTTGGCTATCTCTGAGCTTCCTAGATTAAAGAAGGATCTCGATATTTTAGTGACACCTGACAATCTCCGTACCCATGGTTTTTATAACGAGGGTTATGGGAAGATTCCATACATTAAATTTAAGAGGGGAATTAAGAGAAGTACCCGTAAAAAAACTAATCGAAGATCAACTTACTGGTAAAGGTACCTCGTATTCCATACACACCTCGCCCCTTACCTTGATAGTGCGATCATTACTCCTTTTTTCCTCTTTTGCTTTTGTTCTAACTCCTATTTTCTCATTGTACAGGTCAAATGGCGAGACTCCCTTTTGGACGGAACCCGTTTGCTGAACCAGCTCCCTCTGCGGTTGCCAACCCATCTCGCCCTAATGCTTCTGCTATCGCGACCCAGTCTCGCCCCGATCCCCCTCTTCCCAAAGAAATTCAAGAAAGACAAAGCAGAAAACGAGACATAGTAGATGTATCCAAGCTTAATGCAAACAAGAAGCAGAAGAATATCATCATAGAGGATTCGCTCTCTAATTCTGTAGCCTCGACCTTTGGATCGGTTGTAGCCAATCATTTTTCTGAGGAGGATGTGAGACTTCTAAAAAATAGAAATGATACTGATGCAGAGTTCAACTTCAAGATCGGTTTGGGCGATGCCTTCTACCATGGGCTGAACATTCTCGCCCAGAAAAATGCTGTCATCAAAGACCTGGAAAAATCCACAAAGAAGCTGAAGAACGAGATTGCTACTCAAAATACCAAAATGGACGAGGTTCAGAGAAAAACTGCTGAAGATCTGAAGGCTAGCCAGGACGAGATTACCAAACTCCAAGCTACCTTTGAGAATTTTAAACTGGAGTCATCGAAGGCAAGTGAAGTTATAACAGGCGAGAACGAAAAGTTGAAGAACGAGGTTGAAGAGCTTAAAGCTGGTATTCGGAAGGCTCAAACCGAGGCCTACACTGTTGGCTTTTTGGATTACCTTCGCAACTTTATCGCAGCTGACCCTGATTATGATTGGCCCATGCACTTCGCTCCTTCAACCCCTGCTTACATGTTAAAATTTAAAGCCGATAATGTCGAGAATATTACAGCAGCGAAAGAAGAACTTCGACTAAAAATTTAAGCAGAGAAGAAAGTCATGGCAGAGGAGGAGGCGAGAAAGAAAGAGATGGCTGAAGGTGATAATGCTGGGATGATTTTGCCCTCTAATGCCACAGCCAAGTGACTGTATGAACTTTTTATAATTGCGAACATAATAGGAGTGCGGGCCCTCCTATAATGGCCTCGACCTTTGTAATTTTTCTTCAATCCATCTGACTTATTCCCAACTAATTGGAGTGCGCGTCCTCCATTTAAAGATGTCGCCCTTGTATTGACTCGGCTCAATTTATTCTGCATAATTATGTCTTCCTTAAGTATCTGCCTATTTTATATTGCATTCCACTAGTACTCAACAACTTTAATATATCTCGCTTCTCTGTTAAAATCTCGCCTATCTGGGAATCTCGCATTTCTTCAACTTGATTCTAATTCATGAACCTTAATAAATATCTCACCTCAAAGGTAACAACTACCATGTCTTCTCAAGAGTATCTCCCTCTAAGGGAGTCATTTTCCTCAGAATTTAATAATTTTATGATACTCTCCTCAGAGGAGATCATTATTAAGTTCAGAAATACCCTCCTCACAGGAGGTGGTTTTTCCGAAACTCGAACCCTGATGAGTCGCCGGAAGTACGGACATCCCCCCCGGAAGTACGGTTTTTGCAAGGATTTAACAATTTGGGATACCCTCCTCAAAGGAGGTCGTTCCCCATTCCAGAAATATCCCTCCTCACAGGAGGTGGATTTTCCGAAGCTCGTGCCTTGATGAGGCGCCGGAAGTACGGACATCCCCCCCGGAAGTACGGTTTTTGCAAGGACTTTGATAATTCGAGATACCCTCCTCAAAGGAGGTCGTTCTCCATTTCAAAAATACCCTCCTCACAGGAAGTGGATTTTCCGAAGTTCATTGTTTTTAACTCTCCTCAAAGGAGATCATCTTTTCATACATCCCACGAAGATCCTCCTTAGAGGAGATCATCTATCACAGAATTCAAACAAAAATTCAAGAAAAAACAATCACGATTTATTCATAAATATATAAATCCTGGCTAAGGAAGAGTACATGTACTACCCCCCTAGACTTTCATGAAAATAACAATTAAAGGAAAGTGTAACAAAAGTAGAAAATACATTATTGATATTATTTCTTCAAGTGTTCCGTATTCCAGGCCCGTGGAATATGCTTCCCCTCCATATCAGCCAAATAATAAGTGCCTTCCCACAGAACCGCTCTAACCCTGTAAGGACCTTCCCAATTAGCGCCGAATACTCCATGATTCTGGATTTTCGTGTTAGGCATCACTCATCGAAGAACATAATCGCCCACCTTTAGAGGTCTCGCACTAACCTTTGAATTGTAGAACCTCGCCACTCTCTGCTGATAAGACATCAATCTAGTTTGAGAAGTTGATCTGAATTCCTCTACCAAATCCAAGTAGAGACGATGGTTGACCTCATTCACTTCCGGGTGATAATTATCTCTCCTGAAAGATCCTGCCCCCAAGTCCACTGGCACCATGGCCTCACATCCATACATCAAAGAGAAAGGGGTTTCCCCCGTGGTAGACCTAGGTGTTGTGTTATAACTCCATAAGACATTAGGCAACTCTTCCGGCCAACTCCCCTTACTATCGTCTAACTTTGCTTTAAGCGTATGCTTGATTATCTTGTTCACTGCCTCCGTTTGGCCGTTTGTCTGAGGATGACTAACGGCAGAGAAACTTTTCTTAATTCCCAAATTGTCACACAGCAGCCTCATTTCTTTATTGTCAAATTGCTTCCTATTATCGGATATCAACTTGTAAAGTATCCCAAAGCGACAAATGATAGAGCGATACACAAAGTCCACCAACTTTTTCGCTGTAATTGAGGCTAGAGGCTCTGCCTCTACCCACTTAGTAAAATAATCTACTACCACAATAGCGTACTTCACCCCTCCTTTCCCCTTAGGGAGCTCGCCTATCAAATCAATTCCCCACATAGCAAAGGGCCAAGGACTAGTCAAAGAAGTGAGAGGAGCCGCAGGACTATTCACTTAGTTGGCATACCTCTGACATTTATCGCAGGATTTAGCAAAAACCATTGAGTCCTCCCGAAGAGTAGGCCAGAAATATCCTTGACGTAATATTTTTTGCGCAAGTGAACCACCCCCCGAGTGATTTCCACAGATTCCCTCATGAACCTCCCGTAATACATAATTGCATTCCTCACCATCTATACATTTCAATAGTGGTTGATTAAAACCTCTTCTGTGAAGAGAACCTCCAAAATCCACATAACGAGCTGCTTTATATCTGAGTCTTCTAGCCTCAATTCTATCATCTGGTAGAATTCCCTCCTTCAAATATTTCCAGATTGGGGTCATCCAAGTATCTTGCATAGGAACATCAACCTGCATCAATTCCGCCTCTGGAACACTAGGTTGCTTCTAGACTTCCAAGGGAATAACCCCTAAAAGAGTAGCTTCCTTTTGAGACCCCAACTTAGCCAAAGCGTCGGCCTCCTCATTACTGTTTCTAGGAAGTTGCTCCAATCTTGCTTCCCGAAACAAGCCCATCAACATCTGCGTACACTTTATGTATAACTCGGTCCGAGGTCCCCTAGCCTGAAACCCCCCATTAACCTGATAAACGACCAGCATCGAATCACTCATGATGTTTATATTTTCCACCTTCATCTCGAGGGCGAGCCTCAATCCCGAAATCAAAGCCTCATACTCAGCATCATTATTTGTAGCATGAAAAGCAAAATGAATCGCACTTCTGAGATGATGTCCCTCCGGACTGACCAAAACAATTCCCGCACCCGCACCTTCATTATTTGATGCACCATCCACATATAAAGTCCACCAAGGTGCCGAAGTAGATCTTTCCTGAATCAACTCAGGCGGAGGATTAGGTATCACAGCCAAGGCATCGCCCTCTTGTGTCAGAGGAAATTCCAAAATGAAATCAGCAAGAGCCTGACCCTTTATAGCACTTCTCGGTTTATACTCCACATCAAATTGCCCCAATTCCACAGCCCATTTCAACATTCGTCCAGAAGTCTCAGGTTTATACAATACCTGTCTCAAAGGATACGTTGTTCGGACCTCTACCTTATGTGCCTGAAAATAGGGTCACAACTTCCTGGAAGCCAAGATCAAAGCATATACTAACTTCTCCATATTCGAATACCTCGTCTCCGCCTCCAACAACCTCTTACTAACGTAATACACAGGGTACTGGATGTCACCCTCTTCTCGCACAAGGACACCACTAACAGAATACTCCGAGACTGCAAGATACAAAATAAGGATTTCTCCCTCGTGTGGCTTAGACAGAAGTGGGGGAGATCCCAAATGATCCTTCAATTCCTGAAAGGCGTCTTCGCAATCTGATGTCCATTCAAACTTCTTCCCAACCCCCTTGATTGCTTTGAAAAATTCCTTACATTTATCAGATGACTTGGACATGAAGCGGTTTAAAGCGACAACTCTCCCAGTTAGGCTTTGCACCTCCTTTATCGTCCGTGGAGATCGCATATCGAGTAGGGCTTGTATCTTTGCGGGATTCGCCTCTATCCCCCTGCGATTTACCATTAAACCCAAGAACTTCCCGGACTCTACCCCGAACACACACTTTTGAGGATTAAGCTTCATACGGAACTTTCTGAAAATCTGAAACATCTCATCCAAGTGTTGGATGTGGTCTCCTGCCTCCTTGGACTTCACCAACATGTCGTCAACGTAGACTTCCATGGTCTTCCCAATCTGCTCCTTAAACATCATATTGACTAGCCTCTGATAAGTAGCTCCGGCGTTGAGTAACCCGAAGGGCATTCCAATATAACAATATAGCCCTCTATCAGTAATGAAAGAGGTGTTCTCCTAATCTGGCTCAAACATCAATATCTGGTTATATCCCGAATAGGCATCCATGAAACTGAGAAGAGCATGCCCTGCAGTGGCGTCCACCAACTGGTCGATCCTAGGTAGAGGAAAGCTATCCTTTTTGCAAGCTTTGTTCAAGTCGGTAAAATCGACACAAACTCTCCACTTCCCATTGGATTTCTTCACTAAAACAGGATTTGCAAGCCAATCCGGATAAAAAGACTCCCTAACTAACCCGACATTTAGCAGTCGATCAACCTCCTCTTTCAAAGCAGTTGCTCGTTCACCACTAACTGCTCGTCTCTTTTGTCGAACTCCCCTCCTGGACGGGTCTATGTTGAGATAATGACACATCACTTCGGGATCGATCCCCACCATATCAGCATGGCTCCAAGCGAATACATCCAGATTATCTTTCAAAAAGGTAACAAGCCTTGACCTCAAACTTGGCTCTAATCTAGCCCCAATCTGCAACACTTTAGTCGAGTCTCTCTGATCCACAAGAATTGGCACTGTATCTTCTGCCGGTCCCATATTCATCCCAGGCTCAGGTAATCGGGGATCCAAGTCAAACTCAACTTCCTTGGTTCCACTGGACTCACCTTCCTCTCGTATGGAGATAACCTCGCCCTTAGATTGTTGAATGTCCTCACCTGCCGTTGATCCTTCTGGAAATTCGACCATTGGAACATCTCCATAATCCATCACAAATTTACCTTTTTTGGCCCTAAGACTTCTTTGCTACTCATCTTTATCAGTGACGTCTTCGACAATCCCTTCCTGAAACTGATTTTGATCAACTGGAGGGGGAGCCTCAATCATAAGCACCCTATACCTTGTACTGTCAGTCGTGATTCCTTCCCCATATGCAATCTCACCTTCTGAATTTCCTGCAATGTCTTCCATTGTAACTTCCACAGTCTCCCCGAGGGTGGGTGGCGCTTCCAACAGAAAGAGAGGGGTACCACGCTTGACTAACGCTTCATAACTAGCCAAGTCATCATCTCCGGGGAACTCCACTGTGTAAACCATATTGGTAACTGCCTTAGGCTCAAATGATTTCAAGGTTTCCTGAGCGCTTTCCTCTTTGAAGTCTAGCATCTCCTCTCGTTGTTTACCTTTTGAGGAAGACTTCATCATCTTGTTGTAACAATCCCTGGAATCGTATTGACATCCCTTCACGCATCCAATCCCCGCCGGAGTAGGAAACTTCATTGCTAGATGATATATTGATGTCACCACCCTCATTTCTTTCAAGATCGGTCTCCCAAACAATGCATTGTAGCACGTAGGTTGATCAACTACTAGAAACTCGAACACCTGAGTAGCTGAGTAAGGATCTTCCCCTAAGGTGAGCGACAACTTCACAGTACCCTTGACCCGAACTGAATCTCCTGTAAAGCCGTATATGTGGGTCGTTCCATGAGTCATTTCCTTATCAAGAAGTCACATCTTCTTATAAGTCCCGTAGTAAAGAATATTTACTGAACTCCCATTGTCAATAAACACCCGATGAACACTCCTTGTACCGATCCTCACATTCACCACCAAGGCGTCGCTGTGTGGGTGATGAACCCATTTAGCATCTTCTTCTGAAAAAATTATCTATGTATCCTCCCCCTTGAAAAACTTAGGAGGTCTTTCCAATAAGTGATTTACGTTCGTAAGAGGGGGATCCCTTGCTTCGCGAACATATCTCTCCATAGCATTTCTTCCGTTTCCACCAACATGAAGCCCGCCAAAAATAGTATGAATACTCGCCTCCTTGACGAACGTTGTCTTCTCCTGATGATCCGGTTTATCTCTACCTTCAGGACCCTCCTTCTTAGTTTCGTCCCTAGGAGGAACGTCCCCCTTAATTTTTCTGACCCATTCAGTCAACTTCCCATTCCTAATTAGTAATTCAATTTCCTCCCTCAATTGCCGACATTGATGAGTGTCATGGCCATGAGATTCATGATAGGCACAGTATCTCTTTTTATCCCTTTGGGCATTCTTCGAAAGTGGGAGGGGTGTTTTATACAATCCCTCCTTCTTTGTCACCTCATAAATGTGTCCAATAGACGCTACCAGAGGCGTGAAGATACTGGTCTGGGGATGACCTTGATCTTTCAGAGAATAAAGAGGCAGTGGGGGGTATCGTGGTGTTGGGCTAGGTGACCTTGATCGATCTGACCCCCAAGTATCGACAATATTGACATCGGCTCTACCATTCCTCTTCCCATCCCCCTTTGGGCTTGGAGATCTATCCTTGCGTTTACCCCTACGACTAGTTTCAGGGTAATCACTCCTCTTCAAGGCTTCCTTCTCCCTCTTAAAGGGTTCAGCTTGTGCATAAAGATCTACAAGTGTTGATGGTTCTTTTCGTTGAAGCTCTTTCCAAAAATCCGAATTCACTCTCACCCCAGCTATGAGAAAGTTCTTAAATGGTCTCATCTGAAGCTCCTCGGACAGTGGGAACCTCCGCATTGAACCGTCTGAAATAAGATTGAAGAGTCTCCCCTTCTCTCTGCTTTATATTGGCCAGAGTCGTGACAGGGGGAGCGTAGACAATAGAAGATTGAAACTGAATTAAAAACATTCTCCGCATTAGATCCCAAGAGGTGATAGAGCCCGGTCCCAACTTTTGAAACCACTGATGAGCATTCCCCCGCAGGGTTGAGGCCAACAACCTACACTTCGTCAAGTCCTCTACCTGGTAAAGCTCCATTTCTGTATTGAACCTCGCAATGTACTCAGCCGGGTCAGAGCTTCCCGTGAACCTTAGATCTCCCACTCCCCTAAAAGACGGGGGAAGGGGTGCTTCCCGTACTGCCAACGAGAAGGGTGACGGGGCCGGCTCAAACATGGCCCCTGCTTGTCCCTCTGATTGTGCCAACAACCTGCGCAGGGCATCTAAGTCAAGATCTTCGAACCCGGGAATTCTACGGGGCACTTCCTCGCATCGCTGTTGATTTATTAACTCCTCAAATCGATACCGATCTCCAACAGTAGAATTCTCCGGACGAGAAAAATTATAACCGCGAGAGACCATCAAATCTCTCTCCAAGTTAGATTCTATGGGTCCCCTCTGGTTCCCTTCTGCTTGATTGAAGAGATTAGCATAGGACCTTCTCTCCCCATACCCCAGGCTGTAATGGTTCTGGGCTCTCATTTGGGGATTATGGTTCCTAGCTCGAACCATCGTGAGTGCCGCAGGGTCAGATCCTCCCAAAACTTCGTTCTCATGATAAGAGCGGCGTCTTTCTTGCTCCAAATCCTCTGGCTGCCAGCTCGAACCCCTTCCGCTTGACTTGACTGTCGGGGGTCCTCTCTATCCGGAGGGAGTTCAACATACGGGTCACCAAAAGTTAAAGATTTGGGAGTGACAGCCCGGAACCTTTGATTTCCTCCAGTCTCCCCAATGACTCGAACATCCCCTTCAAAAGGAATCTCCCTGTGTAGGCTACGCTGGTGGTTCATGTCAGATTCTCTATCAACGCGTCGATCTCCGACTG